>JARQZK010003613.1:1512500-1530000 GCA_030704885.1 Cynegetis impunctata
GCTTTCCAAGTCGCTGACAGTGATAACAAATGGAGTTGTACATTTCGAAATATTATTAAATTGTACAACAACTGGACCTGAGGCTCAAAAATCCAGAACTGGAAGTCGCCTTCATTAATTATCCCAATACCAACTTAAGAGCTTTAAGACGGATTATCAAGGAAAATCGGCGTGCTAATCATAACGAATTGAACATATTATGGAATCAGGCAACCACAAAAAAGTTTTCAAGAGGAAATTGTCAAAGAGCTGTCCAAAAACAGGGATTTAAAACTTGATAGGTAAGATCAAATTGTATTTTATATTATTCATATATATAATTGAGTAATTCTAGGCAAAAGACAAGCCTTTAATGACAAAGACTCAGAAGAAAAAAAAGACTAGCGTGGGCCAAAGAACACAAATTATGGTCTCCGAACCAATGGTTGTCCATTATTTGGAGTGATGAAGACAGATTTGAAGAATGCGTTAGTATCGTGTCACAAGAACTAAAGAAGAAGTATTTCAGAATTAAAAAAAAGTTAAGTTTCCGGCTTCTGTTATGATTTTCGGATCCATGCCAGCAAGTGGAGTGGGAAACTTACACTTTGTGGAAGGTATTATGAATGCTGACGAGTACATTGAGTGAAATAAATGAACACATCTGATTGAACAAATGAGTTTAAAGAATATTGAATGTGTCTTCCACCAAGATGATGCCGCTTGTCATATGACTAAAAAAGTGAAAGACTAGACATTAGAAAATAATATTCTGTTTTTTGAAATGGACGTCAAGTAGTCCAGATCTATCGCCAATTGAAAACTTGTGGCATATAATGAAGGAAAAGCTACGATGGAATCCCACAAGAACCGTTCGTTCCAGATTTACGAAACCGTCTCCAAGAACTTTAAAAAAAGTTTTAATTCAGATGACTGCAGAACATTAGTTGGCACTATGGTAAGACGTATCGAAGCTGTTATCAGTCTGAAAGACGATCTAACGTAGTGGTGATTTGCTGCTATTTCGTTTCGCTGATTTTTATTAATCGATAGTATTTTGGATTTGTCAGATATTCTTTCCCTGTAACAAAAAAATTTAGAATTTATGGCTGATATTTAATAAAAAAATTGTATGGTATCACACACATATATATATATATATATATATATATATATATATATATATATATATATATATATATATATATATATATATATATATATATATATATATATATAGTTCAGTTTTCAATAAGTTTTCGCTAATATCACAAATTTTATAAAGAACGTAGTTTTGATAGTTGGGCCAACTTCAGGGATTGTGCATATATATATATATATATATATATATATATATATATATATATATATATATATATATATATATATATATATATATATATATAATTAGGTATTATTCTTGAGATAACATCAATGAAATGCTCTACTCTTTTTTCTTAAGCTCTAGCTTTCAAGATACATTTATCTCTTCATCAGGAGCACTACAAGATATGAAGAATAAGTACAATTATTTAAAAAAAAACATAAACACAAACCACTTACAGAAATTGAGATTAATTCAGAAGATGTTATTTTATGTGGCATGAAGGTAAGTTCACCTCTACCAATAATCATTTAACAACCTCAAATTGAATACGATTGAGTTAGTACAGTTATAAATATAAAATTTCCGGGAAAGCTGGTGATTCTAATGAAGAAAGGTGACGTTTTTGTCAAATTCTTTTGACGTCAATCGGTTTGACATTAAATGTGAGAAATTCAGGTTCTTCTTCAATCTTTATAAACAGCCACCTCTCATTAGAATCACCAGCTTTCCCGGAAATTTTATATTTATAACTGTACTAACTCAATCGTATTCAATTTGAGGTTGTTAAATGATTATTGGTAGAGGTGAACTTACCTTCATGCCACATAAAATAACATCTTCTGAATTAATCTCAATTTCTGTAAGTGGTTTGTGTTAATTTGTACTTATTCTTCATATCTTGTAGTGCTCCCGATGAAGAGATAAATGTATCTTGAAAGCTAAAGTTTGAGAAAAAAGAGTAGAGCCTTTCATTGCTGTTATCCCAAGAATAATACCTAATTATCTCAACAATTCAGCAAAGACTTCTGTTCTCCTATATATATATATATATATATATATATATATATATATATATATATATATATATATATATATATATATATATATATATATATATATATATATATATCGGTATAAGGAAATTTTTTTTTTTATATCGACCCTTTTATTGAATTTATAAAAGAAAAGTTTATCGGGAGAGGGGTCAGATACCAAGATTTATACCCTTAGTCTTTATTCCTCGATATTTCGTCCGTTTTTTGTGGACTTCTTCAAGAGATAGACATGGAATGTGGTTAAGATGTAAAATTAAGTAACATTATAAATAATAACAACACGAACTACAAAGAGAAACATTTAGCTAGCATAATATAAGAGACAGTCAATAGAATTAAAAGGATCTGTCATCCAACTTTGATAGCACCTGCATTGATGCGTTTGAAAAATTTGTTACTTGACAATGGCTATCCTCGTTGGTACCTCAATAGAATTTTTCTGCCCATTTCAGGCATCGAAAATCTGTTAGACAGTTTGACACATTCATCAGGTGTTCAGTCAAACACAGGGTCATCAGACGCGGTGACGGAGTTTCGCTTTGTGACTTTGCCTTTTGTTGGTTCCCTTACTTTCGAACTGAAAAAGATCCTTCACGAGGTCCCGAATCTGAGAATTGCTATTTGTAATATTCTGACAAATAGGAATCTGTTTTCTCATGTAAAGGATAGAGATGACGACCTTTGTAGGACCAATATAATTTATAAGTTTAATTGTAGTTGTGGGGCTTCCTATGTGGGACAAACTTCGCAATCACTAAAACAGCGGATATCATTACACAAAAGTGACATTAAACTAAGACCGAATAGATGTGCTTTGGCTAGTCATGTGAATAAAACTGGACATAATATCAATTTCAGTGAGCGGAAAATTTTAATGACAGAGGTGAATTACAAGAAGAGAGTTTTCATGGAGATGTGTTTCATATGTGATTTACGTGAAAGGATTAATTTTAGAGACGATATTGGTAATCTTAGTGGAATATATAAATATGTTTTAAGTTTAGATAAATCCTCCCTGAATGCTATTTAATATTTAGTATCATATTTTCTCATGTTCATAAATTAGCTATACCTTCTTCATAGCATCGTTATATTCCTTTCTATGAAATTGTCCACATGCGCGGGTTGCTGATAATACAATGTCGCTTGACAGTCATCTGGGTTTGTTATTGTTTTTCGTGAGGTTATATTTGGCTCATCGCTTGGAAATTATTAAATTAATAGAAAAATTTTTACTCCAAAAACAATGTGCTGTTGTAGAGTTGTGTCGTGTTATGGGCCTTACAACCTATCTGTTTGTAAGTATTTGATTAAATTGTGGCATTTGTTTTTGAGTTTCAGTCAGATTTAATACCATTCAGTTGATATTTCGAGCCCCTTTATTTCTGTATTTTAGCTTTATTCACGTTATTTTAACATGTTTTCGATTTTAAATGAGTTTTTGTTGTATATTCCTTGTAAATTGCAGGAACTAGAGTTCAAAGAAACTGTTCTATGCATGTAATTTTGTTGTTTTTTATATATATATAAGACGAACTGTTTCGGTGTAACATTCTTTGTCATTCTTTTTAAATTGTAGATGTCCTGAGGAAGACTCAATAAAGAGTCGAAACGTCGACTGAGACAAATTTGGTTGTTTAGATCATAACTCCTTGCCGAATACCCAGCTATAATAATATATTTTTATATATATATATATATATATATATATATATATATATATATATATATATATATATATATATATATATATATATATATATATATATATATATATATATATATATATATATATATATATCCAAATGAATTTCAGACATAGCATAGAATTTATGCACTTTCTTCCTTGAAAGTCAACATTCTAACAAATATAAATTGAGTAGATATAAAACAATGCACAACATATTTATACATATATGAACCCGAACATTGAAGTCTTGTCCTACGTAGTTCATTACATATAGAAACTTTCCTTCAGTATAGCAATTAGTTGATTGAGGAAATATATTGATTGATTGGAATATACTGAAACAATATCATTAGAATCGCACGCACAGTTGTAACAACAACTAAATCAATATGCACCCATGAAGGCAATTATGGTACGAAAATATATCCTCATATCGATATCAATGACAACATGAAATTATTAGCTAAAACCATGTAAGAAATAAATGAATATCAAAGTATGATTAAAGTAGTTTTAAATTCATAAATACCCGAAACAACAGTTGCTTTTAAGATATTCACACTAAATTTTATTCCATAGTTGCGCACCCTCGTATACACGCAAAATGTGGGCCAACTTGTTATAATTCATGAACAAAAACTAAATTTGAATTTACTACGTCTATTATCACAAAAATACTTTTAAAAAATATAACACTGCGATTGCAATTTCGGTCACTAGACCATCATCGGGCCAATTGAGTTAAGAACTGAATACATAATTACAAATTTGCGCTTACGGGTGGGAAAGAATTATTGCAGGTACCTAAATAGACAAGAGGAACACATTTCAAGAAGGGCTAATCGAAGGGGATTTCTCAAATTGGTACAATAAAATGTTCTTAGAAAAATCATTATTGTTTGAATACACTAAATATAGGAGAATATATCAAGTCAATCTGTTCGTTTAGCAAGATATCTTTAGAATTATGATTGAGTTTAAGAATTTCTAATGATTCTAAGTAAGTTAGTTTGGTTCCTTTCGGTAATTTGTGCATGATTTGAAAGTTATCTATTTGTGGAAATGGGTGATGGTTTTCACGGTAATGATTTGAAAACGTTTTATTTATTAAAAAAGATTGTTGGTGTTCTTTGAATATTGTCTTAAACGATCGACCAGTCTGACATATATACAGTCCTTTACATACAGGACAAATCAGCTTATAAACTCCTGAACTTTCAAATTTTGAAGTGAAATCTTTGGCATCAACTAAAAATCTTGAGAGTTTTGTCTTAGGTTTGGAAGCAATTTCACTATTACATTTAGGTATGACGTTAGCAAAGTTTTTCTGTTAAAGGACCAAAATATGTTAAAGATGTGAATTTCTCCAATTTTTCTACTTTCGATTGAGGATATATGCTGTTGTACGCTAGTTGACTACGTTTCTCGTTACTTACTCTTCCTAGAGTATTTCAAATCAAACTGTATGTTCGTGAGTTAGCTTAAAACTTTTCATGACAGTTAATTACATTTCATCTATAATATTTGATGATAAATATATAAATATTATATATATATATATATATATATATATATATATATATATATATATATATATATATATATATATATACATATATATAAATTTGAATTTACTACGTCTATTATCACAAAAATACTTTTGAAAAATATAACACTGCGATTGCAATTTCGGTCACTAGACCATCATCGGGCAGATTGAGTTAAGAACTGAATATATAATTATAGATTTGCGCTTACGGGTGGGAAAGAATTATTGCAGGTACCTAAATAGACAAGAGGAACATATTTCAAGAGAGGCTAATCGAGTGAATTTCCCAAATTGGTACAATACAATGTTCTTAGAAAAGTAGTTAATGTTTGAATACACTAAATATAGGAGAATATATCAAGTCAATCTGGTCGTTCAGCAAGATATCTGTTGCATTATGATTGAGTTTAAAAATTTGTAATGATTCTAAGTAAGTAAGTTTGGTTTCTTCGGTAATTTGTGCATGATTTGAAAATTATCTATTTGTGGAAATGGGTGATGGTTTTCACGGCAATGATTTGAAAACGTTGAATCCGTTTTATTTTTCAAAAAAGATTGTTGGTGTTCTTTAAATCTTGTCTTGAACGATCGACCAGTCTGACCTATATACACTGCTTTACATACAGGGCAAATCAACTTATAAACTCCTGAACTTTCAAATTTTGAAGTGATATCTTTGGCATTGAATAAAAATCCTGAGAGTTTTGTCTTAGGTTTGAAAGCAATTTTAATATTACATTTAGGTATGACATTAGCAACTTTTTCGTAGAGGACCAAAATATGTTAAAGATGTGAATTTTTCCGATTTTTCTATTGAGGATATATGCTGTTGTACGCTAGTTGACTACGTTTCTTGTTTATCATTTTATCTATCAAACTCGTATGAAAACCATTATTTGAAGCAATTATTTTTATAGTCGAAATTTCATTTGTTACGGATAATGGAATTGAAAACGCCCTGTAGATCATTGAATTAAAAGCTGAATGTTTATTGAAAGTATTTTTGTGATAATAGACGTAGTAAATTCAAATTTAGTTTTTGTTCATCATGTTAAATTATCACGCAGTAACGACGGATTCCATCAACTATGTTATAATTTAGTTCAAATCTCCTGAAAACAAGTGATTTCATTTCATTTCTATATGTAATGGATTTAGATGAAGTAACGGCCTCTTCTTTTGAAAGATGTACCTAATGGATATCCAAAGTGGACTAATAATCAAATTGTGTATTGCACATGCTTGAAGTACCAAACTCGTTATCATTAAAGTGAGAAATACATTCAGGTCGAACAAATAGCTCACCATAGTCCATTATTGCATCAGGCATTAGTAATCAAAAATAGAAGTAAAAAAGCCATATAAAGCTGCAAGCCGGTCATAAACGAGAGGAGGAATACTGCAATTTGATTTCTGAGTGCCTTTGAGAATCACAATTAGGTAAGACCCTTGGCAACCTTTTTCAATTAAGCATTCCTTTTGGCAATCTAGTGAGAGGATAGATATAAAACTAAGTAGTGATGTAGATTGAAAGTTCATGTTCAACTCGGTCCAGTTCAAGATTCTAGTTAATTATGGAAGTTCTCTCAGTTTAAATTCAGTCAGTACTAGGTGAAGATATAATATCAATCAACCATTTTTCACTGGCTGATTGTCAACCATCGACATTTCAAATACCTACATGTAAATAGAGAATATGTAATTATTTAGGATATGTGGACACATATTTCCCGTTTGTGTAATTATTTTCTTGACATTTCCAAAGAAATATTGCATTTACCTAGTTTTGAACAACTATGTGCAGTGGCTACTAACAGTAGTAACTGAATAACGCCATCTTCTTCGGATATGAAAAGCACCTGCATCAGTTACTTTTCGTTTCTTATAGAACTACTAGATACTGGAACTTTATATTTCATAATTAAAGAGGATTTCTTGTATGAAAGTGTATTAATCATTTGAAGGAGCAAAGCGCTTTCGACTTTCGTCATCTTCAGTGCTTCCTGCACTCCAATTGAATTAAAAGATCAGGAACTTGGAAGGATATTAATAAATTAGTTAAGAAAATTTTTGAATTTTGAGTACTCACAAAGTCAGGTAACAGGAGGACATTACAATTAGAGAAGACATCACAGTTACAAGTATTAACAAAACTTTTTAGGCTTAATTTAACAACATAAAGTCCGAATAATAAAATAAAACCGCCATGTGGACATGTCTGAACAACTTGAAGACAAACAATTACATATCTGTCAGAGTCAATGAATAAAATTTGTTGATAACAACCTAAGGTAGTAAAATAAAATAAATTTTGAACATAAAAAGGTGACAACATCATAAATTAAGAAAGTTAACGAATAGAAAACGTGAAAACAATCTAAAGAATAAATTTATGGAGAGGAAGGAAATCTCTATCTAATTTTACCTGAGAATTCAAGCAGTGTTTATTATTGAAACGCTCTTTGGAAACTTTCAGTTCTTCAAACGAATCCAATCTGCTAAAATTTCTATCATTAATTTGGTGTAAAATTTTTGAATAACTATATGGGCTTAAATTATGATTGTTGAATTTTAAATGATTTCCAAATGATGAAGTATCAGGTTTCTTCAAGTGTTCATTGATACGAGTTATGCGAGGCCTGCAAGTTCGGTCTATGTAGGAAGCAGAGCAATCAGAACAGTTCAGCCTGTAAACACCACTTCTGGGTAGTTTCATGTCAAATCAACACACTTTTAATTAAATTTTCACCTCACCATCTCAGATTTTGGTGAAATTTGAAATACTCGTTGTGGATGCTGGAACTAAGAAAAATACCAAAATTCAAATTTTTTTCGCATACCGTTTCCAAAATATGGCTGCAAAATTTCGGCCAAAAACCGAAAAGTTACTTTTTTGAAATTGCTCTAGGAGCTGCCCTAGTTGAGCTAGAGAGCTGGAAGAGGTGTCATTTTGCAGCATTATTTATGCTCTTTTCAGTGATATATAATATGTCATACGTTATAAGGAAAAAGTTTTTGTCAAAATACAAATTCATATTTTGACTCAATATTTTTCCAAAAAGTACATAATTTAAAATTTTCAAAATTATTCTACAAATAGTTTGTACTGTTGTCAATCACCTGGCCAAATATAAAATGGGATGGAAATGGCTTCTTTGTTAAAAAAAGTTTAATTGGCACTTGTTTTTCTTCAATAGGCTGTTTTGACCAAATTATAATACCTATATACCCTTAAGAATCATATATTTTGAAAATAATTGGCACTTAATATAATTTATCACTGATATTAATAGATTTTTCAAAAATCAAAATACTTCCAAGAAACTACAAAATAAAATATTCAACATAAGATATGAAAAATTTTAAATATCAGTGACCTACTGTTAACTTTACATCTTTATTTTATTTTGCTCGTATTCTAAATTTTTAATTCTGTGTTATATGTGTGGCATGCCATAAGCTAAATAAATAAACAAATAAATAATAATCACCTGGCAAAATTAAAATATCCAGGATGATAATGCGTTTCATTGTTGAAAGAAATTGATGACCGGATGCTCATTTTTTTACTATAAAAGCTAGCCTGCATAGTTGAATTTAACAGAATAGGCATTAATAATAACTTTTGAATAATTAAATACAAAACAAAAATCCCTAAAAAAATGTTTGGGATTTTTGAGAATATATTCTTCAATACCTATGTAACCGTTTGAAAAAATCAAATGATTTTATAAGAGACAAAAAAAAGCAGAGAAATATCGTGAGGATGATGGAATCATTTCCACAAATACCTAATGGCTCCATGATACGTCATAAATGTAGACAAGGCGTGATCAAGCTGAAAAATACAGAGCTACTCGGTGATAATAATTCTGAAAATGAAGATTCTTCTACATCAGAAGTAACAGTCCCAAACATACACCCAGTCTTTATCTCAAGCTCAGTGGTTGTTCAAGCACTAAACGTATACCTTTATGAACTAGGCGAGTCCCCAATTGATAATAAAAAATAGCATCTAAGCATTATGCCACATCAAAAGTGAAAAAAAAATCTCATTAATGAAATGTAAAATTTTTTTGTTCCTGCTGATACTTCATCGCCAGTACAACCGATATTGAAGAATCTGTTCTCCAAAATCCCAAAAATAAAATTATTTTCAGGGGAAAGCTACTTAAAACTCAATAATTAATTTTTCCTCAGGTAAGTTGTGTTTTGTATGTAGTTGTTCAAAAATTATTGTTAATGCCTATTGAGTTAACTTCAGCTATGCAGGCTAGCTCGTATAATAAAACAGGAGCTTATGTCATTAATTTCTTGCAACAATGAAACTCATCATCATTCCAGATATTTTAATTTTGTCAAGTGATTAACAGTAGGTTACTGATATTTACAGTTTTTCATATCTTATGTTAAATATTTTATTTTGTTAAGTATTTTGATTATTGAATTATCTATTTATATCAGTGTTAAATGGTATTAAATGCCAATTTTTTTCAAAACATATGATTCCTACGGGTACATAGGTATTATAATTTGGTCAAAACAACCTATTGAAGAAAAACAAGTGCCAATTAAACTTTTTTTGAACAAAGAAGCCATTTCCATCCCATTTTTATATTTGGCCAGGTGATTGACAATAGTACAAACTATTTGTAGAATAATTTTGAAAATTTTAAATTATGTACTTTTTGGAAAAATATTGAGTCAAAATATGAATTTGTATTTTGACAAAAACTTTTTCCTTATAACGTATGGCATATTATATATCACTGAAAAGAGCATAAAGAACGCTGCAAAATGACACCTCTTCCAGCTCTTTAGCTCAACTAGGGCAGCTCCCAGAGCAATTTCAAAAAAGTAGCTTTTCGGTTTTAGGCCGAAATTTTGAAATTTTACGCAGCAATATTTTGGAAACGGTATGCGAAAAAAAATTTAATTTTGGTATTTTTCTTAGTGCCAGCATTCACAATGAGTATTCCAAATTTCAGCGAAATCTAAGATGGTGAGGTAAAATGGGGATTTGACATGGAATGACCCTTCTTCTCAATTTGTTAATTCTATCTTCTGATTAAAATTATTTTTAATTACATTATATTATTTATTTTAATTGCAATACTCATCATTCATCGAAGTATAAACTTATCAATTAATTGATTGAAAACCTAGCAAATTATCTGTGAAAATTATACTCATTTCTTCATTTTCAATCATACGTAATCTATAATGAATTACCAATTACAACTTTAGTGAAAAACTCCCTAGAATATTTCTATACTTTAAGGAACAAATATATCATATTTTTCAATGATATTTAATTTATCCATCTCTGAAACTAAAAATGGCGCCTGCGTTTTAAGGATCGCCTTTCAAAACAAATACGCATTAACCAATACGGATGTCCTTGAGAGTGTTACGCTTCAAATTGATTTTCATTTTAGGGTCTAGCTTTCATTCGCTTAGTGTTAGAAGTTTAACATGCCATATAGATCTAAGTTCCAAGAAACTAGATCATTAACTCGTCTTGAATTTTGTTGCTTCAGCTGCAAAAACACAGTAGTGTTTCTTCGGATAGTAATAGTACGTTAGCTGTTTTTAGTATCTGAAAAAGGTACTATATGCTGGCACAACTTATGCGAAATACGGAACGTAAAACAGATAAAAAGTAATTCGTTCTTTTTATAATACGAGGGTCGTTCAATAAGTCCTTAGAAAATCCAAGAGATGGCGCTCGTAGTATCGGTAAAGATTTTTTTTCCGTTAGCAGCACTATCGATAGGAAAGCTGTCAAAATTTCAGCTCGATCCATGGTGTAGGTCAATTTCTATCGTCGATTAAAGTCAACAACATTTGTTTATACATAACAATGGAGAAAAGCGAGTTCCGGGCTGTCATCAAACATTTCCATTTGAAAGGCTTAACGCCGAAAGAAATCAAAGCCGAGTTGGATGCAGTTCATGGCACATCCGCACCTGTGTTTGCGACAGTCTACAATTGGGTGAATGAATTTAAACGTGGCGTTCATCCACAAAAGATGAACATCGTCCGGGACGCCCAGTGGAGGTGTCTACTCCTGAAATCATCAATAAAATCCACGACCTGATTTTGAGCGATCGACGAATTAAAGTGCGCGAATTAGTTGAGGCCACAGGCATATCACAAGGTACAGTCGCTTCAATTTTGCATGAAAAATTGTCTTTGAAAAAAATTTCGGCAAGATGGGTGCCGCGTTTGCTCTCAGAGGAGAATAAGCGCAATCGTGTGACCGACTCTGAGGTCATGTTGGCGCTCTTCCGTCGCAATCCTGCCGAATTCCTTCGTCGATATGTAACTGTGGACGAAACCTGGATCCACTACTACACTCCAGAAACGAAGAGACAGTCATCACAGTGGATTTTCAAGGGTGAACGGGCTCCAAAGAAGGCGAAAACAGTGGCATCGGCCGGCAAGGTGATGGCCACAGTCTTTTGGGATACGCAGGGCATCATTTTCATCGACTACTTGGAAAAAGGAAAAACGATAACAGGGCCGTATTACGCGTCGTTATTGCAACGGTTGAGCGAGGAAATCGAAGAGAAACGTCCGCATTTGAAGAAGAAAAAAATCCTCTTGCATCAGGACAATGCGCGTGTGCACACCTGTGCTGTTTCCATGGCCAAAATTGTGGAATTGAAGATGAAATTGTTGCAGCATCCTGCTTATTCACCATATCTGGCCCCAAGTGACTATTTCCTGTTTCCCAATCTGAAGAAATGGCTTGGCGGACGACGGTTCACTTCCAACGAGGACATCATTGCTCAAACGAATGAGTATTTTGCAGAACTTCCGAAATCCTATTTTTTGGACGGCATAAAAATTTTGGAAAAACGTTTGGAAAAGTGTGTAGAGCTGAAAGGAGACTATGTTGAGAAATAAAAAAAATTTACCCTGAAAATCAGTGTTTTCCTATCTTTTTCTAAGGACTTATTGAACGACCCTCGTAATTATCAATTTTCGTAAAGTGAAAATTATCTTAATTCGAATGAAAAGTTATCAATTTCTCTGGAAATTTGTTAGCCAATCAGTCTTAATTCAAAAGATGTATTTCTCTTGGAATTTGTTAGCAATTCCGGTTTTTCTTCATCTAAATAAGGTATTATATTAGGGTGTCTACTCAACTCAGGATATAAAATTCTTTGAGAATTCCAGGTGATATTATTATTTTTCCAGGTCCATACCGATACGATTTTCTTCTCATGGAGCACTCCTGTGACAGGTTTTCTTCTATCAATGTCGAGTTTAATACATCTTTTTACTAAGAGAGTTTCTGAAAGAACTTGCGTCATGTGCAAATGCTGTCTGACAGTTTGCCTCTACATAAGAATTCATCAGTATTTATTAATATTTCTGAAAATATACTTGACAATTGTTTTCTTTTAAAATTTATCAGTGGTTTTATATTTTCATAAAGCAAATTTGGTAAAAACTTATAACATATATAAAAATTTCTCTGAGTGAACCCAAAATTCTTTGAGAATCCAAATTCCAGGTTTTTCAAGGAAGTAGACACCCTATATACTGATACAACTCGTGCGAAATACTGAATTGAAAACAGATAATAAATATTTAGTTTTTTCTCAATAAATATCAATTTTCGTTGAATATAAACTCTCTCCATCCAAATGAAAAATTAATAATTAGGCTTGTAAATTATTAGCCAATTAGGTTCTTCCGTATCTGAAAAAGGGACTATTTACTAACACAACTTATGCAAAATACTGAATTGAGAACAGATAATACATATTTAGTATTTTTACAATAAATAACAATTTTTGTTGAATAAAAATCTCAATTGAAATGGAAAATTATTGATTTCACTTGGAAATTGTAAGCCAAGGTTCTTCTGTATCTGAAAAAGATACGTTACCTATACTGACACAACTTATGAGATATACTAAATGGAGAACAAATTATACATAGGTGTTTCGATTATGTTCACAATAATTATCAATTTTCGTTAAGTTGAAATTATCTTAATTGAAATGAAAAAATTATCAATTTCTCTTGGAGTTTGTTAGCCAATTGGGTTCATCTATATATGAAAGTACAACTTATGCGAAATACTGAATTGAGAACGGATGAAACGTATTTCCTTTTCCTTACAATGATTAGTAACTTTCGTTACGTATAACAATGTATATTAGTTCAAATAAAATGATTATTAATTTCCCTATAAACTTGTTAGTCAATTAGGTTGTTCTGTAACTGAAAAAGGTACTATCTACAGGGCTGCGCCCCCTGTGTGTGAAGTGTTCGACGCACACAGGCGCCAAGACAATAGGGGCGCCTTCCAGATTCAGACGTCGTGACACTCCAAGGACTTTTGATTATGAACACGAAGACCACACTATAAATGATCCAATAACCGCTTCTAAAATTAATGTATTTTTTTATATATTGGATCAAGCTTTATCCTCCGTAGACGAAAGATTTAATTTATTGAATAATCAAAATGACGTAATTAATTTTTTATTCAACTGAATGATGACCAAGATCAAAGTCGAAGTAGCTGTCATCGTTTGCAGGAGAAACCATCAGCAAATGATTCATTGGATATTAACGCCGATGATTTGTGTGAAAAAATTATGCCGTCAGTATTTTTTCAGAAAATTAAATAATATTGCACTGAAAATTCTCGAATTTATATATTTAAACAATTTGACAGCTGTATGGCCTAACATCACCGTAGCATTACGAATTTTGCTAACTACGCCAGTTACCGTAGCAAGCGCGGAGAGATCCTTGTATGAAATAAAAAAAATTACCTCCGCTCAACAATCAGCCAAGAAAGATTGACAAATTTGGCAATAATATCCATAGAGGAAGCTACATTAGACCATATAGACATACATGAAACTATTAGGGATAACAGAAAAGGGAGAAGAGCGGAAATAATATAATTTAAGTAGTATGTTTGTATTCTTACACATTTTAGACTCTTGTTGTATTTTTTAAACATAGCATGGGTAATAGTTAAATTAGTATTATTAGAAAAAGTCAGCTTTTTAGTTATAAATATCTAAGTATACAATTACATATTACATCATAAATAAAGTATGTTAAAATTTAATTCGTATTTTTCGCAGTCATTGGCAAGCGGAAGCGAGAACTGATTTTACCAATTTAGGAAAATATTATCTAAGTATATAGAACTGGAGAACATTAACTTGGGACAAAATTAATAAATATTTTTAAAAAAATGAGTTGAAACATGAAGATCGTGAAAAAAGAGGCGCTTCATAGGTTTCGCACACAGGCGCTATGGGGGGTCGACGCGGCCCTGACTATCTATATACCTACCGTATACTCAGAAATTCTAAGTAGTCAGTCTATTACTAATTTTCTTGTTTTGTTACATTCACCTTTTTTTCATCTAGTTTTCAATTCAGATCAAACATCTAGATATTTTGACGTTCTGAGAATGCGACTCTGAAAATCGAAGAAATTAATTAACATTCCATTTTCATTTTACTCTTTATTTCTCCGAACATAGAGCAGTGAAGGGAACTCGACCCCAATGTCATCATTTCAAATAATAGTATGGCGATGTCCCAGATGGGAAGCGCTGGTGGATTCATTATCAGTTGAAAAATTCTTATTTTAATCGGAGCCTTTTCAGTGGTTTGACCATTCATTGCTTTGAATTTATCTTCACGATTTTTTTTCGGCAAGGCACTTTAACAGAAGATATATAGCTTTAGTTGCTAACTGGTGCGCTGAGTGAGTGCATTGAAGATTAATTAGTGAAATCTTCATGAATTCACAGATTCTTAAATTAATTTGAAAAAAATAGGAATCAATGAACAATAACTCCACAGAGGTCATGAAATGATAGATTCAGTACCATCGACAACTTTAGAACATCCAACCAACCCCTCATCATGACCTCAAAAATATTTATTTCTATAATAAGTGCTCGAATAAGTGTTACATTAATCAAAATGGAAATTGCTAGTAACGTCCTTTCGAAGAAAAATCTATAAAATAATTTATTAAGAACATATGATTATGAACAAGGTGGGCTAATTTCGATGGGATATAGGTGTTTATGGTACTTTTACTCGATTTTCGAGACAAGCTAAAGTATTAAAATAGCTTTTCGATACGTCGAGTCGTTTTCGAGCTACAGGGAGGGGAATTTTCAAAAGTTGGAATTTTTGAAAAGTCGCCATATCTTTTGTCGATTTTACAAAAAAGACTTATTTGTAGTTTTTTGAACACCAACCTACCACTGAAAACTAAAATGTCAAATTACAATAAGGTTTTGAGATATAACACAAACTTGATATATTTCTTATGGAACAGCATGCCATATTTAATTTTCTTCTTAAAATCTAAATGAAATTTCCTTTAAAATGAAGTATCACACGCAACGTTATAATTATTAGTTTTCTCAATATTTCACGTTCTTAAAAATTACCATAATTGGCTGTGACTTTGACATTATATGTAACACAAAAAGATATCATTTTTCTTAATCAAGTGAGATATGCTTTCAAAACTACTCTCGAAACTAAGTTCCATCAGAGTGAGCTTTGACAAAAAAAAATCTTTGGATATATCAACCTGAAATATTAGCATGGTGATAAATAATTACGAGCAAAAATTTATTGAAATGTTTCAACATTTCGAAGAGTATGATATGCTCAAGGGCAAATGAAAATATATTATTATAGAGGCAAATGAAAATATAGCTTTATTATTGCGAATGTATCATGAGCGAAATCCAGAGAGAAGTCAATCGTCGTATTAGATTAATTGACAGTTTTATACTTTTTCAAAATCCTGCTTACTGTTGTTCTAGGTACTTCAGTATTCCAGTTCATTGCTCCCGTGGAAGATTTATTTCGCTCAACACTGTCAATTCCTCTTACTCTCGTAATCCAATGTAAAACATTCCCAGATGAAAAACAATTTATAAATACATAATTAGTTAAATAAACATTTTCCAGTAGACTGAATTTTAATCTGAACCATTCTCAAATAAACTGGAGCACATAACCAAAATTTCATCAAAATCGTTCCAGCCGTTTAGGGGGAGTTCAGTCACATACAGACGATCAGAAGAATTATACAGGGTCACTCACGGTGGATGGTAGGTTAGACGTTTACGGAGAACGGGACATGAGATTATTCTGAAAATTTGGTTTCATGGGTAATTGATTTTGCTCTATCGATCTAAGATAATAGTGGCGCTGCGGCGTTGCCGCTTATACTAAAAAGTAGCAGCAACTATGAAATTTCAGATGAGACACCCTATATATTATTCCATTTTTTGCTTCTCTAACATTTTCCAATTGTTTTTGTATGATACTTCCCTATACCTATCTCCAGAGGTTTTCGAGAAATTGAATGGTTTCCTTATTTTTTTTGTGCAAAACATAGCTTCAATTAAATGTTCATTACTAAGGTATTCAGATTCGTAGGACGCTGAAATTTTAGGTGTAGTTTACCAAGTTCCAACGTATTAGGAATATTCTAAGGACTTTGTTCTCCATTATACAGGGTCCTTCAAAATTTGCGATTTTAACGATAAATACAAAAATAGTAAAAAGTGCATTTTTTCAAATGTAATACCGTGTATATTATTGAATATCTCGAAAAAAAATTGAAATTTATTTCAAATGATATATCATGTTCCTATACCTAAAAAGTCAGGTTTCCGAAATAAAAGCAAGTTTCTATGAAAATCGGATTATTTAGCCATATTTTGTATTAGGTAGCTATGAAATTTCAAGAAAGATGTCATTATGAAAATTTGACAATTAGTCCATCAACAATAAAACGGTCGCGCGTTCATTAACGAAAATTTGATTCGAAAACAATCAAAATGGAAGGCAATAAATATTCTCATGAAGTTTTAATGAAGTTATTTATTGTACATGGTCAATGTGACCAAATAATAGCAAGAACATGCAGAAAATTCAATGAAATGTATACCTATTGACAACCAATAAACGAGAGAAAATTTGTACGTTCACAAAATAATTTTATCGCTTATGGGTCAATACTGAAAGCGAAACGAAATTTACTAAACTAATAAAACACAATTTGCATTACGTAAAATAACATAACATAAGTGA
>JARQZK010003613.1:1535000-1577500 GCA_030704885.1 Cynegetis impunctata
TACAAAATCTATTAAAGCAAGTCTTTTTCAATAAGGAATCCACCCCAAAGTAAGTAATACGGGAATCCTTACAGGAAAAATTGATAATTATATTATCAATTATATATTTTGACATAAAAACCTAAATATGTCAAAAACGCTTAGACTTAGGTATAGGACAAAATACATGAAATCTGCCTAGAATCTTGCGTAGAATCTAAAAATGTATTAATATATATGGTATCCAATTTAAAATAAGCAAGTTGGTATCTACTTCCGGTATAACCGGAAGTGCCACCATCTTGAAAATATTTCAGTCGAGTTGCCCCTATCAACATCAGTATACTGTCAAATTTTCAAAAGTTTTCTATGTGTAGTTTTCCATATACAGATCGCGTTCTTTCCCGGTGGGACACCCTGTATATATATATATATTTGTATATATATATATATATATTTTTATATTTATATATATATATATATGTATATATGTATATATATATATGTATATATGTATATATGTATATATGTATATATATATATATATATATATATATATATATATATATATATATGTATATATATATATATATATATATATATATATATATATATATATATATATATATATATATATATATATATATATATATATATATATATATATGTATATATGTATATATGTATATATGTATATATGTATATATATATATATATATATTATATATATATATATATATGTATATATATATATATATATATATATATATATATATATATATATATATATATATATATATATATATATACTTATATTCCACAAAATTAGTGGTTTTGTGAAAATAAATCAACATAAATTCAATATTGAAAAAAGTAACAACAATTGAGAACTTCATTTGTTTGAAAAACTCTTCCTATCGATGACTTTTCTAACGGTATGCTACACATAGATTAAACACAAAAGATTTCTGCTTCAAATTATGAAAAAATATATATATTAGAAGGACGGAAATCGTTCGGACTTGGTGAGAAAAACAATTCTATTTTTATGATCGCTAATTTGAACAAAACTTAAACTATTAACAATAATTTAATACCTAACTATTTTCTAGATAAAAATTTTGTTCGCACTGTTCACCCCCCTTGTTCCTGACGCCCGACGCCTCTTTCTTACTTACACCGTTACGGTAACTAGTTATTTATTGAAGCAAAATATTTTTCTTTTTTGTTCAAACAAAATGTGATTTTATGAACGTTTGTTTGAACAAAAGTTAAACTGCTGGCAATAATTCAATACCTAACTGCTCTCTGGTTACACATTTTGTTCGAATGGATGCCCGACAGCAAAAGTTAAACCTTCAAATGGCAGTTTCCTACATCAACTTGAAGCTTGCAGAAATTTTCAACTCTTTGACTCAATCATAAGTAGCTCATAATTATTCAATAACATTTTGACCAAATTCCACCAGATTTTGATAATAGCTATTTGTTATTTTCATTTTTGTCGGCAGGTATATATTGGCATTTCCAGCGGATCTCATAAAACCAAATGAGCTGAAATTTGGCATCTGGGGTTGTTTTGGAGGCAGAACAAAACTATCAAACTTTGGGTCATTTTTTTCAATTGCCGCCTTTTTTCACGTAGATATTTCTTGTTTTTCTCGTACTTTTGAAAATTTTCTCAACACCATAGCTTTTGCAGATTGACTTATAGGGTTGACATTTGGTAGGTCTATTAATTTAAAGTTGAAATACGATCCTTCGTGGCTCTTTCTTACTTCAACTCTTACGGTAGCAAGTTATTTATTGAAGCTGAAATATTTTTCTTTTTTGTTCCAACAAAATTCATTTTATGATCGTTTATTTGATCAAAAGTTAAACTACTAACAATAATTCAATATAGCAATTGCCCTCTGGTTATATATTTTGTTCGAAAAATAAATATATTTCTGCTTCAACAGATAAATACCTCTACCCTAACAGTTGAAGTAAGAAAGAGGTGTCGGGCGTCCATTCCCAACTAGCAATTCGACATAGTTAGCGAACTAATATACTTTATAATTGTTTTATTAACGCTTCGTAATAACTTTTATGTTTTATAAAGTATTAATTCAGGATAAATTTGTTGCGCTCAACTGTTCTGTCAATGAAACTGTTCTGAAACCGTTTTTACAGCAAAACTATAAAATATTAGTAGAATAAGTTATACAGCTATTTTATAAACGTTTATAAAATACTTTTTATAGAACATATTAGCTCTGAATGATACTTTGCTCTAAAGGCATTTTATAAAGGTGCGTTTTTGGATTAATTTATTGCTATAAAAGCAATAATAAAACTCTTTTGTTACGAACATATTTCCTAATAACAAAATAGTTTTTTAATTGTTATTTATGAAAGTGAATTGTTTTCTGCAGCAAATTGGTATGAAAGCGAGTGACTATAAAATTGCTGTTTTATAGTTTTCCAAAAAATAGTTAGAAAACAAATATGTTGCATGAGGGAGTCTTTTAATATTAAAATGTTAACACGACAATAATTATAAAACTATTATAAAATAGCCTTCATGTTTATTTCGTCTGTTGATATTTTTGTTTGCATTTACAAATAAAATGTCGTACAGTAGCTGGAAAAAAATTAAAAGAAGTGGTACATTTCACAGAAAAATTGAAAGTAAATATCATGAGATCGTAAACGATCCACAGATAGAAAGCACAAGTGGTTCTAGCTCTAACAGTCATTCAGATACCTTCGAGATTAGCAATCGAAATGACCATATTATTTCAACAGAGGAGTCTGATGGACTCAACATCAATTGCGCTTCTCATTAGGCGATACCACAGAACGATGTCCACCGGCAAGCTGAAATAGAAAGTTGAATTGTCGAATTAGATACTGATCCTGGCGATCATCATCATTCTGCAAGCAGTTTGTGCGAGATAGAAAGAAATGCAAAGTTAAGAGAATATATTCGGTCATGGGCAGTATCAAATAATATTCCTCATTTATCTACTAAGAGGCTTTTTGTTATACTTAATGAACGCATACCAAATTGTCTACCTCAAGATCCTCGAACCCTCTTAAAAACCAGACAAACAATTTTTTTAACGAAAGGTGGTACGGGAAACTACTGGCATAATGGTTTGGAATTAAGTTTAAGAAATGCTCTGCACAAACTAAGTGACATTCTTAAAACTATTTCAATTAGTATTAATATGGATGGACTCCCAATATTTAACAGCAGCAAAAACAAGTGTTGGCCTATAATTTGTAATATTTACGAGATTCCAATTGTTAGGCCCATCATAATCGGCATGTACATTTTTCATGATTTGATTGTGAAATATATGTGATTTACTTTTTATGCCAAGTAGGAAAACCTCGGCCTAGACAAATCTTGTTTGATTTCAATAACAACTACTTACAGAGCATACTTGTCCTGGATCGCATAATTTTGATTTATAAGGATTGTATAATAAAGTGGCCATGTTGGGAGCCTTTAAATCGACTGCCATATAAATGCGGGCCTTCACTAACATTTTTAAACTATATTTTTTCGTGTCTCCTAACATTTTCATAAAAGAAGAATATGCTGGACAGGCAGGTTTATAATGTAGAAGGTCCTTATAAACTATATTTACCAAACATATATCTTGTTTTTTTTTATCATTAATTAAATTATATTTCAAATTTCTTTAATTATCATAATTCGGGAAGCGCGTTAAAATTTTATTAGAACTATACCATATACTTGACTGTAAATTTAATTTCGCAGCCACATCTGCACCATTCGTGCATTTTTTACTCATTCTTTTTATTACTTTTCATACTGAATCAGCCATTTGTCATTACTTTATGTTTGCTACCATATTAACAGATCTTAGTATCTTCTTACAACAACTAAAGAGACTAATTGCATATTCACAAACAATTTTGTGTGAATAGGAATGTTAAAAAAACTTTATTATCGTGTAACTATTGGCGGTCGTAGCAAAAATGCTAAAGTTGCGAGTTTTATAAAACATTTAAAAAAAGTTTTCATAACGACTCTAAAAAAGACCTTTGAATATGCGTTTCCTTCCTAGTAACAGAGCTGCTATAAAACAGTTTTATGAATGTTTTTTTTAATATTTATAAGACATTTATAAATGTTCTAAAAACTGTTTTATTATAGAAGCAAACAACATATATAGAGCAAGCCTAACAGGCGATTTGTTTTATAATCTGCGCCAATTCCATGCTCATAAGATCTGTAAGAACATTGTGGAAGTGTTAATAAAACAGTGAATGTTTTATAAAATACGTCCGGTAAACGTTCTAAGAACTATTATAAAAATTAAATTGTTAGTTAGGTTAGGATCAGGGGAGAAAAGTTCGAACAAAATTTTTAACTACAGAACAGTTGAATATCAAATTATTGTTCGTAGTTTAACTTCTGTTAAACGATCATAAAAATAAAATTGCTTATTTCACCAAGTTCGAACGATTTCCGTCCTTCTGAAGGAATATCCGTAATTTGAAGCAGACATGTTTTTTTTTTTTAGCTATATGTAGCATAGTTAGTAAGGTCATCAATAGGAGAAATTTTTTAAACAAAAGAAGTTCTCAATTTTTGTTACTTTTTGAAAATTGAATTTCGAAGTTGATTTATTTTCACAAAATTTTGTGGAATAACGATCTTCGTATTTCGCCTTGTTACATTCAACTGAAAACTACTGAATATTTGAACAAGTATAAATTACAGGATATGTTTAAAAAGAATGGTTTTTCGATAGGCATTAATAAAAATCTTATGAGGGTTTAAAAGCGACCTTTTGGGTAATTTGAGAAAAAAAATTAAAACATTATATCTCCTTAACCGTGAGTCTTGGGACCTAGAGTCCAAGGGTGGAAAGGTAGCAAAGGACCCCAAAAATATCCCAGAACATATTGAGAGTTCATGTGCTGAACACCCTGTATATACTTATGTATATAAGAGATCAAAAAAAATTGAAAATTATTGTCTAGAAGGTTTAAACTACTACTACACCTAACTGTTGACTTTTGATATGCTGCTATAGTCTATAATTTCGAAAAAATACTACTAAAAACTAGACCTAAAAGTTACACACATCTGAAAAAGTTAATTGAGAATGGTTAATGGAATTCGCCATCACTAATTATGAACTGATAGAAAATTTTTATTGCGATATCAGAAAGGTTGAGTGAAGAAGTTTAGAATTCCGTGATTTTCGGCAATTTAAGCAAGGTGTTACAAAGAAAGTTTTCTCATCGTTCAAATAGAAACCTAAATGATGAAATATCAACCGCGAATTATTAATATTGGTTCGTGTCGAGTTAAATTGAAGTTGACTGTTACTCCCAGGATATTAATATTTCCTTTATGTTGAACTATTGGAAAATTATGGTTACAGACTTTTGGAAAGTTGGTGTATAGTGTCACTCAAATTGAAGGCAGTCCAGATTCCATGTCAAAATTTCACAAACTACGAGTAGCGAAAATGAAATCAATTTGATGGCCGAAATTGAAAGCATTTTCAAAGTCCTGAAGCAAGTAGACGCTATTATCGTGAATAAAGAATGTGAATCAACTCAAAATGATTTGAACTGATGACAAACGAATTTTCATACTTCAAGGGAACAAGAAATGAAAATAAATCTAAATATCTGAGCATAAAATATATACGAACGAACAAAATCATCATCCACAATTTTGAATTCAATCGGTCAAAATTGAACTATCATAATATTCAAGTTAATGTAGCAAAATAAAAAGTTTTGAATTTTTAGCAAGAATAATGCCCTCAAAATTTTACTTGTTGAAAATCTCATGAATAAAGAAAAAGCGTGAGCAGCGGAGCAAATGTCATATTTTTACCTATTTTTTTTTTTAACACAAAATCTCAACCCACTAAGTCAACTTGGTGCTCTGTGGAAGTGAGCAAAACAGGAAAATAATGAAATATCTACATTCAAATAGCAGCGGAAAAGTAGAATAATTGACACCACCAAAAGTCACTTCCCTAGGGCGAGCTACACACGGACGTCGATGTGTTGATACATCGACGTGCATCCAAAAACGTGCATCCAAAAACGTGCAACTAACAACATGCATCCTAATTGCGTACACATGTACGTACAAAACCATAGTTTTGTCCAGTCTGCTTGGCCAGATGTCTGAGCAGGAGGAATATTTAGTTCTGGTGGCAGTGGCGTGTACAAAGAAAAAGGAAAATGGAAATCGTCGCCGAATGTGGTCTAAAGGTTGGTTTCTAAAACGATAAAATTTTTCACACATTCACTTGCTAGAAAAATGGAGGTTAGAACTAGAGGACTCTCGTAATTACGTAAGGTTGGACGAAGAAACCTATTCGTTACTATTGGACATGTTTATTCCATTAATAAAACGTCAAGACACAATGATGAGATTGGCAATAACTGCAGAAATTACTGCAAGAAATTACCAAGATTTAAAATTCACTACTTCAATATCTCCGAAAGCCTCACCGTACCACTTCTCTTTGAGATAAAAACTTTTTCATTTTATCTCCGAAACCCACCACGAAGACTATTGATTTTAGCGACAACTGTACTTTTTGTAGCATTTGGTTGAATGATTTGCAGCTTCTCTATTGATATTTTGTATGCTTAATTTTTTTTTTATTTCGGTCTAAATAGTGCCTTGATTTTGTCTGCCACAAGCAGGGTAGGTCCCTGTACAACTCGACAATTTCCCGTAGAAATTCCCGAGACATTTTTCTGCAGTCAGACATAATGATGAACATATCTGCAAACATTTTTAGTAAATATTATACAAACTCATGAAATATTTAACTTATTATTTGAAATACCTACTGCAGTAACAAATTATTTCATAAACTTAACCGCCGCTACTGCTTTAAAAACGCACACTCCTTGGTAATTTGCATCCTCACGTAGAGACTTGAATGCATTCGTTGGAATGGGCATCCAAAAATTAAAGCGATTCCTGCAAACATCAACATTCATCCGGGTTTTGCATTCAAAAACGTGCGTTTTCTGCATCCACATTAACGTTATTGGTTGCACGTTCTTGGATGCACGTTGATATATTAAGACATAGACGTCCGTGTGTAGGGGCCTTAGCATTTGATTATTAATTCATGAAATTAGGTAATTTCAACCCTCTAACACATTTTGGACGAGCTATGGACGTGAGAAATCCCTTAAAGATCGCGAAAAAATATGAGATCTCATTAATATGGTGGCGTGAAGAAAAATAGTTGGAACCGTCAAAACGAACTTCTCTAAAAGCAACTCAATCTACATAAAAAACTTCAACCCCCTATCTCCAGCTGAAGCAGCTGGACACCTCAAAAACCACAAACAAACCAGAGATCTCTACATTAAAATGACGACAATGTTTTTCTCGTGCTTTTTGAAAATTTTCACAACGCCATAGCTTTTGTAGATTGAGTTATAGAGTTCAAATTTAGTACGTCTATTAATTTAAAGATGAAATACGATCATTTTTGGCTTTTCCTCAACCGCGCTGCACTCCGGGGCGACTATGCTATCAGTGCGATATGCACTTTGCGAATTTGTTTTTTTTTTGAATAAAATATATTATTTCCTATTTTTTGTTACGGTTTGCTATTAAAGCGTGTTTCTTTAGGACGCGGTACTCTTCGCGCTCTTTCAAAATCAAATAATTTATCTTCTAATTTTCATTTCAGTTAGCTGTTATAAAGCGTAATATTTCAAGCCAAATTTTATGCCGTTCGAATCGCATCTCGACTCGATCTACTTCACGTGAAAAATACAACCTTAGTGACGGAGCTCTGCTGCTCAAGCATCTTTTTTTTTTCAATTTTAGTCAAATGATGATGCGCTGAAGATGAACGTATGTCTGAAACCGCACCTATTGTTTCCACTATTTCGGCATATCTGCCGTTTTCCATGCTCACAATGGTCGAGTCCATTCTCATTCTCTTGTTATTTCCCTTCTCCAGAAAGAGAAAATCAAAAGGGGAATTCTCTTCACTAAAAGCATAAGATTTTTCCACATTAGACGTGGCCTCTGGGGGCTCTTGCTGGACCACAGCATCTTCTGTGAAAGTCTCTTTCAAGCCCGCGACTTCCGCTACTTGAAGAGCCCTGTTAATATTCCAGAGGGCTATAGGTGTGTCCCTATATCTCCTTTGCCCAATGGTTTCCACCCTATTCTCTTGCTACTGCCGCCCCCCCACAAACGTGAAGGAAAAAAATAAACAATCGTGTTGAAGAACATAAAAAGTCAATTTTACAAAATGAAAATACCACTGGCCTCTCCGAACATTGTATAAAATATAATCATTTCGTGGATTTCAACAAAACCCAATTGTTACATTCAGGTAACAAAGAAAAGCGCCTTGACCTTCTTGAAAATCTCGAAATAAGTTGCGCCCATAATAGTGAAAGAAAGAAAATACCCCTTGTAAAAGAACAAATTTATTTTCAGGTATCACCTTTGCTTTTGTCTGTTTTATAAAATAAGATGTAATACTCTTTTGTAGTCAGTCTTGATAATGAGTTCATAACTCGAAACATGTCGACTATTCGTTACTGATAAATACAGTAACTAAATATTTTTATATAGTGAAACATAAGCCATATATATATATATATATATATATATATATATATATATATATATATATATATATATATATATATATATATATATATATATATATATATATATATATATATATATATATATATTTATATATTATATGTATATTATATATATATATATATATATATATATATATATATATGACAAATTTAGTTTTGACTGATTCATTAGTATACAAAAAGGTATTATATATTTGGGATAGCAGTCTTGAGGTAGAATTGAGTACTCTTTTCTTTTAACTCGAGCTTTCGAGAACTATAATTATTGTCTCTTCATCAGGAGCAACTGGAAAATTGAAAGTGAGAAAATGCCAAACAAACACAGATATTATGTGGCAACTTACGATTCGAGGTTTGATTAAGATCTTAAAATTACTTAAAATAGTCATACAAGAGAGATTCAAAACATTGTAGATACATAAAATGTGTAGACAAAGCATTACAAACAAATCATAATATAAAAATTGATCGGCCGAATCGATTATCAGTACAAAAACAATGACAGTTGTAGGTTATGAGTCGAATCATAGAAGTTGCAGGCAGAGGATTTGTGGCCAACGAGGAATATTACAAGTCAACTAAAAATCAATATGTGGCCATTACCAAACCAGGTGTCCATGCAATGGCAATGTACAAAAATCAACCTGAGTGAGGCTTTTACTCAGTGATGTTGGAATCGATCTGTCTGGGACGCCTGTTAAATCTCCGGCCATCGTAGTCAATTAAATAGGAAAATATCGAGCTCAGACCATCAATATCTCTACGGGAATTCATGCTATCATTATTCTGGTATATCCGTACCATCTCCAGAAACAGTCTTCTGTTGGTATTTCTTTCTCTATCGAGTATTTTAATTGATTCGTAATCTGGATGATGTCCATTATCTAGACAATGTCTCGTCAGTGAACAATTTGGTTCATTTGTCCTGATGTTGCTCTTATGCTATGAAATTCTTTGTGCTAGGGTTGTCTTTGTTTGACCCACATACATAAGCTCACAATTACTACAAGGAACCTCATACACTACTTGGCTCTGATTAAAGATAGGTGTTTTGTCTTTTTATCTTGAGAAAAGTTTGCCAACCTTTTTTAAATTCATCTTAGCAATTCTAATATGATCCACCGGAAGAACAGAGGTTAATCTGGACGTCAAACCATTGACATAAGGCAACGTCACATAACTGAATAATTCATTAGACTCCCCCCCACTACTTCCAATAATTGCTCAGTATGTTGTCGATCATATACTAGATAAAGGCATTGAAAAGTTTCCTTTCCAAGTTCCATTCTGCAAAAAGTTTGTTGATGATGTAATAATTGCAGTACCCAGAAGCCTTACGAATGATTCACTGCAGATACTGAATTCTATTGATGAGTCTGGTATGATCAAATTTACGATGGAGGAAGAAACTGACTGCTCGGTTCCTTTCATGGACATGAAGGTCATAAGAGATGACCGTATCATATTCACCAATATTTATAGAAAACCTATGGCTTCGTCCAGGTATATTCATTACTTGTCTTATCATCCGTTCAAAGTTAAGATTAACCTAATATTAAATTTAAAAACAAGAATAAACAAACTTGCTGATGTCAGATTTCGAGATGAAAATATGGGGATTTTGTTTCGCATTTTGAAGGAGAATGTCTACCCTGATTCATTGTTGAAGAGGCTTCTGTACAATACACCGGATCGTGATGTTGGTGCTCACCATGGAAGTACTGGGGGGTAGTCTAATGAATAATTCAGTTATGTGACGTTGCCTTATGTCAATGGTTTGACGTCCAGATTAACCTCTGTTCTTCCGGTGGATCATATTAGAATTGCTAAGATGAATTTAAAAAAGGTTGGCAAACTTTTCTCAAGATAAAAAGACAAAACACCTATCTTTAATCAGAGCCAAGTAGTGTATGAGGTTCCTTGCAGTAATTGTGAGCTTATGTATGTGGGTCAAACAAAGACAACCCTAGCACAAAGAATTTCATAGCATAAGAGCAACATCAGGACAAATGAACCAAATTGTTCACTGACGAGACATTGTCTAGATAATGGACATCATCCAGATTACGAATCAATTAAAATACTCGATAGAGAAAGAAATACCAACAGAAGACTGTTTCTGGAGATGGTACGGATATACCAGAATAATGATAGCATGAATTCCCGTAGAGATATTGATGGTCTGAGCTCGATATTTTCCTATTTAATTGACTACGATGGCCGGAGATTTAACAGGCGTCCCAGACAGATCGATTCCAACATCACTGAGTGAAAGCCTCACTCAGGTTGATTTTTGTACATTGCCATTGCATGGACACCTGGTTTGGTAATGGCCACATATTGATTTTTAGTTGACTTGTAATATTCCTCGTTGGCCACAAATCCTCTGCCTGCAACTTCTATGATTCGACTCATAACCTACAACTGTCATTGTTTTTGTACTGATAATCGATTCGGCCGATCAATTTTTATTTTATGTTTTGTTTTTATTGCTTTGTCTACACTTTTTATGTTTCTACAATGTTTTTAATTTCTCTTGTATGACTATTTTAAGTAATTTTAAGTTCTTAATCAAACCTCGATCGTAGTTGCCACATAAGATCTGTGTTTGATTGACATTTTCTCACTTTCAATATTCCAGTTGCTCCTGATGAAGAGACAATAATTATAGTTCTCGAAAGCTCGAGTTAAAAGAAAAGAGTACACTCATTTCTACCTCAAGACTGCTATCCCAAATATATAATACCTTTTTGTATATATATATAATATATATATATATATATATATATATATATATATATATATATATATATATATATATAAATAGGCTTGCCATATTTTTGGTGGATGAAACCGAGACACATTTAATGGGATGGCCTTATCGCGCCAACACCCCCCGGATCCAGTAGCGCAGGGTCAGCTTCTGAAAAATCAGTAGCAAAATTATGAGTTTTAAAACTTTTCTAAGCCTTGCCAGTGACGAAGAGAGACAATCTGGAACCCTAAATTGTTAGTTCTACATAACTTTTAAAAATGAAAAAATGATTTTTGCTACTTGAAAATGTATAGTTTTTCCTCTTTGATGATAATTTTCAAAGAAAAGAATTGTTGATAAAATGAAAATTGAAATACTTCATAAAATTATTTAATTGAACAATTACTTAGTCCTGTTTTTGTTTGAAAAATTACAACTTTTTGTAAAACTACAAGAACCATTATATGATGAAGAATTAATTTTTGTCATACTAAGAAGAACAATTAATTGATACGTTAACAATGTTAATCTTTTCTCTTAAAACAAAGCGCACACTAGTGTACACCTCCCGTTTTCAGAGACCTGTTGTTAAAACTACGTACAGCTATTATTCATTACATTTTACATCTTACATCCGTTTTCCTGGACATCGATAAAACTAGGCGGGCAAAGAGCAAAATAGCGGACAGTCACGGTCAAACCGGGACGTATGGCAAGCCTATATATATATATATATATATATATATATATATATATATATATATATATATATATATATATATATATATATATATATATATATATATATATATATATATATATATATATATATATATATATATATATATATATATATATATATATATATATATATATATATATATATATATATATATATATATATATATATATATATATATATATATATATATATATATATATATATATATATATATATATATATATATATATATATATATATATATATATATATATATATATATATATTCGTGCTCAACGGAAAACACGCACTGTGGTTATAAAATTAAGTGGACTAGGACATTCATTTGAAACTAATCAAACAAACCTGCTAGCGGAGCTGGTTATAAGAGTTCACGAAGCTTCGAAATATCTACTTCTACCTCAGACGGTAATTGTTAGAAATGTTAATAAGTTTGTCACAATCGATGGAAATCGATAGACAGACTGTTTCGCCCTTATTGGGGCTCATCAGTATCATCCATCCATCGAAATGGACCAAACCAACATTTCAAACGGGCTTATATTTTCCTTCTAGCAACGCAATGGCATATAAATATGACACAGCGCCAGCAGTCGGAAACAATTGAACCACATCTTTCAGACAGACGAAAAATTTCAGCAACGAGAACTCGTACGTCCGGACACACGAAAGTGGCTACTATATCTGCTAGGGTAAAGTTGACACATCAATTCGATGTGATTCAACATTTACATACCGCAAGTAGCAATCGCTCCAAATTTTATCGCAATCGCAAATGAATATAAGTAAGAATTATTCGTGTTAAACGGAAAACACGCACCGTGGTTATAAAATTAAGTGAACTAGGACATTTATTTGAAACTAATCAAACAAACCTCCTAGCGGAGCTGGTTATAAGAGTTCAAGATGCATCGAAATATCTACATCTACCTCAGACGGTAATTGTCAGAAATGTTAATTTGTTTATCACAATCGATGGAAATTGATTGTGGGTGTCAATTACTTCTTTATAATCTTTATAATGGCGTTTTGGGTTTCCTATTCTTATTTTCCCCTGTGGCGTACAATAAAACACTCATCACCCCTTCACATAGCGTTGTGCAATAGGTTGAAGGTACACAAACAATTCTTCAATCAGCAACCAATAACCGCAAACCACTGATCGGAAACCCTAATATGCACCATTGCGTAATGGACAAACACACAGGGTGGTTAGGCGATGGAGCCTAATGAAACGGCCGAAGGGAGGATACAAAGCCGTTAAGTAAATCCTCACTGTCAACTTGCAATATCCTACATGCAATTGGGCCACGCCCGTGGAACAAGATAGTTTTATGACCGGACTGTAACATTCGAGACTGACGATGTATGGTTTCAATTAATTCGAAACGATATTATGCTGATTAATCTTCTATGAGACAATTAAGTATTCCAATAAAGGTATTTTAGATTATTTCGAACAGCGTTAGAACATAATTGGAGAATTCGATCCCGGCTCTTTTTCTAATCCTGGGATTTCGGGATTGTCTACAGATAATCTAGGGATCCCGCCCGGGATTCTACCACGGGGTACAACCAAGATTGTAGACAGGTGATGTAAGTCAGAGTAATATATAAAAATCCGCTTCTTAGGTATGTTTGAATTGACAAAAGAATTAAATAAAAAAAAAACAACAAAATTCAACTTAAATCATTCAAAATAAACAAAGAATTTTTGATTATAACAATTTAAACTTGCAAAACAAAGAATTTTCTAAGACCTTTTTGAGTGCTCTAACTTTTTCATGAAAAAAATTCGCTCGATTATTTTTCCGTTGACTTTAGTTGAAAACTTGGTCGCCACGAAAAGCACTTTCATTGTAACGCAATAATATATAGCCTATGTCACCCTGAAAAGCGGTTCTAAATACTGGTGAAATGATTTTTGCAACCGAATGAGTTGTTTTGGCAAATACTCCCTTCATCCAAAATTACAAAATTTAATTAATATAAGTATAGATATAGAATATTACTGAATAGAAATAAATAATTCAGAGTTTCGAAATGAGTTTGACAAATCAGAAACTCTTTCTAACTACCAAAGATACCGACATTATAATATTTGAACATGTATAATAAAGCAAAATATTCGGTTAAGTAGAATATTCTGATTGCACATCACTCTCGCCGTTATTTTGAGGACCAGAAAATACACTCTAATGTGAGTGCAACATAAACAAACTTCATACTGGAATTATCAATTATTTATTGGCTTAGACGATATCTCTAAAATGGGCCATTTACATTTCAACCGGAAGAGAAAATTTCATTGGCTAGGTTTTAATTAAGTACCAAAAGTAAAAATAGTTGAGATAGTAGGAAAGTTGAAAAAGCAGTTTGTTAATGAGTAACATTTATCGCTAGCATTTCTCAGATATCGGTTGAGAATACTGTTCATTTCTACAAGAAGGCTAGTAAAATAGCCACATGATGGCTTGATTAAGTATCTCAGAGTCTTGTGACTGTCCTCGAAATAATGCACATCTAATATTGCTTATACCACATTAAATATTATACATACGAACATTATTTCAAATTCGATTCAAATATGTTTAGAGCATATACTGAAAGCTTCACGATATATTGTGCCAAAAATTGAAGTTTCAGCTTGACCCAGAAGTTCTTTGTTTTCGAACTAAATTAATAATCTGCCCTGTGTTGCTTCCAAGAGCTACTAATGGTGTACACATGCATTGCTATTGGCAAATACTTTCTAATCATGAGCCACAGTAGGTGGTCCGACCCTTTCCGGAGATCCCTCCGAATAGTCCTTTTTTCTACGACGCCAACTTATTAGTAAAATAGTGTTCATTCTGTCAGACCCCATCCCAAAGACTCAAAGATGGCCATATATCCTCAGCAAATGTTGTCCTACAATCCCGCTATTAGTTTTGCCCATCTAAACTGGCGCCATCTTGGTCAAACGGACCGTTGAGTATTGGTCAGTTTGGTCGAACTCCTTGCAAATTAAAACGATTTTCGAGAGGAATTGAGGGTGAGAGGAATGGTTCGTCAGTAATGACCAGATGTATGCAACTCACTGAGGTATATGCAGATGGGTGTATAACTTGAATCATTGCGTCATGGATGTCAATTAAGTCCTTATTGGACGCTTATTCATACTTAGAGCATTTTCATTACCTAAACGCTAATTTTCAAGGTGATAGTACTTTCATGACAGTACTCTCATGATAGTCACCTCAAAAGTGGCCTCTTGAAAGTTTGATTTCTACACGTAAAATAATATTGTGATAGTACTAGTAATATGGCAGACAAGTGAGTTACTTGAAGCTATTGCTGCTGTTGGTGAAATTATTCAAAAAAATGTAGGAAAGACAGAAAAGCTAAGAAAACATGGGTGAGAGAGTGGATCCGAAGAAGAAATACGCTGGGCGCTTCAAAAACAAAATAAGGGAACTTGTCGTGGATGATCCAACATGAACACCGTTGGTATTCCTCTAAAAACTTCAGTATATTAAATCGTTTATCAATAATTCTTCACGAATTTTTTGCAAAGTTATTGAGCAAAACGATTGAACACGTGTTGGATGAATGAGACGCTGTCGAGGAGAGAAACGCGCTAACGCCCTTTAGAGCCCTTTCAGACTAGGATACTGTATCCGAGATACTGTATGCGAGATACAGAATTTAGGCCAGATACAGTCAAGATACTTTTGTTAGAATATAGTTTTGTAAATAAATTTTATCAGTACAATATCAGTGCTGTACGGTGCTTTTTATGAAATGGACATTGAAGAGTGCGCTATGCTGTGGTATATTATATTTCTGGGCCCTAACTACTATTAACTTACAATTTACTTGATAGTTTGCGATAGTAACTAGATAGTAGTGCACTGATTAATACAAATTAAACATCCATTCGCTTATCTAAAGGGTTTTCACTGCAATCCGTAAAAACTTAAAAGCAATATAAATTAACGAATAAACTCATTATTCATCGCTAATAAACAATATTATTGAAATATTTCATTTAATTTTTGTTATCCATCCTGAGATGATTATTGTAAAAATCAGTAAGCTTTCGACAAATAATCGTCTTGTTTCTAGAATTTTTAATAATATAATAATTTGATTTATTTAGCTAATGAATGTATGCATTCCTTCTTGAATGCACTGTATAATTACTTTTATAAATATACCTACCATATTCATTTTGTTGAACAATTGTCATTTCTTCAAAATTTTCACACATCTGTTTGGTAATTTCCACCCAACATTTTTGTTTTATATTTCTGTCGAAATGATTTTCATTACTTGTATCCCATATACAAGAATTCGGTTCTACCAAACATATAAATTTCTCGTTATCAAAGACTTTATTCTCCATGGTACAATCGAAAAACCGTTCTATTCCACTTCACTTCTACTAATAAATAATAAAAATATTGTACGCCTATGCTATTGTGCTTTTTGAATCGCAAAAGTATGCAAGTCTGAACAGGTCCATAAGCCACAATGATAATTCGGTATCCCGGATTCGGATACTGTCGCCGGCGGCTGAATGAGCGAGATTCAGAAATTTAGTATCGCGATACGGTATGCTGTGCTGAATGCAGTGTGAAAACGTACATATAAACGCATGTATTTTCTGTATCTGGGATACGCGTATCTCGGATACAGTATCCAAGTCTGAAAGGGCTCTTACTGTTTTGAATTGTATTCACGGCGAAAGTAGTAGCAAACTAAATGCTACATGCAGTAAGGAACAAATCTCATTTTCCAACATTTTCCGGTTAAAATAATAATAATATTGAATTTTGCCTTATGCTTGTGAAAACAATTCCAAAAGTTTTGCAAACTTGGAGTAGTATTAAATATATTATTTCATGTCACGCACCAAATTTGCAACCAATTTAAGGGTACGGAACATTTTTTAATTCAAAATTATCGTTTTTCTCTGATAAACTGGTCAAAAATCCAAAAGTTCTGCAAAATTGACAGATACTTCGGAAAAATATACCGAACACCAGTATAAATTTGCAATCTTTTACGTTGACCGGAACATGTTCATTTATAATTGTTTTAATTCGTGGTAACTTTTTCGAGCAAGACGGTTTCGAAATAATTACAAAAGTTTTGAAACTTGAAATATGATTTTTGGATTTTTATATTTTTGCAAATTGCATAATGTCCCGGACAGCGTACAAGGTTGGAAATTTGCAAATGCATCAGAATAGATATTTTTTGAATTTGCAACCAAGTTTCAAAACTTTTGTAATTATTTCGAGACCATCTGGCCCGAAAAAAAGACCACGAATTAAAGAAATTATAAATAAACATTTTTCGGTCAACGTAAAAGGTTGCAAATTTATACAACTGTTCGGTATATTTTTCCGAAGTGTCTGGCAAGTTTGCAGAACTTTTGGAATGTTTTTTGGTCAGTTTATTGAAGAAAAACTTTATTTTTGAATAAAAAAACATTTCCGTACCCTTAAATTGGTTGCAAATTTGATGCGTGATATGAAATAATATATTGAATACTACTCAAAGTTTGCAGAACTTTTGGAATTTTTTTCACAAGCATAAGGCAAAATTCAATGTTGTTGCAATTTTAACAATTTTCCGGGCTTCGGAAAAGGTTGCAAAATTTCATAGTTTGTTTTTATCTCTTTCCCGATCCTACATTAAAGTTTGAAAACTTTTGGAATTATTGTCAATTGATTATCTAACTAAACTGACTGGCCTATATCTAGCCCGACGAGATAGTGCGAGAGTGGTGTCGCGAAAGTGCGATAGTAACTATCAAGTGATATTATATGGTGATAGTTCCTGCGACGGTAACTATCGCAGAAAATATCATCGTAAAAATAAGACTTGAACAAAAAGAGAACTGCTAAGAAGAGGAAACAACGGAGAAATTTTAATTTCGAATTTTTCGATTTGAATATTCCTCTCATCAAAAACAACTGATCTTTACGCATAGCTCGAAGTAACCGCATAAGTATCTGCTTTATGTATCTATTATTTTATTCTCAGTAATACTGAAACGACCAAACTGTGCAATCCACCTTCAATCCACCCGAATGACCACTTCAAGTATAGCAGTAGGTACGCAATAAAAATGTAAATTCAGTAATTGCAGTTCTTGGCAAACACTAGAATGCGAAATAGGGGTAGGCTGGAGAAAAGAGGTTTTGTTGGCATTTTTAATTGCAATAGTAGTTCATATGCATGCACACGATGAATAGACTTCGAAGATTGCAGCAAAGCGTTGGTGTATTATGCTTCACCACTTCAATAAAGCAGGCAAATTTGCACGTAAATATGCCCCAATCTCCGGGATAAAAACCGCTCCGGTATCGTTATGCAATTCTGAAAATATCCTACTGAATTATTCATTTCGTCTATGAGAGGTTATCTTCTTGGTCATTCATTTATGGCCTTTGCGGATTAAACAATACCATAGAATTGCTACTCACGTCGGTCTATGTTTATTTTCAGCGGAGTCCTATGAAAGTGGTAATATATGAATAATAACTGACTGTGGAGCAAATTTCTCTGAACGTACGTTTGAATATGGCAAATGTTTGAGAACGAATAATGAAAGTGTTGAAAAAGCTCATAATTAGTCAAAAAAAAGGTCGTAGATGAAAATACTATAACTCTACTATCCTAGGAGGTAAGCGAAGTGTACGTAGGAGGTCCCTTTTTCAAGATTTTCACTTATATCTCGGAAACTAGCCAATAATTCTTTATTCTTTGTTTGGTTTGCCTTTCAGTTATCTTGAGTATATGCTATTTCCGAGGGAAAGATCTTTGAAGATTTTAATTAGCAGGTATTCATTTTCTCAGACTAATATGTCCTAAAGAATTACCTCTCAATATTAGAACACCTATATGTGTTCCATGATATAATATATACAGGGCTATTCAAATTCGAGTATATGCATGGGGATTTCGATAACGGTAAGAGATAGAGGGATGGTTAAATGGGGGCAAAGTTGCATATTTCAGAGGTCAGTTATATGGATAAAAAAAATCTGATCTAGCTCCTCTAGTTCTGGAGTTATATAGGAAAAATCGAAATTTTCTAAATCCTTTTTTTGCCTATATCTTTTTATTTAATGAATTGTTTTCAAAACAATTGTCACTTTGCCATTGCCACTTTTTCTAAGCTATCTAAATATCTGAATAAAAATTATATACAGGGTGTCGTATAAATTGGGCCACCCTCAACTTTCAATTTTCAAATACGGACCTGTATTTTTTATTGCATTTTTTTGCATGCCAAGAGTCATGTTTTATATTGACGTAGTATTTTCATCTGAATTACAGAGTGTTCTGGAAATATTGAACTATTACCAGTAAAATCTCAACATTTTTTTAAAATTGCAGCTCTAATTAAATTTTTAGGATTTGGAAGATAATCAACATTATTCGACGAAAAATGTCTTTTTCAAGAATTCATCCACATTTCACTTCACGTAACCCATGATCAATGTACGAAAATGCGAAATTCTTCCTAGTACGTTTATGTGCATATAATCATTGCCCAAACAAAAATATGTTCGACTGGCAATCTTCATATTACAGACACCAATTTGCAAATATTTCATTGTTAATTACTTTCCGAACTATCTACATTTTCAGCTAATTTATGGGCATTCTGTTGCTATATACAACAATTATGATTAAACTATTTGAATTCTCATAGTATGCTTTGGAAAATAAATATTAAGTTCACCTCACTTGTCATTATTTTGACAGTTTCTTGGAAATTACCGTTGGTATTTAATGAAAAATCTGTTAGTACTGAAAATGGGTTTCCCCATAGAGCAGAAAAGAGATATGATTAACGTTTTCTACAGAAATAATAGGAGCATTCATCTTTCCGCTTGACTTTTTTTTATGGGCTACACTAAAAAATAGAATATATCAAAACGAAATTGAAAGTATAGAAGATTTAAGAATTAAAATCATGAACGCTTTGGCATCACTACGCCGAAGAGATATCTTCAGAGCGAATAATAACTTTAAAAAACGACTCTGTAAATGTCTGGAACGAGAAGATCGTCAATTCAAACATTTATTTCGATTATGATTACTTATAATGACTTATTTCAATTCTAGATAATAACTAAACATGTTCTTATGCGATAAGTTATAAAATATGAAAACCTATATGATCAAATACAATGTTATGTTTGTGACAGATTATGTTTGTGAGTTCTCAGCAGAATACATACAACAGATCTTCCTCATACCTACTGAGGTTAATTAGAGTTGTTATGGAATTAAAAAATGATGAGATATCACTAGTATTAGTTCAGTATTCACAAACCACTTTATGATTTATATAAAATAAAACGCCAATATGAAACATAATTATATAGGTAGTTCGAAAAGTAACAATGAAATATTTCCAAATTGGTGTCGAGTATGAAGATTGCCATTGGAAGATTATTTTGTTTGGTCATTGATTATATGCACATACATGTACGTACTGGGAAAAATTTCACATTTTCGTATATTGATCATGGGTTGCGTGAACTGAAATGTGGATGAATTCTCGAAGAAGACATTTTTCGTCAAATAATGTTGATTATCTTCCACATCCTAGGCATTTTATACCTTATTCTATGATATTTATTTAATTAGAGCTGGAATTTTAAAAAAATGTAGAAATTTTACTGGTAATAGTTCAATATTTTCAGAACACTCTGTAATTCAGATGAAAATACTACGTCAATATAAAACATGACTCTTGACATTTAAAAAAATGCAATAAAAAATACAGGTCCGTATTTGAAAATTGAAAGTTGAGGGTGGCCCAATTTATATGACACCCTGTATATAATTTTTATTCAGATATTTAGATAGCTTAGAAAAAGTGGCAATGGCAAAGTGACAATTGTTTTGAAAACAATTCATTAAATAAAAAGATATAGGCAAAAAAAGGATTTCGAAATTTTCGAATTTTCCTATATAACTCCAGAACTAGAGGAGCTAGATCAGATTTTTTTTATCCATATAACTGACCTCTGAAATATGCTACTTTGCCCCCATTTAACCATCCCTCTATCTCTTACCGTTATCGAAATCCCCATGCATATACTCGAATTTGAATAGCCCTGTATATATATATATATATATATATATATATATATATACATATATATATATATATATATATATATATATATATATATATATATATATATATATATATATATATATATATATATATATATATATATATATATATATATATATAAGGTGTATAGTTTTACTAGGTTAAGGTCACAATTACAAGACAGTTTTATGAACCAATAATAAAGAAAAGAATCCATCAGATTTATAACCGTGCTTCTCATGAAATTAAAACTAATAAACACGAAACACACTACACTGGAATGGAATTTATACCGGAGATTTCAAACAAAATCAGAAACGTCATGAAAAAATATAATATAATAATAAGCCACAAACCTAATAATATAACTAGCTCTTTATACACTAAACTCAAACCACGATTGAACAACGAGATGAAACACATACCATATATAAAATAAGTTGTAGTGAATGTGATTCCTGTTACATTGGTAACACTGAACAATATTTACATAATAGACTATATAAACATAAATATTCAATACAAACTAATAAAAAATCTACAGCTCATGCAAAACATGCAATCGAGCAATTACTTTATGTTGACTTTGAAAACACAAAAATCATAAAAAGGGAAATGAACCAGCCAAATAGGAATGTGTTAGAGATGATTGCAATTCAAAAAGAAGAAAAAACGACAATTAATTCAAAAGTGGACTTCGAAAATTTCGGAAGAATTTACCTTAATATCATTCATCAAAACCACAGAGGCCATGTAACATAGAAGAGAAGAAGATAAACTTTCATAGATTATATAACTCATGTATGAATAAGCCAATAGAATCCGTGAATTTTGCATAACTACGGCATATTGATAAGTGAATATACCCTTGACGACGTGATATAATCGTTTTGGTGTTTCGCATCGTGTCAAAATGTGAATATTTTCATATTGACGATGTTTTGACGTTTGTCAAAAAAAAATAATATTTTTTATTCGTTATATAATCATAACGAATACCACTCGAGCAATCGAAAATAATCGATTATACTGACCTCGTCACTCGACGTATTTTCTTAAAACACCACTCGAGCTGCGCTCTCGTGATGTTTCGCAAAATACGTCTCGTGGCTCGGAAGTATAACCGATTATTTTCGATGCTCTTGTGATATTATAACTGATTATATTTGAAGGTTATATTGAATATTATTTGAAAACGACATAAGTCGAAACGCATAAAAATATTAATTTGTGATATTTTGAATTAAAAATGTTATTATAATTGACTGTAATTGTGACCTTAGCCCGGTAAAACTATATATATATATATTTATATATATATATATATATATATATATATATATATATATATATATATATATATATATATATATATATATATATATATATATATATATATATATATATATATATATATATATATATATATATATATATATATATATATTTTTATATTTATTTATATTTATATATATATTTATATATATATTATTATATATATATATATATATATATATATATATATATATATTTATGTATATATTTATATACAGGGTGTTTCTGAATTTATGAGAAAGATTTCAATGGGTGATTCTTCAGCAAAAATTAAGGGGGTTATTTCATATAACTTCTGTTCAACACCCTTTTCCCTCCAAGTTACAGCCCTTTGAAATTAGGTGAAAAAAAATTGTTTTTATTCAATACATTCTCTTAGGAAAAAACTAGAGGAATGAAATTTGGCAGATAACTGCTGCTAATAAAATGGCAGTTTTTGAGTGTTTTTGTTACACTAAAATGTTAGCACAAGGGGCTGAAAAAAACAACCCCTATAATATTTTGCATCAGAACTTTCTGATGCGATTATACTTTCCTATTTAAAAAATATATTTGAAAAGACAGACTCAATCTGCAACTTTTTTATGTCTTGATTTTTGATCATAGTTAGTTTGATCACAAAAAAATAAAATAGTGCTCAGACTCTTCCCATAAATTCACAGAGAGGTTATCATTTATTTTTAAAAAAACAAGTAAGCGGCTGTCAAATGAAGTCATATGACAAATAGTTCTATTGTCCTGATTTCTATACAGTTTTATAATGACTTCTATCATTTTTCACAACTAAATAAAATTTTATTGAAAGAATGGCATTTTTTTATTTAGTTGACGAATATTGCAAATTAGAGCGGATTGAACAATAATTGTACTACTAATAACAATTAACAAATTATTTGACATTTGACAGCAGCTAACTTGTTTTTTTTTAATAAATGATAACCTCTGTGAATTTATGGGAAAATAGTCTGAGCACTATTTTATTTTTTTGTGATCAAACTAACAACTTTATGATTGAAAGTCAAGACATAAGAACAGATCGAGTCTGTCTTTTCGAATATATTTTTTGAAAAGGAAAATATAGGCGCATTAAAAAGTTCTGATGCAAAATATTATAAGGGTTGTTTTTTTCAGCCCTTTGTGATTGCATTTAAGGGTAACAAAAACACTCAAAAACTGCCATTTTATTAGCAGCAGGTATCTGCCAAATTTCATTCTTCCAAATTCTTCCAAAGTGGATGTATTGAATAAAAACAATTTTTTTCACCTAATTTCAAAGGGCTGTAACTTGGAGGGAAAAGGGTGTTGAACAAAAAGTTATATGAAAGACCTCCCTTAATTTTTGCTAAAGAATCACCCATTGAAATCTTTCGCATCAATTCAGAAACACTCTGTATATATATATATATATATATATATATATATATATATATATATATATATATATATATATATATATATATATATATATATATATATATATATATATATATATATATATATATATATATATATATATAGTACACATTATGTGTGTGTACGTTTTTATTAGGGCCAATAGGTTTCATAGGAATTAGAAAAAAATCAAATTTCTTGTAAGGCATAATTATATCAAATGTTCTCATATTATATATCAGAAAGAAGAACTACTGCTTTTTGTTAGATGAAAAACCTTCCCCATTTGGCATCATTATTTTTGAGGTCTATTCATGCTACCAAACATATAAACTTTACTGCTATTACTGAATTACTTCAAAAGTTATCCAGGGAACTTCTTTTTTTTTTGCTGAAGATGGACGTACATCTGAATCCGATACGCTGAATATATTTATAATAACCTGTTTTTATGACAGTTATAATTTATCTGAATGACCTAAATATAAAATGACTTTTTCTGGATTCTACGAGGGATGCCAGTTTCGATTAGCTACTTCAATTGAGATATTCAATATTTTTATATAGTTGCAGGTGGTTGGTTTTCAAATAAATCATCAGAATGAGAATTTTACAGCCTCTATAATATTTCAATGTGCAAGGCAAATTGAAAATTCCCGGAAAATTCAGAGCTTTTACTACAAATAAATAATGAGTCGCATTCCAAGTTACATTGGTGACGTTCATCTTTGAGATTTTTCTCGTAGCTAAGTTTTATAATTGTTGATTAAATTGTCAGGTCTAGTCGAATACTTGAAAAAATCGGTGAACAAATGATAATAATTCCGTATTCTTGAAAAAATTGTGAAAATATTTTTTCGAATGATATTAATCATAGCAGAATTACATATACCTTGTGTTAAGGGTGTTGAGTTCATAAGTATTTCATAAATCTTTGAAAAACCTTTTTAACTTTTTTGATATTCTGGTATTATGAGATCTACTTAAACTACATTTTCAAAGGTACCTATGTAAAATATTTCACAAATTCTTCTTTCTTCTCCTTTCATTCAAAGCTCCATAATATCTGTTCAATTGAGAATTTTAAGATTTTGGCTAATAATATATCAATAAGCTTACTGCATGCATCACATTTTCAGTTGCTAATATTATTTAGAATAAGTGGAACTAAATTAATAATAGATACCCAGTCAATATGAATGAATGGACTCATACAACATTCATATCTTAGGATACATACACAGTGGAGCCGAGATGTACGCTGGTAGCCGGGATACTCGCTTACTGCGATGTAACAATCCTCCCACAGTTGGCAACGTACCCGTGCACAGTGGAGCCTGGCGGGTTACCTCGATGGGCGCAGGGATCCTGGATGGATAGGAATATAATTGCTACTCCGAATGTTTACATCGCTCAAAGCTATGTGGAATGGTTAGCGTCTGCGCATTTTGCAGCCGCCTTTTTATTACGCCAGTCCCGTCTGCCACTGACAACAGTTGGCTGCTGCACGAGTGTTAGGTTAGGTTAGGTTACAGCAATTTTTCGGTAGTTTGGAGGATACTAAATCCTTGATATAATCAAAGGTATCAGTCTCCATACGTAGATATTCAAAAAACCTATCAGGATGGTTTCTTACAAATGATGAAATTCGCCGTAATCTTCCCTTTCCATGTTCACAGGATGAACATTAAACTCACCGTCATTATTAAATAACACACACCACTTAGTAGCTGTGCTTTCGAGCAACAACGTTTCATCAAGTCCTTCCATGTTGAATGACAAAAAGCAACTGAAGGTATAACTGCTAAAAATCGCAGAGCGTCAACGTGTGCCCCCTTTCATTCTGCCAGGTACTCATCTATTAAGCGAGTAAGCTACCATCCCGGCTACCAGTGTACATCTCGGCTCCACTGTGTAGGTACCCTTACCCGGGTTTCCAACCTGGTACAGTGTATGCCCTAGAGTACTACACTGTTTCTCTACCATATATAGATTACAGCAGGTAGAAAAAACCCAGCATGATATAACCTTCAATAACTCAGCATAATATAAGGCTCAATATATTTCGTTACCGAAATCTGTTGTGCAATCAAACTACTTTTTTTACAAGTGCAAGAACAAGCTGATAGTCGAATCAACAAGTGCTTTTTTGGGCATCTTTATTCAACAGTTTCAGAAAAAATGAGCAATATGTCATTCGATTCGGAATAGCATGTGGATGTTTTTTGAAAAAAATAAAGTTCTGAAAGTTATCAACAATTTACTGGAAGAAAAAAAAGGGGCTTGGTCTATCGCAAAATATCTCAAAAACTAATTGAAGCTTTTGATATCTGAAAAAGATTCAAAAAGAGGTAGAAATTTTCTAAAAAACTCCTGGAATTTAGGACCAATATTTATAATTTTCTCAGAGGGTTCAAAATAGGACTGAAAACGGTAATCTGGCTTGCGCAAGTCAAGCCCATTTAGGACACTATAGAAATAAACATCATTCAACCATATTAAATTAGAAAATTAAATGAAATAATTCAGTCACTTATTGGATAGGTGAATGAACAACAATTCTTCGACAAAAAAATGTTATCTTGATTTTTTCCTCCCTTGAAGCATGTTTAGAAAGGCTTCTGAATAGATCGCTGTTAAAAAAAATTACATTCAGTTTTTCATTAACAATTTACATAGTTGCAGAATAAATTTTTTTCATTAATTATAAATTTTTTTTTTCGATTAGTGCTCATTAGTTTATAACAATTTTTTAAATAATAAGAGATGAAAATTTAAAAAAAGCAATTTCCGTGTAGCTGCCGATAATAAAAAACGGATCAATAAAATAATTTAAAAACAAAAATTTTCATTTTGCAAGTACGTTAATTGTTAGTACAAAAATTAAAAATTTAAATGTTTATATTCATTCAATAAGGTTCTGTTTTGAAGCCATTCAAAAATAGATTCAAGAAAGGAAAAAAATCTCAGAAGTATTTATAATTGAACAGTTATCACACTTGCAATTTTTATGTTCTGTATAGCAAAAAATTATTGCATAACTAATTGAAAAATCGTGATTAAAATTTTTCGAAGTAAGCTAGATTACCCGTTTTGGCTGTATTTTCACCCCATTCGAGAAAATTTTAAATATTGACAGTTTCGGGAGTTAGGACTTTCTTTCTTTCAAGAAATTTCCACTTCTTTCCGACTAATTTTTTACATATCAAAAATCTAAATTAGTTTCCAAGGTATTTGAAAAAAACCAAACCCTTCTTTCAGTGAATTGTTTATAACTTTCACAGTTTTCGCGAGCGGAATTCAATTTTTTTTAAAAAACACCTACATGCTATTCCGACTCGAATGACACCTTGATCATATTTTTTCGGATGAAAAAAAAATTGGGCTCAAAAGTACTTGTTGACAAGACTATGCACAACAAAATACTTGAAGAGAGTGTCGTTGAAACAAATCCGTTTGATATCAAACGGTCATTGATTTAGACATAAAACCGAGCAGGAATAGTAGTGAAATTTCATTGGAGCTCTTGCACATAAAATACTTACTTGCTGAAATAAGACGTAGTCAACAAAGTTCATCTACAGTTATCGAATTCATATCTATTAAAAATGATGAAAGTTGATTACACAGTATCAAAATATTTTTCAATAAGTTGCAGTTCAACTCGCATCTTCTCTTCCGAACTTATGTTTCCCGCGGGCAGAGCAAAGGAAATATGACGTATAAACGAACATCTGTCATCGTCCAAAATATGGCGTACCTACGTTATATATGCAGAATGTAATTCCTCTGGTGGTTCACTTGTTTTCTTTCCTCTCAAAAGGGAGAAATCCGATATCTGCTTTAAGGCAAATAGCGTTTGTGTTTACAAACAGCAAAAGGGTTGGTAGTAGGAACCCATTTCATAGGTAGAGGAACATAAAAGCGCGCGGAATAAATATCATATGAAATCCCAAGAGAATAGATTGTGGCTGAAGATATAGCTGTGGTAGGAATACGAAATATTTCCTGACGACAGAGTGGAAAAATGGAGTGCGCGGGTGAACTCCCTACACGTTTCGACAGAAACACAAGGCGGAAGGAACTGTTCGATACGTGTTCCTTCAGATAGGGCAGGGCTGGCCAACTTTTGTATGTATAAGATCTACTTTTGATCACAAACCTATGCCCGATCGAATTATTCTCATACCCGCTGTCTAAGCATGGGAAAAGGTGTGAAATACCTGCATAGCATGAAGTCTAGCCTCGTAAGACAAAATAAATTTACGAGTTCAGAGTTTTTCTTCAAGATTTCCAAATTTCAATTTTGTTTGGGTGATTAAAATTTATCTCGAAAAACATATGTAAGATTTTCATGATTGTGTTTCACTGATCCATCAGTATCTCGTAGTAGTACACTTCTTACTGAAACACCTTGTATATCTCACTACCTACGTTAAAAACAACATGATTATTCAAAAAAAGAAGTCAATGCGTCTTAAAATAATGTGAAAATTATTATCGATATTTATTAATTAAAACTGAGAATAAACAGATTCATCCGAAAGAAACGTTGTTCAGTTTTCGTTAACAATAGAATGTCGATTTACACCGATATTATAGATCCGAAACAAGAATAAATAGATTCTTCTTCAAGTTTCCTGCCGGTAACATTGAATCAGTTTGTAAAATTATAATTTAATTTTCATTTGCTTTTTGATCATGTTACATAACAATTTCTAAAATTTATTGCTAACACTTTCACACTTGACTCTTTTTTGTAAGGAAATGACATAAATTCCTTAATTTCTTTGTTTTTATCAAAATCTTGGAATCTTAGCTTATAATCTTCATTTTAATTGAAGATATCATGAGCCATCGACCAATATTGGCTTAGTGATAGACCTGTCGATAGCGATCAACTTGTTGGCCACCCCTGATATAGGGTATCATTGTTGACATTCTTTCCATTCAATGTCGACAAAAATAATGAATCGATGAACACTCTTGATACATATTTTGCATTCAAAATGAAATATTTAATATGCTTGATTCAAATTGATATCTGGAAAATCTTGTAATCTGAGAATGACTTCTTTCGCATATGATTTCAAGAATGTTCGACAATGATGCTGCTACGTTCATTATTTTTAATTTTGTAGTTTCTATCTCTACTGTACGCATATTTTAAATATCAAATTGTCATTAAAAATTGAGAATTTTACGATTTCATTAAATGGATCTGTCTAATATATCAATAATCGGGTGTCCCAATAAGGGTAGCGAGGTGCGATATTGGAGAAACAAAAAAAAGTGGTCCTAGAAATTTGGGAAACAAAATTGAAGGTATAAATCCGCCATGAGAAAATAGTGAATATTATTTTCAAGTTTCTAAAATAGCCGCCAGGGGCCTAACGGCGATTTTGAATATAAAAACTAGTTTCTCTTCAAATTCAGGTTTTAAAGCTGAGACAAATTTTATAATTTTTTGTTGAAGAGTTTTTGATATACGTCTTAAAAGCAAGTGCTGGGGGTGTTTGAAGATTTTCAGAAATAAATGTCAATATGGCTAAACGGGTTTCAATAAACTTGGAGTCGTTTTCCTAGTCCAGTCAATGACCATTTTCCCGTGTATTTATCCCATACAGCACCGATTTTCATAAAAAATTGGATTTAGGTTCTACTTACCATCTATTTCAAAGTCTACCCTGTGCCGGAGGTTGCTTTTTCCCTGGGCGTGGATGCCACCCCTTCTTGGGGGTGAAAAATTTTTCATTGAAAATAAGTACGGAAATCGATACATTGACTAATTCTAAGCAACTTTTGTTCCATGAAATTTTTTCTGAAAGTCAATTCGTTTCCACTTATTCGCGAGTGAAATTGTCAGATTTCAGGCAAAAAAACACGCTTGCAGATTCTTTCTCGCGAATAACTGGAAAAATATGCATTTAATCGAAAAGAATGTGGACAGCAAATTTAAAGCATATAAAAAAACCAAGTAAATCGTGTATTTATGATGTAAGCAGGTCGAATAAAAATGGAATTATTGCTTTTTGAAAGTTGATTGGTATTTTCAATCGCCAAAATGGAATGTTTCTACGTACAATAACCAAAAACCAATGCATTTTTCGGGGAAAACTCATGAAACTTTTTTCAAAGTGCATTAAAAAACCTTCATTTTCATTTTTTTTTAAAGTTCCTAGCATCAAAACTAAGCGAGTTATGAAGAGAAAAATGTCGATTCCTATTTATTCGTTGGAAAAAAATAGTGAAAATCTCACCCTCTCTTCCACCCCATTAGAAAAAAATTGTTGCCACTTTACAATTCAGTTCATTTATGTTTTTATAATATGTTCTGAGTGTTTGACCAGTTTAAAGTAATTCTTTCTGAAAAAAAAATGAGTTTGAAGAGAGAAAAAAATTTTCGTAATTTATCGAAAAATCGCCTTTACTTCAAAATTACTCAAAAACTGTTAATGATACGCAAAATTTTGTTGAGTACGAAATTGTAGGTTTTTCTTATTCAAAAATCTGACGTATCATTTTTTTTTGTAGGATAAAAATTGAATAAGATATGGCCATTTAAAGCTTGCGTGTGTTCGCGCAAAGTATCTTTTTTGAACCCTTTTAGCAAGAACCTTTTTCAAAAATCAAATCTGAAAAAAAGTTTCATTCACATGAGCCCATAGCTTTTAAAAAAAACTAACAAAATGCTTTTTTGAAAGACTTTATTGCTTAAAAACTAAGTGAGTTATGGGGAAAAAACCAAAAGCACATTTTTGTAGAAATTAGTATATGTATATTAGTAGGTATATTGATGAATAAGTACACATAGTGGTAAATACCAATCAACTTTCAACAAGCAATAATTATTCCATTTGTATTCGGTCAGAATATATTATAAATACACAATTTTCTTTGTTTTTTTATGAGCTATAAATTTGCTCCCTACAGATTTTTCGATTAAATGCTAATTTTTTCAGTTATTCGTGAAAAAGAATATGAAAACGTGGTTTTTTTGCCTGAAAAACGACAATTTCACTCGCGAATAAGTCGAAAAGTATTGACTTTCAGAAAAAACTTCATAGAACAAAAGTTGCTCAGAATTAGTCAATTCATTGATTTCCGTACTTATTTTCAATGAAAAATTTTTTAATTCCAATAAGGGGTGGCATCCACCCCCAGAGAAAAAGCAACCCCTGGCATGGGATAGACTTTGAAATTGATGGTAAGTAGAACCTAAATCCAAATTGTCATACAAATCGGTGCTGTATGGGATAAATACACAGTTTACACTTTTTTTACCGCCATTGACTGGACTACTAGGCTATCCTCCGGAATAGTGGTTGAGATTGCTAAAGTGGCTTTTAGAGGACTTTTTCTGGCACCTCAAATAACAACGATATGACTTATTTACAGCGTAAGATGGTCAAATGAGATCCTACTATCCCAGTTATCGAAGATAACTGCTTTTATTAATTATTGCCCATTTGGTAAGTTGTAAAATATGTTATAATCAATAGTTAGCAAAATGCTTATTAATTATAGAGTTAACCATTTATTTAATTTATATATTTTATATTTTACATACACAACATAAACGCCAAAATTCAAATGTTCGGGTAGCTTTGGAAATACATGGACAAAGGAATTCCGTTAGTAAATGAACAGATTGGCATGAATCAATCTTCTCCCTTGAACTTATGAGATCAAAGTCACTTCATCAAACCATGACAGTTGTTTGGAGTGTTTAGCAAACTGAAATCTGCAGGCATCGTCCACAAAATACCAGGTCGATATTATCTGGACTTGTGGCTGTGCCCGCATGTCGGATTTTGACGTTTGATGTTCTTTCGATTGATGTGTTGCGTACAAGCGAAATGTACCCCTGGGTAATTATGAAACATGTTTGCCTATGAGGACGTGTGGGTGGTTATATTTCGAGTATGACATTATCAAACAAGTCTCGCATTTCTTGTCTGTAGGCATTACAAATTGATGTTATTATATGAGAAACCCACAAAGAGCTTATTCTCTCCCCATCAATGAAAAGGTTAATTGTAGTAATAATGATACACTAATGAATAACAACCGAACAATATTAACAATAAAATGAAAATGATTCAGCGCCAGCAATGCATCACTACCTATGGTCGTATGTTTTACGCGAACTGCATCGCGTCGAGATGCATACGGTTTAACCGGAAAAAGTAATAAAAATGATAAAATAATTTATTTTATTCAAAAAATAAATAAAATAAAATAAAAATTCGCGAAGTGCGTTACGTACGTGAAACTGGGCGAGATGCGATTCGAAAGGAATAGTACCACGAAGTGCAGCACGGTTGAGGAAAATAGTTGAAATCCACAAAGGATCGTATTTTCACATGAACTCAATCCACTTAACAAATTTCAACCCTCTAACTCAATCTGAAGAAGCTGTGGACTGCTGTGGAAAATTTTGAAAAACCACGAAAAAAAAGTAATATCTACGTAAAAATGGCGGCGGTCTTAATAAATCGTCTTTTGACGTGACAAAATAATAGTATATTATGATATTAGGAGAATAAGTGATACTTTATGTGCTGAGCGTGGAAAGTTTTCTTACGAACGTAGTGAGTCAGACAATCCATGCGAAGCACATAAAGTATCTTATTCTCCGAATATCATATACTATTTTTTCTTCAAACGTGCATAATTTCACTCGAAATAAAACAATAAGAGGAAACGAATTTTTTAATGAAGATAACAAGATTGAATCTTTGACTTATTTCACTGTATATTGCCTTTTTCGTATCGTTGTCATGGATACGTACTTGTTTGACATCCATTAAAACAAATATTTCAAATTCGGTGAGTTTAGAAATGTGTAATGATCCTCCCGAGGTGGTAGAGGCAGCTAGAATAGCTATACAAAACTTGCTGCCGACGAAATCTGCTGCAGTATATGAAGCTGCGTTTGTTAAGTTCAACAAATGGTGCAATGGAAAAAAAGTAGTGCAATACTCTGAGAACGTTTTGTTGGCATATTTTACCGAAATGGCACTGAAAATGAAGAGTTCTAGTTAGTGGGCTCATTATTCAATGATAAGGTCTGTGTTGAATTTGAAGCATAATGTGAACATTGAAAATTACAACAATTTGCGTGCATTTTTAAAAAAGCAAGGAGAAGGTTATAAGCCAAAGAAATCGAGAGTCTTGTCAAGAAACAGTTCAGCAAATTTTTGTCTGAAGCCCCAGATGAAAAGTATTTGGCGATGAAGGTAATAAAATTACATTTTGTTTGTTTCACATTGTGCTAACCAACACTTAATTTTTTAGGTAGTTTTGATATTTGGAATATCTGTTGCATGTCGTTGCGATGAACTAGTGAATATGACAGTTGATGATCTTGAAGTACCCTTCGGCAACTGCATCAGATTTCCAACCCCCATGCCTTTTCAGCGTAGTGATATCCACCCTACTATCAACAAGCATTGTTGCGGAAGTTCTTCTTAAGCAATGCCCTGTATATTCTTTCCAATTTGGAATCTTCAGATACAATGCCACGTCTTTTGCTACACTACCAATTTTATGGATACCCATAACAGCTTTATAACATTTCCCATTTTGATATTTCAAAAAAAACGTCGTTCCCTAAAATCGGCAGGGCGCAAATTAACGTACTTTCTATATTTGCTCAGATATTCATCACCCAGGACGTTGAAGGTTCTACTCTTATTAGTTTTAGTGTTGGGAATGTTTATTAGCAGCAAAGAACCCATATCTTCAAGATCATCAACTGTCATATTCACTAGTTCATCGCAACGACATGCCCCAGATATTCCAAATATCAAAACTACCTAAAAAATTAAGTGTTGGTTAGCACAATGTGAAATAAACAAAATGTAATTTTATTACCTTCATCGCCAAATACTTTTCATCTGGGGCTTCGGACAAAAATTTGCTGAACTGTTCCCTTGACAAGACTCGATTTCTTTAGCTTATAACCTTCTCCTTGCTTTTTTTAAAAATGCACGCAAATTGTTGTATTTTTCAATGTTCACATTATGCTTCAAATTCAACACAGAACTTATCATTGAATAATGAGCCCACAAACTAGAACTCTTCATTTTCAGTGCCATTTCGGTAAAATATGCCAACAAAACGTTCTCAGAGTATTGCACTACTTTTTTTCCATTGCACCATTTGTTGAACTTAACAAACGCAGCTTCATATACTGCAGCAGATTTCGTCGGCAGCAAGTTTTGTATAGCTATTCTAGCTGCCTCTACCACATCGGGAGGATCATTACACATTTCTAAACTTATTTTCTTCACCGAATTTGAAATATTTGTTTTAATGGATGTCAAACAAGTACGTATCCATGACAACGATACGAAAACGGCAATATACAGTGAAATAAGTCAAAGATTCAATCTTGTTATCTTTATTAAAAAATTCGTTTCTTTTTATTGTTTTATTTCGAATGAAATTATGCACGTTTGAAGAAAAAATAGTATATGATATTCGGAGAATAAGATACTTTATGTACTTCGCATGAAAACTTTCCACGCGCAGCATATAAAGTATCACTTATTCTCCTAATATCATAATATACTATTATTAAGCTTTATAAAGAGTAGCAACTGCAGAGGTAAAATTCTTATGCATCTCCTAAAAAAAGCCATAATGAGCTAGCTGCTGTATCGTGAGTAAATCACCGAAATTTAATCTTGATAAATCGCCTTTTGACGTGATCAAATAAATATTTGCTTTTTGTTTTATAAAGAGGAGCAAATGCAGTGGTGAAATTCTTCTGCATCTCCGAAAAAAAAAAAATTACAATGAGCTAGTTGCTATATCCAAAGTAAATCAACGTAATTCAACCTTAATATATCGACTTTTGACGTGTTATAATAAATGTTTCCTACTTGTTGTATAAAGAAGAGCAACTACAAAGTTGAAATTCTTCTGCATCACCCAAAATAGAATCACCGAAATTTAACTTTAATAAATCACCTTAGGACATAAAAAAAATGAATATTTCCATTGTAATAACGTCAATTAACTGCTGGTGGAACATAGTTAGTAATTATAATAAGATAAGGAAAACACTTGGCTAGTATATTGGCCCAACTGCTAAATACATCGGCATTAAATTAAAAGAACATAAACAATCAATCATTCAAAGTAAGATCGTCTCTGAAATTGTACCATTCTATCCAGAACAACCATTATTTAGATTTAAATAACCCGGAGATATTACACTCATTAAACAAAGGAAAGAAGATGGACCTATTAGAAGCTTTGGAAATTACGTCGGCAAACTCATAGAACTGATCTATCACGAACGATCAACTGGACCTTAGAATATCCCCAACAATCAACTGGACCTAAGAATATCCCTGACGATTAACTGGACCTTAGAATAACCCCAACGATCAACTGGACCTTAAAATATCCCCAACGAACAACTGGGCCGTAGAATATCCCCAACGATCAACTGGACCTTAGAATATCCCCAACGATCAACTAGACCTTAGAATATCCCCAACGATCAACTGGACCTCAGAATATCCCTAACGATCAACTGGACCTTAGAATATCCCCAACGATCAACTGGACCTCAGAATATCCCTAACGATCAACGGGACCTTAGAATATCCCCAATAATTAACTGGACCTTGGAATATCCCCAACGATCAACTGGACCTTAGAATATCCCCAACGATTAACTGAACCTCAGAATATCCCCAACGATCAACTGGACGTTAGAATATCCCCAACGATCAACTGGACCTTAGAATACCCACATTTAATAAATCTGCTTCTTATATATTTATATTGTTGCAGTGTCCATTTTAGTGTTTTAACTCTTTAGAATGGGTTAGTAACCCGAAACATACACAGAACGAAAAACGTACGTGAATATAATGAATAAAACCATTGTGATAATGTATTCGGACATCAATTTTCAACCGATGCTCTAGTTCATTGATTCAATGTATTATTATTAATTGCTTGATGTTCAAGTGATTATATCAATCCCCGAGAGGCGTTAATTTCATCACCTGGATTTCAAAACAAAGTACATTCTACTAATGACCATTGTGTATCATTCAATCAACATCCAGCATGATATTAATGTTTTCTGTACATCAACCGATCAACTGCAGTCATTGAATTAAGGAACTCAGGACATTGACTCAATCACCGATACATTATTTCTAAGCCATGCGCACAATGACTTTCGAACATCGTTCAATGTTCGGAGACGTTAATATAATGTAAAAATACATCGATCTGAGCCTATAGGTTGCACCCCCTTAAAATTTTTAGTATCATAAATAAAATAGACTACACTTATATATATATATATATATATATATATATATATATATATATATATATATATGATATATATGCATATATATATATATATATATATATATCTATATATTATATATATATATATATAATATATATATTATTATATATTATATATAATTATATATCTATATATTATCATATATATATATATATATATATATGTATGTATATATATATAATATATATCTATATATAATATATATAATATTATATATATATATGTATGTATTAAATATATATATATATATATATATAATATATATATATATATATATATGTATATAGTGACAGGTATATAACTGCAAATAGGGAAAAAATGTCTATAATATTATTGCTTATGCTCCAAGCATTATGATGGCATTGTCGAACGAGAACGTTCCAAAGATAACTACAAATAGATACAAAAGATTCATTGAGTTGGAATAATACAATTTATTCATAATTTTTTCAAAATATTGACATAAGATATGTGTTTTTACTGTATACAATTCCTTGACGTAAAATAAAAAAGTATTCAATAAACGACCGACACATAATACTTTCAGGAAGAACACTCAAATCGGAAACATATAAATAATTTTTAAACAACTATCAACAGCTCTTATAACATAGAAAAACTTATATCTAATTCCATCGAAGTATGTATACTCTTCTTGAATTTTTGTTATATCTTCGTCAATTGTGAAAGATTGAATTGAAGTTTTCTTAGAATTAAAAAAGTATATCCATTCTTCAATTTCTTGTGGTGTTTTTGCAAGATATAAAAATGAGTGCTGTAAGTGAAAATTTTGTGTTATTCATTTTTCCAGTGATATTTTTCTTCACAACTTTGTTGGTGGCTGCCTCATCTCGGTCATCTAGAAATAAAAATATATTATGGTCGTGAATTCCAGATATTAGAAAACTGAGTTTCTTTTTTATTGGGACTCTAGTTTTTAATGAATTGAGTATCTTATGAACTTTAAATATGATGTTCAAGAAATATGTATCAAATTACTATGAAGCTGTCATTTGATTTCATAACAAATGAAAAAATTGTTCTCTTTCAACCCTGACTAGAACAACCATCTGACACAGAATGATAATATCAAGCTCTTTTTGAACTACTAACATTAGCATCACGGGGTGAACACCATTCACTCAAAAACACAATCTACAGAAGCAGATGCCTACTTTCCTCAATATTTTCGATTTCCAATGGGCCTAGTAATAACGCAATCGCCAAGTCTTTGACATTGCCCTTGATCAGAACTGCAATGATTATCGCACTTCTTTTTCACAGTTTTTGAGAAAACAATTATCATTTTCGTTCTTCATGGTTGAGTCCATATCAATCTAGAAGTAATGTTATAATAGTTAGTTGCAACTATAGCTATATTATATTGAATATTAGAGGTATTACATAAAATTTTACAAGAATAAATTAAAAATCATGAAAAATATACCAGTTGACCATCGACAATTTAATATATTACATAAAGTGAACAAGGAAAATTCTTCAATAATTTAAAAAAAAACATACCTACGCCACAGTTGCAAAGTAGACATCTCATGTCAGGAAGTTTGTATTCTAGCGACGGGTTTCTGCATTTTCGATCTCAGCGGTAAATTGTTGGTTTCCAATATCTTTGGTGGATGGCGCTCTGGGTTGTTATACAGATAGTAGTCTGACCATGATTTGTATTGGGGAAAAGTAAATACTGAATAAATATGAGGGTGCATCACACTCACAAGTATGGTCACAACCTGCAATAAGTGATTATTTTTCAAGATGATGTTGAAATAGTGTAGACCGTCAAATTTTAGTGAATAGTAGATTTTTTGAAAATACAATTTTCTTTTCAGTAATTTACTGAATTTAAAGGGTATTTAGCAAAACAATGTATGAGCAAGTTCCATTATTGAGCATATCTATTTTTTATAGCAAAATTCATAGTAGTTCGCGAAATAATGTAAGAATTGTTCAAAATGCAATACATTTATATATTTTTACTACAAGTGCTCGAAACACACCATGTTTTCATTCTTTCGTCTCTTTCAACAGTGTTCAGTGTAACTACTTATTTTTTTGAGATTGTATTCTGGCAAAAAATATAATCGTAACTTTTATTCAAATGTTATAAAAAACTAACAAGATTAAAATAATACAGTTACTGTACTTACCACCTTCTAAAGAAACTGCTTCCACAAAAATTTACTTATACACAAATAATACTTCACCGTTTGGCTGTTAGCGTTAGATAGATACCCGTATAGTCGTATAGCGAATTAGGCGGACATTTGGCATATTTACGTTGAGACGGTGGGGGTGCAGCGAGATATTCATCAATCCATGATCTTTATGCATTGTCCCAATGCTCTCGGACATTGACCGAATGACTTAAAACATTAGGTGATGAACGCAGTGCATTGCTATGATGAACTATACATAGGTTAATGTTTTCAATCATTAATGTTATGCCTATTGAACATAGCTTTATTAAAAGAGGGATTATGACAATGTGTCGTGATGATTAAAGGTACATAGTATTGATCACTATGTAGTCATTAACTTGATGTATTTTTTACATTGTTCTGATGTAAATAACATTATAAGGATGACTTTTTTCATTAGATTCATGATTCAATTACATTATCACAATGACATAGATTTCATTATAACAACCAAATCGTTGATTGATCAATCACAGAAATTCATTGTTATCAATAAATTTTGGACATTGTCCTAATGAAAAATACGTTATGATAATGAATATGCGGTTAATCATTGGCAGTGATTGATATCAGGCTCATTATTTTTTCTGTGTATGTCGAGTATAAATATATCGTTTTCAGTGGAATCAAGCCAAGTGTTTGTGTCGAATTAACTTCAACAAACAAATGCACCATGATAGCATATGAATCAGCGAAGAATTTGAGTTTTCTAACAAATGATACGAAAATTTTAAGAATATTTAGAAGATCTTAACTAAATTTTCATGTCTCCATCAACACAACGCCTCCTGATGTTTGTTGACAACTTAATTCGCGTTAAATTTCATTGTTAGATGTGTTGAATCTCTCTATACCGATTAAGCATATTACTTTTTCGGTTTACGGCTGAAACCACAACATTATATTTTACGACCCAGCCGTGTACTGTGAGCCATCTACCCCCTTTCATTGTCTGTCTATTTGACGAAACGGTCAGACCATAATCATAAAGAAAATGTTTATAACCTTGCGATAAAATATACCCCACTGATTTTTATCTATATTGTAAGTTTGTTGTCAAGTTGCTGTGTCTGTGGTGAAGCTGTATGCGTATACGACTTCAAAGTCTGACCGAGATATGGGGCGAAACATTAAATTCGGGGGAGGAAATAGGGTGTGAATGCTTTTACGGTCAATGCGTACCCCGCGTGCACGGAATGTTCTGTTATTACATTGAAATTTATTCATGGATGTACGATATGCTCTTTTACATCTGCACGAGTATTTTATATTTCGAACATCCCTACTATGGAAATTCGCTTGACGGATTTACCTGTATAGCTTCAAAAATGTATTTATCGAGAGTAGTTTTTCATATAGCATATCATTAATTACGGTTCGAAAAAATTAAAAACTCTCTATTTGTTAAGTAACAAGGGGAGAGAGTTTTGTTAAATATATTAGATGCTTAATTTTATCACTTTGTCAAGGTGTATGCCTAAAAGCGAAGGAAGAAATTTAATTAAAAGTACACGCTTCTCGAAGAAACCAAAAGGCGACCCACGCTGTCTTTGAATATTGATATTGATAAGTTTATTAAGACCAAACAATGAGTTGACAAAAAATTAAATTTTGAATTATTTAACTTGTCACTTTCTTATATATATATATATATATATATATATATATATATATATATATATATATATATATATATATATATATATATATATATATATATATATATATATATATATATATATATATATATATATATATATATATATATATATATATATATATATATATATATATATATATATATATATATATATATATATATATATATATATATATATTATAACTGTATAATTTGATTTTTCTTGCCTTTGTTGTATTATTATATACTACTATTCTCCTAGGAATATCTGGGAATTTGAGTAAGAAAGCCGACTTCATTAAACAGTTAAAATTTCTTTGAGAAATTCCTGAATTTCTCAAAACTTTTGAAAGTTTGAAATACATTCGACGTTTATGAGTTTTAAAAAACAGATAATTTATTCATGAAATGGTTTGCGGCTATGGCTTTCTTCATGTACTAATTACGTCATATTAAACTGAACAGTACGTAATTAGTAACTAAATATGTACACAGTAACAAGAAATTTAATGAAATATAGGTAGTTTTTCAATTTTTCAAAATTCCATAAATTCATCGTCGAATTAAATAATTAGGAACATATTTTGTAAATTATGTGGGTGAGGGTTTTTATGGTTTTCCATTCAATATTAGCAGACCTGACTGCTGATATTGAACTGAATAGCATGTAATAAGTACCTGAGATGGCCACATAACATTTAATGAAACATGTTTTCTTTTTTTTTTAAATTTATGTATGCCAAATAAATTTCAATGGTTCAAATGTTTTTAGAAATTGAAGAATTTCGTGACGAAGCTTTAACTGTTTAATAAAGTCAGTTTTCCATTCAAATGACCTGTTATTTCTGAGAAAAGAGAAATACATATATATATATATATATATATATATATATATATATATATATATATATATATATATATATACCTTGAATTTTTATAAAACAGATATCTATAAATGATAACTTGTGTTGTTCATGAAGGCGGCTTCGAACTAGTCCAGCCTTCATGGCAACGTTGATTAATTGTAGTTTTTTCTGAAAATTTCTTTAGCAAACGCAGCTGCAAATAGGGGTCGTGTTTATGAGCCTTGGTTATTATTGCTACACACAAATGAACCGATTGAGTCGTTATTCAGATTCATCAACAAGTCTACCTCTACTGCATCACTAAATGAGGAAAACCCTTTAAGTGATGACTACTCACGTTGAAAGATATCTCAGCCGAGAATCTTACAAAGGAGTTTCTAATGTTTCTAACACTTCTAACATGCGAGTGAAATATTATAAATTTTCTCCATAATAGAATTCTTCAATTCTCAATGAGAAGTCACAAAGGTCAAAAATATAGGAAATTGCAATCCCTTTTAGTGTGTTTATCAACTCCTTCATCCCTTTATATGTATGAGAATAGGCCAGTACTAAAATATGGTAGAAATACATAGCTCTTGGCTTCGAAGCATTCTCCTTAGCTATAGCTTCAAAAATGTATTTATCGCGAGTAGTTTCATATATAGCATATCATTAATTACGGTTCAAAAAATTAAAAACTCTCTATTTGTTAAGTAACAAGGGGAGAGAGTTTTGTTAAATATATTAGATGCTTAATTTTATCACTTTGTCAAGGTGTATGCCTAAAAGCGAAGGAAGAAATTTAATTAAAAGTACACGCTTCTCGAAGAAACCAAAAGGCGACCCACGCTGTCTTTGAATATTGATATTGATAAGTTTATTAAGACCAACCAATGAGTTGACAAAAAATTAAATTTTGAATTATTTAACTTGTCACTTTCTTGTAGGTGCATACTATTCACCTGTTAACTGTATTGCTTCAAAAATAAATAGATAGAAATGACTGTCATACATAAATTGCCTCTACTTATCATAAATAAAAGTTGAACAAAATTTGAATATAATTTTTTGTGATAGCGAGGGGGATAATTCAATTAGAAGTAATAGAAACGTAACCAAAGAGCGATCTTTGCTTTTAGGCATAGCCTTGAAGATTAAGAAAAGAATTTGAATATTAACTTTTGTATAATACATTGTGTGCCTAAATGTATCATTTCTAGAGAGAGGGGAGAAATTGAATTGATAGAAACAGAAACAAATGTAACCAAGAAGTGACCTTTTCTTTTTGTCATAGCCTTAAAACTAGAAAAATAATACGTTTATTAATAGCATATAATGTATAAAACAAAAATTCATATTTTCATTTTTTTTTGCTTAGTGAGTTACTGACATAAGCACCTATGTTTTTTGTCTCCTTTTTAAAACTATTATGAATTTCTTCTTTTTTAGTTCTGAAA
>JARQZK010003613.1:1582500-1585000 GCA_030704885.1 Cynegetis impunctata
GGTTCAATTGTTTCCGACTGGTGGCGCTGTGTCATATTTATATGTCATGGAGTTACTAGAAGAAATATGTATGACCGTTTGAAATGTTGGTTTGGTTATCACTCTCGGTGGATGGATGATACTGATGAGCCCCAATAAGGGCGAAACAGTCTGTCTATCAATTTCCATCGATTGTGATAAACAAATTAACATTTCTAACAATTACCGTCTAGGGTAGATGTTGATATTTCGATGCTTCGTGAACTTTTATAACCAGCTCCGCTAGGAGGTTTGTTTGATTAGTTTCAAATAAATGTCCTAGTTCACTTAATTTTATAACCACGGGCGTGTTTTCCGTTTAACACGAATAATTCTTACTTATATATATATACTATATATATATATTATATATATATATATATATATATATATATATATATATATATATATATATATATATATAATATAATATATATATATATATATATATATACATATATATATATATAATATATATATTTATATATAATAAATAAATATATATATACTATATATATATATATATATATATAATATATATATTTATATATATATATATATAAAAAAATAAATATATATATATATAATATATATATTTATATATAATAAATATATATATATAAATATATATATATATATATATATATATATATCCGCATACATTCATATACCTATATAAAGGCGCCCAACGTGGGGCGCCATTTGCTCCATCTATTTAAGAAACAATTGGATATTGGTTCTTGCGTGTTTTTCACATTAAATGAGTAACAGCTGTTCCAACGGGATATACTTACTTCATTATTTTCCTCATTAGCAGGGGTAATATTACAGGCATTTCATCTAAATTTTGGTTCAGAATAGACACTAGGTAATAAATGAATATTGTCATATTATATTTGTACTTCTTTTTTGTGGTGTTTATCAATAATAAATCCAATCTTTTCAATGTTGAGCAGGAAAAGATTTCGAAAAAAATTAAATCGTAGTTATATCTAGAAAATGAAACTGCACTTAAACCAACGGGAACAAAGGAGTTAATTTGAAAACATTAAATGATTTGTAGTTGCTGCTTAAAGACAAAAAAATTCTCATTGGACATGAAACATCCTTGCCAATATATTTTCAGAGACTAGTTGCTATATTCAATACATTCTTCTTTAAATGATAAATTTTTCAGATAATCAAATATAAATATATATATATATATATATATATATATATATATATATATATATATATATATATATATATATATATATATATATATATATATATATATATATATATATATATATATATATATATATATATATATATATATATATATATATATATATATATATATATATATTTATATATATATATATATATATATATATATATATATATATATATATATATATATATATATATATATATATATATATATCAAATCATGAAAAACATACTTGTCGACCATGGTCAATTTCATACATTACATAAAGTGAACATGGAAAATCCTTTAATAATTTAAAAAATTATCAAACAACTTTTTAAGGAAGCTGGTTATACGTATTCAGCAACGCAAAATCTGCATTCACAATCGAACGGTGAATTATAGAAATTGTCAAGTCACCCCGACTCAAAATCTGCATACAGCTGTTTCGATCTTATTAGATCTCATCAGTGCAGCTTATTTGACTCGGAGTGAATTAACAAATTTCTAACTGTTCCCCAATACAAATCGTGGTCAGTAACACTGTCTGGATAACAATCCAGAGCGCCATCCCACCAAATATTTTGCGTTGCTGAATACGTATAACCAGCTTCCTTGGAAAGTTGTTTGATAATTTTTTAAATTATTAGAATTTTCCTTGTTCACTTTATGTAATATATATATATATATATATATATATATATATATATATATATATATATATATATATATATATATATATATATATATATATATAATCTCTTGATAATTATTAGCAATAACAGGCTTGTTGAAACTTAAAAAATTCGATTTTATTAAAAAGTTGACGTTTCGCCACGACATTCGTGGCTTTATCAAAACTTTTCTTTTAAGGTTCAACAAGCCTGCTATTGCTAATAATTATCAAGAGATTAGAAATAGTTCACAGGCAACAACAATTCGAATAAATAATTACATATATATATATATATATATATATATATATATATATATATATATATATATATATATATATATATATATATATATATATTTATATAAGTGCGACGTAGTGGTATCAGCTCCGGGGTAGTACTTTTACTCATTTTGGTATTTTGGTGTTAGGCACGTAATGGGATGGTAGCAATAACATTCCCGTCTCTAGTAACCACAACTTTACAGTTCCCAAGAATAGTCGGAGAGTCGTATTAACGACTGAAAATTCTGCTTTGGATCATATTCAGATAAATTAAGCTAGAGGCATTTACTGTCAGAATACAGATCGAAGCTTTCAGCGACATAACCGTA
>JARQZK010003613.1:1590000-1592500 GCA_030704885.1 Cynegetis impunctata
AATCGACATCAAATTGAAGTACAGGTTCGTAGGAATCTACCTGCTAGTGCAAACGGTTAGGTCGAGCTTATTCGTTATTTATTAATTTTCCCCTCCTTCATCGGCAATAAGGATAATCCTGATAAATAATATATAGATATATTATATATAATATAGTATAAACTATATAACTAATATAGCAGTTAGTATCGGCCACTGATATTGATGCGGACTATATATGATAAATATATAGATATTCGTATTATAAGAATATTACACGAAATGTATCATCGTCTCAATAAGCTATTGTATAAAAACTCATTGTTCCGAAGTTTCGCTATATGTTAGGAAGCGAAAAAAGTTTTTTTATTCGAACGATATCCTTCGTCGTTTGCTTCAGTATTTGTCAGTAGGGTCGAAGAAACTAAATGAAATTTGAATATATTCTCTTCGCCCACTTGTGACAATCTTTTCAGCGAGAAAAGAGATAATTGGAGTTCTGAAATTTGCTTTCGTCAATATTTAGTTGTAATGGAAGTGATTTGTCACCTATTCGGAAAATAAACCAAAGTATACATAACTCAAGAACAAAATTCATCAATTTTGATTCAATTATAGTATATTAAGTATGTAGAATGGTGAGGGCTGTTTACCGATCGAAGACAATTGTTTAGAGGAGAAGCGAAGCAACAACTCCAATTATTGTCTGAGATCGGTAACCCTCAACGTTCGACATGCTTATAACGTTTTTTGCACGATCAGAACAATAAAAAAACCATTTTTTCTTCAAGCGTATAATAATATCTATATTATTTTCGACAACACAGATCGTAGAAATAACCTATTCTTTTACTAGTAAAATAATGAACTCTCATTATTGCACTAGTAATTAAATAATGAGAAATGATAGCATCGTCTATGGGCGTTGTATCCAAGTAGGTATGAACTGTCATTTAATTTTTATTTAATTTGATGTTTGTCAGTATTTGTCAAGAAAATTTAAAAGTTCGATACTATGGGCACATTATTCAATTTAAGCTTGAAGAAAAAATAGTATATGTCACTCGGAGCAGAAGACCCTTTATATGTTTCGCCCAGTCTGCACAGCCTTGGCTAACGCCTCGGCAGTGCAAGAATCTGGGCTCAACAATAATGATAGTCTTCTACTCCTAGTAACATAATGTACTATTATTATTGATAAATTCATTTTTACATTCAAAATTTCGATTGATCATTGTGTAAGACTTGGTTGATAGGCTGGTTAGTAATGACGCGGTCAGTAAATAGATTTCATTGCTGTCACTAAAGATTCATTCAACGTCGTAATTTTGAAACTTGAAACCAAGAGTGATGATGAATTCGCCGATGATGAGTTGGAGAATGCATGGCAAGAATGGTATTAGGCGATTATCCCAGAGAAATCGAAAAAACGTTACAAGAACATGTATAGTATTTTCAACAAGTGGTGTCTAGATAAAAATGCTAATATTAATGAAAAAAGTTTATTGGCATATTTGGTCCAAAGAAATGCTCAACTGAAGGCCCCTGGCAGTTTGTGGGCTGAATATACCATGATAAAATCAACAGTTTTCTTATATGATGCTATTGATATTTTTTTTTTTTTAACTCGAGGGACCTACAGTTTACCGCCGGTTCCGAACGGCCAATGGGCTTGTAAACTATGTACATTACCCAACAAATTTCAATCTTAAATAACCACTAAATTCCGGACACACACAACACCCAAGAGCGAGGTGGGACTCGAACCCACAATCCTCGGTTTACAAACGGTATAAAGCGGTTCACCTTACCGCTGGTCTACCGAGGCCTCTCTATTGATATTTCCTAGTTCGCAACTCTGATTGCCTATCTTAAAAAAAAAAATGTTGGCTATAGGCCTAGGAAGGCTAGCATTTTTACAAGAGAGGACTAATCAAAATTTCTAATGGAAGCACCAGATGAGGAATTATATATATATATAAATATATTATATCTTAACGTCGATATGGAAAAAGAATCTAAAAAACTAAAAAAGTGAGGCTAGAATGAGAAATATATATATATATATATATATATATATATATATATATATATAATATATATATATATATATATATATATATATATATATATATATATATATATATATATATATATATATATATATATATATATATATATATATATATATATATATATATATATATATATATATATATATATATATATATATATATATATATATATATATATATATATATATAAATATTTCTCATTCTAGCCTCACTTTTTTAGTTTTTAAGTTTCTTTTTCCATGCCGACGTTGAGATACCGGTATTATGTATTTTTGTTAAAAATTTTAGTATAAGTGTTATTTCTGACTATATAAATTCAATAATAGTGATGATGACATTCAAGTTACCTTTACTTATTTGTTCTTGACATCGAAATTGTTAACGTCTATTTTATAAAATCTTTGCACACAACCTCATAGACACTGTAAGTTTGTTACTGAAATCCA
>JARQZK010003613.1:1597500-1697500 GCA_030704885.1 Cynegetis impunctata
ATATATATATATATATATATATATATATATAAATATAGATATACGGAACTTACTAACTCTTTAGGGGCCTACAGTTTAACGCCGGTACCGAACAGGAATGGCCTAGTAAATAATATATATTACCCAACTATTCAAATTGTTCAAACCTCAGAAACTCATAAACATACACAAACATCCATACCTAACCCAGGATTCGAACCTAGCATGCCTGTTTCACAGATGGTTACTCTACCTCTGCTCCACATGACGCAGTATCATTGATAGGAATGTTATAAATCACATCGTTTGAAATACTAGAAATTGTATGAATAAAAAAACGAATATAAATAACAATTATGAATATAAATGAAAATTTCAAAAACATGCATTTGTCCTGGAATTCAAAAGTTCGAAATTCTCGTTTTCTCGAAGTGGGATATGAGAAGAATGTGACAATAACATAACACTATCAATACAGTTCAAAATACGAAAAGTTTCCGTTCAAAATTTCAGAAAAAATAACCCATAATTATTGCAAAGCCATAGTCTTTCTGTAAAGCAAAACACTTAATAATAAAGATAATAACCGCCCCGAACACACAATGTAAATTTCTTCCGAAGTAATATGGCCTGAAAATTATGCCGTTCTTTATTATTTCCCAAGTTTCGCGATATGAAAGTTTGGTGGCTCGCACTCTGGAGTGGATAAAAGAGGACAGTGCGAGAAGATAAACAGCCAGAAAGAGGTGGGAGTACATATACGTCGAGCAGGTGAGATATAATAGCCCGGGATGCCAGTCTTAAACCAGCAGGCTTCTCATATTTCGATTCAAAAGAAAACCCGTCAACAGTATATTCGTATTCGGTTTAGAACTTTTAATAAAGCGAAAATTTCATAGCCGCTCCATACCCGTTACATAAATTCAATTTAATTAAAAGTAACCCGGAGAGTTCGAATATGGGCACTAATAAAATTATCTTTGATAACGCTTCTACGGGAGCATATATTTTCAAATTAACGATGAACCCTCAACGTCGTTATCTTTTGACGAAGAAGAGTCTGTTTATAATGAAACTTTAGTATTACCAATGTACACAATATATTTAAAATTTAATGTATGACACTCGTTTCGATGTACCTACTAATTCATCTTCAGATGCCTAGTGAATAATGAATGAATAGTATATTTACTCCACAAATTGGTTGATAAATTAAAAGCGAGTTAAAAGGCAACGTCAACTTTGCAGGAGGGTGCCATTTTTTCAGGATAGAATATATATATATATATATATATATATATATATATATATATATATATATATATATATATATATATATATATATATATATATATATATATATATATATATATATATATATATATATATATATATATATATATAAATATATATATATATATATATATATATATATATATATATATATATAAACCTTCCAACGGAGCTAGTTTCATGAGATCTGAGGACATGGAATTCCCATTCATCCTTCAAGGGAAAATGTTAGAACATTCTAGACCGCCATACACGATGGAAAAACGAATTGCCATAGCCACCTAATAGTTTCTAAAATAGCACTAATGACATAATGAATAAAACATAACGCCGTCTATAGAAAACCAAGAAGTATCTCTCTCCAGGCCAAACAGAAACTCTAAAACATCAAAAACTACTGCCACTCTACACCATAGATGCAAGTTCTGCAACGTTTTATATCGTTCGATGTTTCATCACGCATGTAGGCAACGCTGGTTGCAACGCCCAAATTTTTTCCATTATTTTCAGGGACCGCATCGGCGGTTTTATTATTACAACACTATTATATATATATATATATATATATATATATATATATATATATATATATATAGGTATATATATATATATAGGTATATATATATATATATATATATATATATATATATATATATATATATTTATTCGAATTGTTGTTGCCTGTGAACTATTTCTAATCTCTTGATAATTATTAGCAATAACAGGCTTGTTGAATCTTAAAAAACTTGATTTTATTGAAAAGTTAAGCTTAACTTTTCAATAAAATCAAGTTTTTTAAGATTCAACAAGCCTGTTATTGCTAATAATTATCAAGAGATATATATATATATATATATATATATATATATATATATATATATATATATGTATAATACATAAAGTGAACAAGGAAAATAAGCTGCACTGATGAAATCTAATAAGATCAAAACAGCTGTATGCAGATTTTGCGTTGCGGAATACATGTAACCTATATATAATATATATATATATATATATATATATATATATATATATATATTTATATATATATATATATATATATATATATATATATATATATTACATAAAGTGAACAAGGTAAATAAGCTGCACTGATGAGATCTAATAAGATCGAAACAGCTGTATGCAGATTTTGAGTCGGGGTGACTTGACAAACGTTCGATTGTGAATGCAGATTTTGCGTTGCGGAATACGTATAACCAGCTCCCTTGGAAAGTTGTTTGATAATTTTTTAAATTATTAAATGTAATGTAAAATTATGTAGTGTATGAAATTGACCATGGTCGACAAGTATGTTTTTCATGATTTGATCTTCATCTTACGCGCTGCGTCTGTTTAGCGCTTATAAATTTCCATCTTGAATATATAAACTTATAAATATATATTTTTTTCCTGTAAATTTAGGCTTCCTCATCCGCCCCCAATTAATGAGATGAAGAATGTTATCTTGGTGCTATTCTTGAGTCAGAAAAACACTAGTTTGAAAAACGAAAATCAAAATTCAGTAACGGAACTCTTCTCCTCACGTGCTCCTTATATATAAGCGAAAATTCAAAATATTCAAATATTGCATTACTATAAATATAGTTTCATTCGTGGTTTCATTATTATGGTCATTATTATTTATTTCACTCTACATCGCCTTGAGCGACGAAATTAATAGTTTTTTGTAATGATGAGGTCACTCTAGTAAATTTTGAGCCACTTCGACTTTAGGGACAATAATATTACATCGGAAACTTAAAAATCGATAATTATATTGAGCAGACAAAGAACGAAAATAAGAGGAAAATACCTTTAGTAACAGAGCTTTTCTCCACAAGCGTCTTTTATATAATACTGAAAATTTAATACCTCTTTAATAAATAACTAATAAGAGAGTTCTATTCCTAGTTTAATTTATTAATTAATCATTATTTATTTTACTCTACATCATATGAATCGCTCTGAGGGACGAAATAAATGATTTTCTGAAATTATGGGGCTGAAAATTTTGAGACATTTTAAAGAGACAATAATATATCATTGCTGACTCAATAACCCATAATTATATTGAGAAGGCACCCAACTAACTGAAAAACAAATCGTTTTTCTGAAATTCTAACGTATTCGTTTTGCAAGACTCTACATTCACCTCAATTTAAAGTTTCTCGATATATTTTGAGGGACGAAATAAATGATTTTCTGAAATTATGATGCTGAAAATTTTGAGCCACTTCGAAGGGACAATAATATATTATTACTGACTCAATAATCGATAATTATTTCGAGCAGGCACTTAACTACATAAAAAATAAATCGTTTTTCTGAAATTCTAACGTATTTGTTTTGCAAGACTCTACATTCACCTCAATTTAAAGTTTCTCGATATATTTTGAGGGACGAAATAAATGATTTTCTGAAATTATGATGCTGAAAATTTTGAGCCACTTCGAAGGGACAATAATATATTATTACTGACTCAATAATCGATAATTATTTCGAGCAGGCACTTAACTACATAAAAAACAAATCGTTTTTCTGAAATTCTAACGTATTCGTTTTGCAAGGCTTTACATTTCCCCTCGATTTCAAGTTTCTTGATGACCTGGATAACAGGTTGACGTATTTTAAGTCGGTCTTTTTTTTTGTTGCGTAATGGACCAACAGAGAACTTGTCTATTTCGCAATCTACAAAAGATATAATCTTCAAGCCTGGAAGTTTTGATAACTAGAAACTTTCAGCCCCATAAACAAAGTTTGAGATTTCCTGTGATCCTCGCAGCTGACAGGGATGCTCAGATGAAAACGGTACACATAGGGTCAGAGTTTCAACTTTATCCGTACCCTTCTTTATCAGCTTAGTAGAAGATTGTAGGAGGGTGAATTTGATTTTTATGCCACTGAAACAGGTTAAATGTGAGTGTGTATATTATATATATATATATATATATATATATATATATATATATATATATATATATATATATATATATATATATATATATATATATATATATATATATATATATATATATATATATATATATATATATATATATATATATATATATATATATATATATATATATATATATATATATATATATATATACAGGTTTGAAGACAGTCTTGACCGTAACAAAATATAGGAAAAAGTATATTGGAATTCTCAGAAGTGTGAAATTTCTTACGTGTTTCGAGTTTATGATAGGGAAATGTACTGTAGTATTTTCAACTATTTGCCCTAATCGACACAAATTTAATGTGGACATGTTTTATCGTGGTTTTTGAGGTTTTGCGCACCTCCACAGCTTTTGCTGCTTGGGCGTTGATTACCATTACGCTACTTTCACACGAGAAGCCTCACGTCTCTCGCGATCGAGAGAAAGGCTCTTAGCACCAAAATGCATTGAGTCCAATGGGCTCTTTCAGATGGAGAGCAGGAGCCACCACGTTTCGGGAGCGAGAGCTCCCATATCTCCTGCATCTCGAGCCGGGGAGACGCTTCTCCTACTCGAAATGCAAAAGAAGAGAAGGGGCATTCGACAACACCTCTCACGAAGCAATAAAAAGGGCCCTAATGAACAAGGGAGTGGACAGAACCACATCCAGATGGATGTGCCAAATGCTGGCTACAAGAACGGCCGAAACGAAGGTGGGCGAAAACACCTTTCGGATCACTACAAACAGGGGATGCCCACAAGGAGGGGTACTATCACCTCTGATGTGGAGTCTTGTAGTGGACGAATTACTCGAAACACTGACCGGGAACGGAGTCACTGGCCTCGGCTATTCTGACGACATAGTCATCATGGCCACAGGTAAATTCGAAGGAACCTTCTGCGACCTCATAGCTAGAGACTACCAGAAGGTGTTGCCTCTCGGTGGGATTGAGAATTAAAGCATCAAAAACCACAGTGGTACCCTTCACTAGAAGAACAAAGCTTCAGCACTTAAGGACTATTCGTCTCGACGGAGCAGACTTAGAATGGCAGCAAGTTGTGAAGTATCTAGGGCTCACCCTAGACTCAAAACTACTCTGGAACATGCACGTAGAAAAGATCGCAAACAAGGCAAAATTATAACTGATGGTGTGCAGGAGCATCGCAGGAAAAACGTGGGGCTGTAACCCATCAATACTGCGATGGATGTACACCATGATAGTGAGACCTATGATCACCTACGGAGCAGTAGTGTGGCATGGCAGAACCGAACTCACCACAGCAAAGAAAACCTTGGAGAAAGTGCAAAGACTAGCTTGTCTTTGTATAACAGGAGCAATGAGATCGACTCCAACAGCAGCACTAGAGGTAGTTCTGGACCTCACTCCTCTCCACATCATGGCGAGGAGAACTGCTTGGGGAGCAAACCTCAGGTTGGCTAAAGTTGGACTCAAAGGTGCATACGGTGCATACGGTACCTTACCGGAAGTGCACACCTTGCTGACCTCCCAACTGACGAAATTACCAGGAAATTTAGTTTCAAGAAATTATTCCGAACGGAACTAAATACCAAGAAGGAATGGAGCATAGAATCCATTCGAGCACAGGAGAAGAATACCATAATATGGTATACGGACGGGTCTTAAACTCCCGAAGGAACTGGAGCTGGAGTCGTTGGGCCTCGTACCAAATACTCAGAACCCATGGGCCAGTTCCCCAGTATTCAAGCGGAAATTCACGCCATAGAAGGTGCATTCAGTTCAACCTCGACCGGAACAAGGAAATTGCGATCCTCTCCGATAGCCAAGCAGCCATTAAAGCGTTGAGCTCTTATAACATCAACTCAAAGATGGTTTGTGAATGCCTAGACAAACTAAACGATCTGGGCAGGAACAACAAAGTGATCCTCCCCTGGGTGCCGGGGCACGTCGGAGTGAAGGGTAATGAACAAGCAGACACCCTGGCACGAAAGGGTGCGTCAATGCCACTAATCGGGCCAGAACCTCTCTGCGGACTTGGAAAATCTTACTTCCAAGAAGAACTCAATAAAGCTGAAGAAGCAATGAGAGCAACATACTGGCAAAGACTTCCAGGACTGAGGCAGGCCAAAGATCTTCTCGGAAAGTTCAACCGAGCAAAATCGAAGACACTGATTAACCTCAGCAAAACTACCCAACTAACAATTCAATTTTTATAATGGTTCTTAGAACGTTTACCGAACGTATTTTATAAAACATTCACTATTTTATTAACACTTTCACAATGTTCTTACAGCTCTTATGAGCATGGAATTGGCGCAGATTATAAAACAAATCGCCTGTTAGACTTGCTCTATATATGTTGTTTGCTTCTATAATAAAACAGTTTTTAGAACATTTATAAATGTCTTATAAATATTTAAAAAATCATTTATAAAACTGTTATATAACAGCTCTGTTACTAGGACTTTTTTAGAGTCGTTATGACAACGTTTTGTGAATGTTTTATAAAGCTCGCAACTTTAGCACTTTTGCTACGACTGCCAATAGTTACACGATAATAAAGTTTTTTTAACATTCCTATTCACACAAAATTGTTTGTGAATATGCAATTAGTCTCTTTAGTTGTTGTAAGAAGATACTAAGACCTGTTAGTATGGTAGCAAACATACAATAATGACAAATGGCTGATTCGGAATAAAGAGTAATAAAAAGAATGAGTAAAAAAATGCACCTATGGTGCAGATGTGGCTGCGAAATTGAATTTACTGTTAAGTATATGGTACAGTTCTAATAAAATTTTAACGCGCTTTTTGAATTATGATAATTAAGGAAATTTAAAATATAATTTAATTAATGATAAAAAAAAACATTATATATGTTCGGTAAACAGTTTATAAGGACCTTCTACATTATAAACTAACCAGTCTAGCATACTCATTTTTCATGAAAATGTTAGGAGACACGAAAAAATAAAGTTTAAAAATGTTGGTGAAGGCTCGCATTTATATGGCTGTCGATTTAAAAGCTCCCAACATGGCCACTTTATTATAAAATCCTTATAAATCAAAATAATCCGATCCAGGCCAATTATGCTCTGTAAGTAGTTGTTATTGAAATCAAACAGGATTTGTCTAGGCAAAGGTGTACTTGGCATAAAAAGTAAATCACATATATTTTAAAATCAAATCATGAAAAATGTACATGCCGATTATCATGGGCCTAACAATTGGAATCCGTTAATATTACAAATCATGGACCAAAACTTGTTTTTGCTGCTCTTAAAAATTGGGCGTCCGCCCATATTAAGGTTAATAAAAAAATTGTTTGTCTGGTTTTTAAGAGGGTTCGAGGATCTTGAGGTAGACAATTTGGTATGCGTTCATTAAGTACAGCAAAAAGCCTCTTTTGGGATAAATGGGGAATATTATTTGATACTGCCCATGACCGAATGTCTTCTCTCAACTTTGCATTTTTTCTCTCGCACAAACTGCTTGCAGAATGATGTTGATCGCCAGGATCAGTATCTAATTCGACAATTCAACTTTCTATTTCAGCTTCCCGGTGAACATTGTTCTGTGGTATTGCCTGATGAGAAACGCAATTAATGTTGAGTCCATCAGACTCCTCTGTTGGAATAGTAGGTATGGTCATTTCGATTGCTAATCTCCGAGGTCTCTGAATGATTGTTAGAGCTAAAACAACTTTTCTTTTAATTTTTTTCCAGCTACTGTACATTTATTTTGTACATCCAAACAAAAATATCAATAAACGAAATAAAAATGGCTAGTTTATAATAGTTTTATAATTATTGTTGTGTTAACATTTTAATTTTAAAAGACTCCCTCGCGCAACATATTTGCTTTTAAACTATTTTTTGGAAAACTATAAAACAACAATTTTATAGTCACTCGCTTTCATACCAATATGCTGCAGAAAACAATTCACATTTATAAATAACAATTAAAAAACTATTTTGTTATTAGGAAATATATTCGTAACAAAACAGTTTTATTATTGCTTTCATAGCAATAAATTAATCCAAAATCGCACCTTTATAAAATGCCTTTAGAGCAAAGTAATATTCAGAGCTAATATGTTTTATACAAAGTATTTTATAAACGTTTATAAAATAGCTGTATAACTTATTATACAAATATTTTATAGTTTTGCTGTAAAAACGTTTTCAGAACAGTTTTATTGACAGAACAGTTGAGCGCAACAAATTTATCCTGAATGAATACTTTATAAAACATAAAAGTTTTTACGAAGCGTTAATAAAACAATTATAAAGTATATTAGTTCTCTAACGATGTCGAAATGCTAGTTGGGTAGTCTAAAGACAATGACAGGATTTCTTACGGGGCATTGCAGACGCAAAGAACACCTAAGGAAGCTAGGTTTAGAGGGGGACAGCACCTGCAGATTCTGCAAGGAACGTCCAGAAACACCCAACCATATACTGATGGAGTGCTATGCTGTGCACCATGAAAGACTGAACACACTGGGATCATACCAGCTGACTGTAGAATAAATACCACGAATAGACCCCCTTAAAATCCTCAAATTCCTGAAGGTATTGAGGCTTGAGGGGCTGCTGTAAAACGAGAACACATCGAGAAGCAGAAGAAGATGGGGCACAATAGATCTAATAAGGTCGCAGCGCATCGGTCACCATCCACACCTACCAATACCAATACCAATATTATCCGAAGGAACTTCGTTCCTACCTGGTGTCTCATGACACCGTTTTCTTGTTTTTGAAGCAGTTGTCTTCTTTTATTGACAAATTTCACGTACGTTCAATTTCAACTCTTGTGATCAAAGGAGATAGTTCTTTCAGTACGTTCTCGCTTAGGGATGGCGATCTGAGATCGATTAATCGAAGAATTGATTTCTCGGGCCAAAAAAATTAATTTTTTTAAATCGATATGTACTGCTGAATCGATTCAGTGAATCGATATTTCACCGTTGAAAATCGAAATTCGATTTCTTCTGTTTTTGTAAAAACCATAAAATTATTTACAGTTAGTTGAATGTACCCGTAATATTACGGTTAAATCCGCTGGATCCCAGTAGACTTGACAGACTGTTGTTTTTAAAAAGCTTGGATATTGAGCATTGGAAGCTATGAGCTATATAATCTATTTTCTTAACTTCTTAATATAACAAATACATTTAGAAAATAAATGTCTTCTTTTATACCTGATATGGTAATAAAAATGATTTATTATCGAATTCCCTATACTAAAAAAATCCCTTATTTTACTGATAAGACATGGTTTATTATGTATCTTCCTTGTTTTTCATAAAATGGAATTATATTTACATTGTAAATGCAAACTTGAAAAAAAAATCGATTTTTTAGAAATCGATCTTTTGGACCTCGTTTTTTTGTGAATCGATTCATTAGGTTACGATTCGAATCGATTTAAAAATCGATCATTTTCCGAAAGAATCGCCATCCCTACAGTCTCGCTCTTCAGTCAATAAGGCACTTTATAGTAGGTACCTTCCATGAAAATATGGTAATTCGTTCGGACCTCGGTTTGGCTAGAACGTATAATCCCATAATCCATCGACCGCATACCTCAGACAAATGAGCAATTCAATATTGTATATTCCATTCGGTCGAATCGAATTCACGTCCAGCATCTTCATGGATACCGCAACGATAACTTTCGTTGCCGCACGGTCAACCCAAATGGATTATTCAAAACGACTATAGGACCATCGGACGTATAACGGACACACCTTCCCTATCTAGTTCGGGCGACGAATTTTCGGAAAACGTTAGTTTTCGAACGGCATGCAATATTTAAAGGGCGTAACGGATACTGTGGCACGTACGGAGCTCATTGCCTCACGTAAAGATATTCATAATAGCGCCATCGCTCCACATATTTCTAAACATGCGAGTTGAAAATATTCGGCGACGTGATAAGTAGTCCAACCGGATATAAGTCCCACATTTTTTTTTGGAACACTCTGAGGTGCTTTTTACCCCTTTAGAATAGAAGACAAAAATGGTATGAAGATATATATATATATATATATATATATATATATATATATATATGCTTTATATATATATTATATATATATATATACAGTGCTTTCATGATGAAAGGAACAAATTCATTAAAAAATTAGGTTTCTATTTCATGTTAAAATCCACGGTCAGGTCGCTTAGTATTTTTATTTGGGCATTTTTCGCAATAAAAATTTTGTATACAGGGTGTCTCATTCAAAGAGCAATGACTTTGTCATTAGTTTTTTTAAAAGGTAATACCCTGTATATTATTTCACTTTACAATTCTAATGATAAATTCTTTATCACTTTTTTGTGAACATACCATATGCCTCAACTCGATGGATTGCCAGAAACGGAGATATGTGGGTAATGAGAGGTACGATATGAAAACACACAAATGTAATTACTTATTTAATTTTTACATATGTTCAATCTGTTGTCCGTTTTACTTCGAGACATTTTTGAAGTCGATTCAATGTTTCCCGTTGCACATTTTCAATTACTTCTCTGGACTGATAAGTCTTATTTCCTGCCTGATTCTCTCTTTTAGATCATCAATATTATTTGTGGTCTATTCAAATTAAACTTTAGACTTCAAATAACCCCATAAGAAAAAAATCCAATGGGGTTTAATGTCCGGTGATCTTGGCGGCCACTCAATCGGACCTCTCCGTCCTAATCCCATGTCTGTTGGGTGAAAGTTGCATCAAGAAATTGTCGAACAGCGATTGGAATAGTGAGGAGGTGCCGCCATCTTGTTGAAACCATATCTTCGTTGATTAGGTATGTCAGGATCTTGTGGGTTAGGAAACAAAACAGCTAAAGCCGGAATGAGTTCGAAACTGGAGAAAGTGCAAGTTAGTTCCTCTCTCGTTTAGTGTTCCTACTTCAAAAAAAATAGGACCAACTATACGATTTTCGAACAAATCGCTGCCCATGTATTAAATTTTTTGACTTTGATGGGCTGTGTGTGTGGCATTCTTGCATCCAAATGAGGATTCTCGGTCGCCCAATACCTACAGTTTTGTCTGTTGACGTGGCCATTTAAAGTAAAGGTGGCTCATCAGAAAAAATTTATGTTTGGTGAATGAAATTTAGATGTTGATTATGAATTTCAAGAATCTGCTCACAAAACTGTACTCTGCGGTCAAAATCGTCTTCTAATAATTCATGTACCAGCTTAATTTTAATAGGGATGATAACTTATTTTACCTTAAGTATTTTATGCACGGACCCTACTGATAAATTGAAATTATTGGAAATTGTAGTAATGGATGTATGAGGGTTATCTTGGGTTTCTAGTAGAACGTTCAGCACTGTTTCTTCAGATACTCTCGGTGGTCCTTTCCTTTAGGTAAGATCTCTAACGTGGCCGTATTCTCCTGAATTTTGATTCATTTGCTGACTGTCGATCTAGTAATTGGCGGACGATCAAGGATGATTTTCATTGAAAGATAGATTGCAGACTTCTTTCTTGTGAACGGCACACCTATCTCCAAAACAATCATCATAAGTACTTCAATACGTTTCGTCTCTCTCAAGTAATTGCATATTCTTAAACAATGAAGTAGTGTAGTGCCTGGAGCGTTAAAAACGTGAAAACTGCGGACTATACAGCACCAGTGAATAAATTCAGATGGTACATGTGAAATTTCATTCTTCAGATTTAATGACAATGTTTACCTAAATTTTTTTTTGTACTTTTAATCTTACTTAAAATATATATATATATATATATATATATATATATATATATATATATATATATATTTATATATATATATATATATATATATAGCTATATATTATATGAAGGGGTATACGTTTCAAGTGTACATTTCGCCATTTTTTCAAAATTCTCAGGAGGAGAAAAAAAACGATGAATTCATTAACACATACAATTTAAGGTATTTTTTCTTTTGTATTGTATTTATGTCACATCTAAGAGTTACTGTACCAATTTTTTGCTTAAAATTTTTCAAAAACATCAAAGTTATTTTGAAAAAAATTTTGGAGATTGTACGTTATGAAAATAACAAATTGGACTTTGTCCACTTTGAAAATCAAACAATTGGAGTTTTTTTCAATTCGGAAATACCGTAAGATCATTTTTCATTATTATTTTCATTTTTATTCATTATATAAAAATAAAATAAGATAAAATTTAGTCAGAAAAAACTACAATGAACAAAACAGGGGGTAGCTGAAAAAAAATTAAAAAAACGGTTAATTAAATAGAAAAGATCCACGTCCCTTCGACATTCTCACACAACAACGAAGTTTCATCATCGACGGTTTCGTTTTCTGGAACTGTGTCCTGTCTAATGACGAATTTGTAAAAACTTAGACGTGGATCAGTTTTCCACTCATCTCCGAAATGACACACTAATAAGTTATTCACGTCGACCGTTTTGTTGTTCTTGATCAAATTTTGTTTCGGAATTTTTTCACGTGCGACCAGAATGGTTTTGGCGCGAATTATTATCGACAAGTCTGTACAGGATTTTGCACGCTTTGAAATAATTCGATTCTAACAACAAAGAACCCCATTGGAGATTGTACACTTTGATTTTTAAAATTACTTTGGAGATTGTCTAATTTTCTGCCTTCAAAATCCGTTGGATGTTGCGTGTTTTGAGAACAAATTATGAATTATTTCGATGCAGGGCTACAAACTCTATGTAATACGACATCTATCTCATTTTTCATGAAACATGGAGATTGTACACTTTGAAACTATACCCCTCATATATAATATATATATATAATATAAATATATATATAATATATATAATATATAATATATATATATATATATTTATATTTAAATATATTATTATATATATATATATATAATATATATATACCTAGTATAATATATATATATATATATATATATATAAATATATATATATATATATATATATATATATATATATATATATATATATATATATATATATATATATATATATATATATAGTGTGACCTATTTTTAATGGAAACACCCCTCTAAATTCCAAATTGTGAACAGATTTCAACCACTATTTTTTTCAAATTTCAAGTACTAAAAAAGTGGGACCAAATTTGAAATGTTTATTCCAATTTCCAGGGCAACTACGATATTTTTTCTTAGTTGAAATTAAGGATTTTTCATTAGCGATTTGTAATGAAAAATCACCTCGCAATTGGATTCATTGAGCCCCTAAATGGGTACTTATGGCCGAAATTTCATAAAAAAATATTCATGCATAACAAAGTTATGAGAACTCAAAATTCGAAAACTCACAGCTAACAGTCACAAAAGAACACCCAATTTTTCAACAATAAAGTGCCAGTGGATAAAAAAAAATTAAATAAAGTAAATACTTTTGATGAAAATAACATGCATTTCAAGCAAATCAACTAGAACTAAGACCTAATAGATTTTTCAAATTAAATCTTAGTTGCCATGGAAATGATATTACGGTTTGACACTCGTAAAAAGATTCAACAATATTCTCCTTACAGTTATTCGTATTATTTTGTGTCATGGCTGCAAGATTGAGCGTTAGACAGAAAATTGAAATTATACGCCTTTATTTTACTGATTATTTTACTGACTTTAGAAGTGCTAGAGAGATTTGTAGAGTATTTAATTTTTCAATAATTAATAAAATATTGTAGTATGCCCTGAAAATTGGAATAAACATTTCAAATTTTACATTTTAGAAGTTGACATTTCAAAAAAAAAATGGTTGCAATCGGTTGACAACTTCAAAATTTAAAGGGGTGTTTTCATTTAAAATGGGGCACACTGTACATATATATATATATATATATATATATATATATATATATATATATATATATATATATATATATATATATATAAAATCTCTTGATAATTTATTAGCAATAACAGGCTGGTTGAATCTTAAAAAACTCGATTTTATTAAAGAGTTGACGTTTTACTTCGATATTCTTAATTGAAATTTTCTTTGACATTTATTGATGTGAAAAATTGAAAGAATAAGGCTGCCTTGTCTTGCTAGTTATTTATTATATACTATACAGTCAAATAATAACATAAAATAATGTTATGATTAGATGGTAAGGGAAACCAAAGAAACCTTTACCTACGTAATGTTTGAAAATAAAAATAATAGGGTATTATTTATCTAACAACAAAGAAATGAGTCATGGGAAAACATTAAAGATGTGGAGTAAAATTATCGGTATAGTACGTTTATATGGAAGCAGCCGTTGACACGTGTTTCGGACTCTTTGGTCCTCATCAGAACGGCGTAGCAAAGCATTGGATTGAAAATTTGAAGATGAAAATAGTACAACAAACAAAATTCTCTGATACGGAAGCCTGTTATTGCTAATAATTATCAAGAGATTGAAAATAGATCACAGGCAACAACAATTCGAATAAATAATAAATATATATATATATATATATATATATATATATATATATATATATATATATATATATATATATAAATATGTATAAAAGTTTGTATATAAATATACATATACATTTAAATTATTATTGGTTTGACAAGTCAGAAAATCAATGCATAAATAGGAAAAAGATGAACGGACTTTGAGGCCCTCATAATATGAAATAAAGGTATCTCATATTGCGACAGATATAAACATATAATAGTCTTGTTATCGAAGATATTGATGGTTTTCAACTATCCATAAAATTCATGATGCAACTGAAAACTTTTTCAAATAAATTTAGTTCACACTCAATAAATATATCTAAAAGAGTGGTTACAAACAACGAAGTACTATCATCAACAAAAATTGTTTTATAACCTCCCTTCATGTCAGTTTCCATTTTCATGTTGACTTCTTTGCGGCACATCAACTTTTAAAGTGGCTTCAAAAACGGCTTTGAAGTTACCAAGGGGATCGCTTAACTGTAACAGAGTTTCTCTTCAAAATTTCTTGGAAAATAAAGACAAGAACGTGAACAAACTGCCCTGCAGATATGCGGATAGAAGAACATTAAGAGAATGTAAAAAAGGAAGTTAGAGCTCATTATTTAGTAACGAACCTTTTACCCCACGCTTCGGAACTTGTCGCACTAGCACCTGATGCATGAAAAAGAATTTGTCAGGGGGCGGCATTATTATTTCATGTGACGACAGAATTCGTTACTTGGAAGTGTCGCCATAATAATCTGCGAGTGTGACGACTTCCCGTTTTCGCAAAACGCAAAGTGATGTATTAGCAAAATTTGTGGTTATTTGACAGCTGGACGCATAAGTCGATATCACACGGAATAAAAAATGAAAACCTCTCGTCTGAAGCAGAATAATTTTATTAGTTCAATCTATTCAGAAACTCATGTATAAATATAAATGTTATATATTTATACATGAATTTAATATATAATTGATTCAATAGTTGAAATTTTTTAAATAACTTAGATAAATGATTTTGAAAGTCAACGTTAAATATTTCTTAACTTTCAACCATTATGTTTTCGTACTGCTGATATTACATTGAATATCACCTAATTATCAACTACCGATGACCACAACAGCAAAAAAAAATATTTAAAGTCCATGAATCTCATATTAATTTTGCTTGCTAAAATATATTGATAAAGTAACGAATCGCTTGACAGAACGTAAGGAAGTTACGATGAAATCTATCTGATTTTTGAGGATTTTCGAACATCGCTCTATAGCAGGGGTGGCCAACTTGATTAGACCCAAGATCTACTGTTTACTGACGAAACCCTGTGCGATCTACCAATTACATACTTCTTGAAATTTTAAATGAAACAATATACAATTATGTATTTTTTATTTTTTTAAGAGGGAAAACATAAAATTGAAAATTATTACTTATTTATATTAGTGTGAGCATTGCATCTGAGCATCTTCCGCTAGATTAGCAAAGTCGGGTTTGTACTTGGAAATTGCCAACCTTAAAGAATCCAATGTTTGTTTTAAATAGGAAAATGCTGATTCACATAAATATGTTGAACCAAAACAAGAATGCAGTTGTTCAACACATTTCTTGAAATTTGGATATTTCTCGTTGGAAACCAATGTCCAGAAATCTAGACCAGAGGATGACCTTGCTTTTAGGAATATATCGCAGCGCAGAGTAAAAATTTCGTTTTGAAGTATCATGTGGTCCATTTGAAATGTATCTGCAAATTTTTCAGCCATTTCATAGATGTCACTATGATCAATGGAATCATTAAACGGATAACTGATGAATTCCACCAACCTCTCAATTTTTTTGAAATCACTAAAGCGAATTTCGAAGTCTGATACCACTGCCTTAATTTCTGCCGTGTACTTTGTCAGGAATGAAATTGTAGGTAGGATGTTTTCCATATGATCCTTGATGTTACAAATTGTTGAAAAATGTTTCTTTCTTGATGTCAACTATCATAGACGCTGTTTTGACTTTGAAATGCTGCAATAGAGCTCATCATTTCTGTTACTGTTTTATTCTTGCCTTGTAGTTCCAGATTTAATGTGCTCAGTTTTCCGGTAAAATCTGCTAAAAATGCTAAATCACATTGCCAGTCTAAATCACGCAGTTGCTGATAATCATCACCCCTCTCTTCAAGAAATTTTATTATTTCGTCCAATAGATCTCGAAATCTTTGCAAAAACTTGCTTCGACTCAACCACCTTACGTCAGTGTGCAATGCCAAATCTGGTTCCTTCTCATCTAGTTGCTGTTTAAAGAGCCACCTTTGGAGAGATTTTCCTTTTATGGAATTTACAATCTTGAAAGAAATATCCATTACATGTTTTGTGTTTAGTCTCTTACTAGCCAGTACTTGTTGATGAATTATGCAGAGATAGCTTTTTTACATATAAATATTATTATTAGGTATATTAAACTTATATTTTTTTGCCTTGCCACGATCGACTGGACTAATAGCCGCGATCGACCGGTCGATCGCGATCGACCGGTTGGCCACCCCTGCTCTATAGCTACTCCAAATTCACTTAACATTCTGTGAAATTGAACTTGCAGTCAGTTGATTTTATGAAGTTGCTATTTTTAAATGTTTTCTCATACCAACGCAATTTTTATAAAGAAATTTGTTGCATTTTTGCATCCCTTCCAATTTAACTTTGTGTTTGAAAATATGTATGTTCTTCACGGCTCTAGAACATAATGACGACATGAAGAAAACGTACAGTTCTACAGTTGTTTCTAGCTATCCTAATGTAGTTCTGTTCATGGTAGAAATTATGCCAGAATGACCAATTTCAACGGACCATTTGATGTTATTACTTTAAGTGGGCATAACTTATGGTTGTGGGCTACATATGAGGAACCTATATGACCAAGTTCCACACCCCTGCGTTGTGTCCCGAAAAAATGCACAGCATTTTACTGAAACGTACTCACAAATGTGAGTTTTGGAAATCTAAGACGACCTAAGTGACCCGCCGACCAAGTGCATCAACTCCAAGATGATGTCAATATAATGGTGTATTTCATCCAAGATAGAAAAAAATCAGCCAATACGGAAAAATTTACCATTTGGAGTGCTCTTAATCACCAGAAAAGGGATTGACATCATCAGAGAGGTCTTGCCAAGGTCTATACAAAGGTGTGTATGCCAACCACAAGGATTGGCAGCTCTTTGGAACCACAATGGACATAACAGTTATTTGAGTGATTTTATTCGAAAATAAACTTCTCGCTGAACCTGAAAGTTCAAAACCAAATGTGTGTTATCTCTATTGTATGTAGTTTGACAACATAGACAGAAAATGTGATAATGAATTTATTAATAATTGTCTCTTACACCGGAATATAGCTGGAAATCTGAGAAAGTATTTGCGTTTATTGAATTGCAGATATTGTTCACCTGTTATTTGTATCGTATTTCTGCTAAAAACTAGTTAATAATAAAAGTGCAAGGTTTCAGCTGCATATCTATATATTAATAGGAAGTGACTCAACTTTTTACTTACCCCATTTTGAGCATATTTTTTGTACGAAAGAGTGTGAGATTTGACAACATGAAACTATGAACTTTCATATATAAATAGAGAAGCATTGCAGAAGCTTAATATATATATATATATATATATATATGATATGTATTACTTACACTACTTCGAAGTCGATTTATGGCATCTGAGAAAGGATATCACTATTTTTACTGATATCATCGAGCTCATTGCTTCCAGAGATTGTTGTTTCACCTAGGTGCCACGAGTATTACCGGTGATCTCAAAGTATTAATACATTTATTAATTTATTCTTATTTCGACCCACGGGATGACATATTTTCAGTATTCTGGCAGCCAACATCTTGATGAATGATGTTGGAATTCGTCTTTCCAACTGGTAATTTTTTTAATCTGACAACGCTGCTAAGACACAGATGGTTAGAAATTTTATACCTTCAAGGGTCGGTTTTCATATATACCAATAGGAGACAGAGAGAGTCGAACTTGAGCTTTTGTACAAGATAGTCGAAGTTAGTTAGTTAGAAAGGAATGCGGCAGTAAATAGTAAAAAAAAAGTAAGTTTGTGACGCTTCCCAAATTTTGTGGCAATTGAACAATTGCTTTATCTCATAAGTAAAAGATAAGTGAATAGCATAATTCATAAATTTACAGTATTTAATAAAGTTATTGGAGAAGCATCTGATGTTTTGATGAGTATCCGATATAGAGAAAAATTATTCCAACCCATAACAACCACCGACCGAAATGAATAAGCAACTGGCTTTTCAAAACAAAGGACGTTCAAATTTTGACCAATGGGACGACCACTAATCACACTTAGGGGAGAGGTGGAATGAAAGGGACACGTACTGAAAGGGACAAGTCAAATAACTGGTGAAATAAGAAACTTCCCCAGTAGATAAAATGTTTGTTCTGTGGCAACCCCTACCTAACGTCACACTCCTGTAATTTTAAAGATGCCGACGGCGTGCAATTGCTCGTAATCGCACACAAAAGTAATTTTTTGTTGTTCTTTAGAAATGCTTTGTGAATTACTGTAAATTGATGAGTATTCCTTTAACCAGTGTTTGTGATCGATTAGTAATAGATAAATACGCGAGCAATTTATTGGTAGTCGTTTTTAAGGTTTTGTTTTAATTTTTAAGTGATATTTATGAAGGGGACACTGACGACTATGATGGAGTGTCCCTTTATATATTGAGATTGTTGATTATAACTCTTATGAAAAATGACAAATACTTCATATACTTTGAGAAGGAAATTATAAAACTGTTAATTAGGTACTGTTTTATTTATTTTACAGTTATTGTCTGAATGCATCTTCATTCTAATTTTTTGCTGGTTGTGTCAGTATTAATCATTACACAATTAGTATCTCATTGGATGCATTGTAAGATAGTCAGATAATCAAACTTTATAATATCGTTTATTTATGAAAGGGACATAATGCACATATTTAAAAATTTTAAAAATAAAACAATAAAGAAATACTGATTATATAGTTTTATTTCAATAGAAGAATAGTGAAGGCTTCTCATTCAGGTTCAATTTATTTAAAATATTATATCGAGCATTCACTAGAACTTATACAACAAAAATGTCCCCTTCAGGCCACCTCTCCTCTATATCGAAAACAGTGAACGACAAAATCATGGAATTTATTGTATATTTCTAGTAATGCATCATTTGTTGAATACGTCGCGGCATAACCACGACCCTATGACTTCGTCGTATCGAATGAAACAATGTTCGCCGCCAACGCCATCAGTCTTCATAAGTTCTTGTTAATATCGTATCCCCGCGGAAACGCAGATATTCGCCGGAAATTAAGTCTTTATTACATTTAATGTGTCCGACGCCCCACACAGGCCTCAAACCGAAGTTCAGACCGAGATAAATGCGGCGAAAATCTCGCCATGAAGATGAAGATTAAGCTACGACCAAGCTCGGCAAATCTCAAGCGGTTATATTTTGTCGAACACCTACCGTTCGCGTAACGAACATTATGCATTGTGATATTTCCCTTGTTTCGGGGAACCCAGATATTTATCGCGGTTCATAATTCATAAATTTGCATATTCATGGCGGATGTTATATCTTATTCTTAAAAGGAAAACGCACAAAGCAGCAATATGGCGGAGATGATAAAGAACCAGTTTAGCAGCGCTTCTCAGATAATGTAAGCCCGTAAAATACATGAATCAATTTATATCGACTAATTGGGTAACATTTCTGAGCAGAAGTTAATTCAGAAGAGCGAATCTGATAAGAGAATAAAAACGCAGGGGCACTAGCGTCTTAATCCCCCTCATTTTGTTTTGTTTGCATACATCTTAACCCACTAATTCTCAATTTGAAGGGATCGAAAAGATAGACAAAGGTTTGATATGTGCTGAAATGTATGAAATGTTCACATACAAATTGCTGCTGTGAGAAAAAACATTTGAAAGCCCCAAAACACCTAGTTAAATTGGAAGGGATGAAGAGAAGCACAAAGCTGAAATATCTGCAAAAATGCATGAAATTTCTGAATAAAAATTGAGTTGGTGAGAGGAAACATTTATAAATAGCAATTTCTCAAAATCGACTGAATTCAAGTCCAATTTCTCAGACTTTTGACTGAATTTGGAGTAGCTATGGAGCGTGTTCGATAATCCTCAAAAACGCTCATACTTTCAGCATAAAAACCGCCGCGGTGCTAAAAGCAATTGAAATCATTGAGCTTCACTAGCATAAATCAATCCACATACAAAATTTCAATCTTCCAACTTAATCAGCAAAAGCAGCGGGGATATAGGTACCTACTTCATAACTTCATAAAGAAACAAAAAACTAACTTTTCACAGTTTTAAATAAAATTTTATGAGTAAACGCGTTTCGTCATAACATTGACTTCATTTCGTACTAAACTATGGTATCACAAAGCAATATATTTATACGAAAAATTGAACACGGGGGCTCTTAGAGAAACTAAATAACAATAACCAATTCATTCAGAGCTATTGGTAGGTACATTGAACAGATTAAGAAGAGGAGAAGGGTTTACTTCATTAACTAGGTTTCGATTATTGATATACATCAATAACTATAAAAATTCCGGAAACCTAGTTAATGACCAGATTGAAGTAAACCCTTCTCCTCTCCTTAATCTGTTCAATGTACCTACTAATGGCTCTAAATGAATTGCTTATTGTTATTTAGTTTCTCTAGGAACTCCTCTGTTATATTCAATTTTCGTATAAATAGATTGTTTTGTAATACCATAGTTCAGTAAGAGATGAAGTCAATGTTATGACGAAACGCGTTTACTCATTAAATTTTATTTAAAGAATATGAACTTTCACCAAGTAAATGCCAATTCAATTCAATATAGGTACTTCAAAAACAACGAAAAAAAAGATCCCAACATAAGAAAGACTGCGTTTCAGAGAATACTTTGAACAACCGAAGGACACTTAATATCATCTTTATCTACGTACGACCTTATAATTCAATCGAGAGGAGCTCTCTATATAAAATAGCGGCTTTCAGAGAAAGAAGTTTATACCGTCAAGAGACGCTTCCTTAAGCCCTAGTTACACGTAGCCAATGCAGGTTCTAGTACATTAATATGAGACAGTGACTGAACGAGTAGGCTAGTACTTTTGTAAATGGCGTTGAGTAAACATAGGAAAAGTATAATATAAGAGTGTTTGAAGAATGTGTAACGTTCACCGTTGGAGGAGTTGATTTTATATCAGGGGACGCCATGTTCTACAAACAATCAAATTTACGATACAGTTCACAAAATATACTGATTGCCTCCTCGGAAAACATGTACATGGCGCTAACTTATGTAACTTACAATAAAACCCACAACAAATGTCAAAACCTATATGAATATATAAAACTTTATTTGATAAAACAACCGTTATTAACTTTTTCATTCTACTATTCTCAGCCTCTGCTGCACTCAGACGCGCCGAGTAGACCTAGTGATCAACAACTACAAAGTTTGTTGTGGAGGGGGAAGACGAGTTTGTTGTGGAAATGGAAAACGAGGATTGCGAGTGAGCTACTGGGCCCAATACTCGGCCATCTACTCGGCACGTGTAAACGGGGATTTAGCATCGGCTCAATCTACGTTTGAAAAATGTTTGTTGGTGCAAACATCTTCCAAAATACCGGTTTCTTAAGTTCAGTGCACACTCCAAAAGCCCTAGAAGGCACAATTTCGGTTTTATTGTTTTTAATTAATTTCCTAATTTTTTTGTCGAAAGTTGGGCTTGAACTAAGGAATAAAATGCTTTCGTAAATTGCCACATAAAGTATTCACAACTAGAGTTATCATATGGATGTCATCGTAATATCCGTTCATATCAGCATCGTTTGAAAAATCTATCATATATTTTCATTCAGTCTACTACGAGTATATTATCAAATTGAATTTATTGAATTTATTGAATATTCTTGAATATCCTATATGTCATTTAGATCCTGTTCTCCTATAGTCATACAATCATAACAGTAAGTAGGTATCCTCTTGATACTTCTCAAAAATAACTTTTCGATTCATCCTGCCATGTCAAATTTGGATATAAGTTCGTTGAATATTCAGTTTGGGTGGGTCAGAAACGGTGTCCATTTTAAGAAGATTCATAAATGTGGTGCTAACCTGGGGCGCGAGCGACGCCAAATGATAAAATGCGCGAGATGTAAGGTGACAATAGTGGCGAGAAAGCTAGCACATGAATAATGCAGAAGGTACGGCAGGCTAATCTTCCTGGAGGCCGCAGCTCAGAGGCATCCAGAGGAGGGACAGACTTATTCAGATTTCGACAAGTTTATAAAACCATAATGAATCCACCGACGGTAGAGGCCCGGATGCTTTTTTGCCGAGAGTTTATGAAGATTAAAGTAGAAAACTGCGGATAAATGGACATATTCTTCAGAATGGCGCTATTTGTCGTTCGCTATACTCGTTGATAATAGGAGAGAGCATAACTAACGACCGCAAGTTCTTTTAAAAAAACGGTGAACTTAGTTTAATAATATTCACATCATTCAGGCTCAAAATATTCTCCAATATATCCGCTAGGAAGACATTTTGTGAATAAATTCAATCATTCAATCCTACTCTAAATATATTCGATATTAATATATATATATATATATATATATATATATATATATATATATATATATATATATATATTTTATAAAAAGTTATATTGGGCACTCGGCAAAAGGAGGCTAGATTTAAATCAAACAACCATTGGTCATGAACATCTATATTTCGGTCCTTAGTTTGGGACCTTCATCAGGATGCTAGAAGTCAAAGAACTCACATAGTATCACAACAACCAACCAAAATGTAAGCAGTGGAGAAGCCACACAATACTACAATTATAAAGTTACTTACATGTGACAAGTTGTGAAAATAGAGCGGCGAAAAACGAATGACATAGAGGGAGCATTCAAAAATCATTTAAAAACAAACAAAAGCATAATGATGACAATATGAAAGTGAGATATTAAATCTCTGGAACATAATAATCAACTAAAATTAAAATCAAAAAAGACCGGCTTCAACATGGCCAAGTCAGGTTATACAGTAATTGACATTTAATGAAATTGGACAGTCTTGACAGACCGACCACAGAAAAGCGAGAAAAAATCAACCACAAAATCAGTGGTGACAACAAGATGAAAAACTAACCAAAAAATCAAAACATAATAAATTTATACTGAGACTGAGCTGAAATTTAAACTGGCAAATCCCTTATTAATGGAAAGAAGGTAACTTTATTGCTAAGACTTTTAATGTCAGATCTCTTGTTAACGGCATTGTCATACTCATTGATATAGCACATCTCCAAAAACAATCTGTTATTATCCTTATACACAATCCGACCTGGACATAAGTGTCTACTCTGTTCCATGCTCAGATTGTTCCAATGTTTATATTGGCCAAACTTCTCAGTCCCTAAACAGAAGAATCAGTTTACATAAAAGTGATATTCGTCTTCATCCTGATAGGTGTGCCTTGGCTTTGCACGCGAAGAACTTGTTGCATAGTTCTGATTTTTCGAACATTCGAGTTTTGTCTTTTGAAGCCGGTCTTTTTTGATTTTAATTTTAGTTTATTATTATGTTCCAGAGATTTAATATCTCACTTTTATATTGTCATCATTATGCTTTTGTTTGTTTTTAAATGATTTTTGAATGCTCCCTCTGTGTCATTCGTTTTTCGCCGCTCTATTTTCACAACTTGTCACATGTAAGTAACTTTATAATTGTAGTATTGTGTGGCTTCTCCACTGCTTACATTTTGGTTGGTTGTTGTGATACTATGTGAGTTCTTTGACTTCTAGCATCCTGATGAAGGTCCCAAACTAAGGACCGAAATATAGATGTTCATGACCAATGGTTGTTTGATTTAAATCTAGCCTCCCTTTGCCGAGTGCCCAATATAACCTTTTATAAGTTAGAAGTTACGGCAATACTCCTTGATTTAATTATATATATATATATATATATATATATATATATATATATATATATATATATATATATATATATATATATTTCTCTTTAATAATTTGTTCACTTGATTTCAATTGGATATATGCAGAAATAATATACATATACACATACACACACATATATTAGTTATTTATGTACCAAGTGCGTTATATATCGGGCAATATTCATTCCTCGGGCCGAATGTTTACCTCCGGGCGTAAGGATTTAGTAACGCACGTTGTGCATACAAGATTTTATTTTTCACGAAAAAATTATTTTATTATAATGAAAAAGCGATTTTAGAATTCATTGCTCCTATCCATTTTCCTTCTCATAGTAGGCGTGTCATTTGTTGATATTTTGACGTTTGTGAATATTTTTGTCATCATATTTAGTGAATGTCATTGCTGCTTTCTTTGTGTAGTCTTATAGAAATAATGGAAATGAAAATGAAGTTACCAAAGAATATCATAGAAAATCAGCCATAGCTGCTAATGATTCATTGCCGGAGAAATCCAGAGTCGTATACGACTAGGATTATGAAGTATTTAATCAATGAAAGTTGCTTAATTTATCATCATAAAATTAGCGGGCGTTATGATCCACAACGCCCGCAAATGCGGGCGTTATGGCCTAGGGCATCATGAGTGTGTTTATAGCAACCGTATCCAAAGTGAAATAAACATATAATATACAATCTGTATAAATATGTATATATATATATATATATATATATATATATATATATATATATATATATATATATATATATATATATATATATATATATATATATATATATATATATATATATATATATATATATATATATATATATATATATATATATGGTGTGTGTGAATATTATTTCTGCATATAAATTGCACATTCCAATTGAAATCAAGTGAACAAATTATTAAAGAGAATTAAAGATGCCGGAAAAAAGAAATGAAAAAAAATATTTTTTGCACATAAATATCGTGTTCTTATATCAGTATAATATATTAAATTTATCGTAACTGTACCTTCTAGAAGTTATTGTTTTATTTAAAGTATAAAGCATACCGTATGATGATATTTATTATCTCTCATATAATGTGTCACAAGCGATATGATGCAATTTAAAATTTGGGAGCTGAGGGTTACGGTGTGAGCATGTTATATCTTTTATGGCTATGAACACCATTAATATACTGTATATGCATCTTGTGCCTTCTGTTTTGTGTTTGCACCCGAATAAGATAGCTGAATGTTATCCTCAACATTAAATCTATTTTGCTACTAAATGTGAATTAGGAAAAACAAAAAAAACACAATATTCAATATAGGTATACTTCGTATTCAGAATTGAAAAGTTTCAGTAAACTAAGTTTCATGTAAGAATAAGTCGCGTTTGCCGACAATAAGCCTAAAGGAGTGTTCCTAAATCTGTGGTCCGCTGTCCACTAGTGGTCTGCTATGGCAATTAGTGTGGACCGTCAAGTATTGAATGAATTATACGCTTATATGAACCTGCATTTCGTGAAAAGCATTATTCAATCAAATTTACTAAATCTCAACTTAGTAAATTATACACCTGTACAAAAAATCTTTTTACGAATATCACAATTAATAAATATAAAATAAACAGAATACATCTATAGGGTAGTCAGAGACGTACGCGACAAGGAAATGGGGCTGGAGTTCAAGACGCAATGACAAAAAAAATTGTTGTTTCTCCAACAATAATTCTTTAAGTTAAACGGCTGATATAATTCTGCCATTGCAAATAAATTTAGCAAATTAAGTCCACTTCTCTTCATATTCAATTAAATTACATCCTCTACTCATCATTTTCATAATGTGATCGGCTACTTCTTCATTTGTCTCTATAGCTATTGATATCAAATGCCACTTCGAATATGAGATTCCAAATGCACATTCAACTGTTTTTCGGGCTCTTGACAACCGACTGTTAAAATACTCACTGTCAAAATCAATATGGTCACCTCCAAATGGTTTTAGTAAATTATTGAGAAACGGGTAGGCTTCACCGCCGATCAAGACGGCGATGAAGGCATCTCTATGTTTGGGTCAGGCAGAAAATGAAAAAAAAACTTTGCTTTCATGTTAGAAGAAAAGTATTAAATGCCTTAAATGCACTCTGTTTTTTACGAGATGCAAGCCTGTCATTTGTTTTCATCCTTTCTTATAATATATGAAAGTTTACCATCATGTGAGAGAAAATTCATCCACCAAGGACGAATGCGTATATTCTATGTATAACGAAATATTCAGAAAATATTTATAAACAGTATAAAAATGAACTTGCAAATAATGCTCTTTCGTTAGTGAATGAAAATACGGAAGAAAAAAATGGGAATAGAAAACCTACTCCCTTCCAATTACATTATGGGTGTGATAGAATATCAGCTTGTGATCGTTAATCAACAGTTGCCAACAATGATAATGTTCAAAGTTTTATCAATATAATTATAAAAAACTCGAGAGCAGCATAGCTCCATGAAATGCATCGTGGTTGACGAACCAACGAAGGAATGCACCTCAACATCAACTCAATCCACACATCAAATTTCAACCCTCTATCATAAAAAAAAAATCGCGAAGTGTATCGCGTACTGTCGAAACTGATCGAGATGCATTTTGAACGGAATAGTCACCACGAAAAAGAGCGCAATTGAGAAAGAAAGTTGAAACTAAAAAAGGATTTTAAGCCAACATAAACTCAATATATATATTATATATATATATATATATATATATATATATATATATATATATATTATATAATATATATATATATTATACATACTTATATATATATATAATATATATATATATATATATAATATATATATATATATATTATATATAATATATATATATATATATATATATATATATATAATATATATATATATATATATATATATCTATATAATATATATATATATATAATATATATATATATATATATATATATTCTATATATATATATATATATATAGATATATATATATATATATATATATATATATATAATATATATATATATATATATATAAATATATATATATATGTTCAGAATGATTTCCGCGGTCGGAAGTATTTTAGAAACTTGGTTCACGGAATGAACAGCGTGAAAGATTTGAAAAATCTCGACGTTTCGGCTCCTTTTGCGAAGCCATCTTCAGGAGAATTAGAAGGGGAATAATTCAGAATCGTGGCCTCAATCTGCCTACTCCACGATCCGAATTAGGAGGAATCGGAAACAATACGATTGCGTGGTCTCAATCTGCCTACTCCACTAACCGTACTGCTTCCTGTCAACTCTGAAGTCTCAACCTGCCTACTCTTCAGAGTCAACTGACGAGCCGATCGTCGCGTGGCCGTATTTCATTATCTGAATTATTCCCCTTCTAATTCTCCTGAAGATGGCTTCGCAAAAGGAGCCGAAACGTCGAGATTTTTCAAATCTTTCACGCGGTTCATTCCGTGAACCAAGTTTTTCATATATATATATATATATATATATACATATATATATATATATATATATCTATATATATATATATATATATATATATATATATATATATATATATATATACTACATTCATGCCTTGAAGGCTGAATTGCGGATATGTTGTAGATAATCATTTTAGTGCATTGATATATTATTTTTGGAAAAAATACAACTAGAAGGCATAAATTGATAATCTACTTATATATGATGTATATAGTTTCTGTTAAAAACCGAACATAAAGAAGGTATATATATCCGTAACAGATTTGTGCGTTTTTCCATTTATTAAACAATACTGAAAGATCACTCGATCTCGCTATCTGTGTGCAATATATACGATGGCCTTTTAAACTGAACGACAGGGCCTAAAAAAGGGCATTTATATCCACAACGGCTCGCTGTAGGTCTACTACGTGATTTATGTGGAACGATACGTTCCTGACGGGCGCGATTTGTTTACGCCAACTTTCGAACTCCATATTCTCTGCTCGTACAGACAGACACACACGCATACACACTCTGAAGCAAGGGCCCCAAGCAAGCCGTAGTCGAGCTAACAAATCACAGAGTCGATTTTAATTTCCTCCGAAAGAAACTGCAAATCATTGGATGTTCATTTCTTTTTGTATTTTCTGGTAACGAAAGCTTTCGGAGTACTTCTTGTGCAATAAAACGTTAACGATTTAAATTCTTCAAGTTAATATACGAGTGCAATTAGAAAGCTCCACTGAAATAGTCAGGCGATCCAATTGAACAGTCTCTCAGATGGAGAATGAATGTACATATTACACGAACTGTGTGGGACATGAAAGGTGTAAAAACAGTGAGTTGAAAATCGTAAGAAATTCCAAGAATGTATAATTGAATGTAAGCCAATGATCAAGCCTATGGGAAGTTAGGTGCTAGAAAAATTAATATTTGCGTGACATTCTTCTATTTATAAACGTTAAAGTAGAGAATTCATGTTATTTTGTGGGCATAGGTGGTTAAGTATTCAAAAAAAACAATTAGAGTAAGGGGAATTGAAGAAGTTCTGCTGTATGTTGCATTTTTTCAAATATCAATGTATAGTGACAGTCAATTATATACTTATGCGCACGTATATCATGTTACTCCGTTGGAGAACGGAGTGGTTGAATTATCAGCCCACGATCCCATCTTCAAGATGAATCTTCCAGGATTGGCTGCTTCGTAAAGCGTTGATTCTCCTAGCGTTTAGACGAAAACTTCTAACAGCAAGGTAGCCTACTGACTTAGGTCCACGACGGGTATGATATTTCTCCAATCAGTATCTGGAGAGGCGACAGAGGGGGTACCAGCCAAACTTCAACTTAGATCTCGTAATTGTAGATCGTTAAGCCGCGGTCACACTAGGCTGTTTAGCAGCCGCTACTAACTAGCCGCTGGTAATATTGCCAGCAAGCAGCCTAGTCTGACCCAGCACTAGCGGCTAGTAAATGCCAGCAGGCTGGTGTTTACTAGCCACAAACATGTTTAACTTTTGAGCGCTGCTTACCCTCAGCTGGCAGTCACGTGATCTCCTCGCTGGCGCCAGACAGCCAATGTGAACCCCTAGTAGCTAACAAGCGGCTGGTGAATTAACACGTGTCTAGTTTGTTTTGCAGTGTTGGATTCGTTTACTGTATTTTCTATTTATTTTTGCGATTAACAGTGAATATGGTTGACAGCAACAAGTGGTCAGGTAAAGACATAATTACATTCCTAGATATATTTCGAAATTATCCATGCCTGTGGGACGCTTCGACTGCAGACTACATCAACAGAAATGCCAAAGATTCGGCTTACAAGGAGTTACTGGAAAAACTTGAAGAACAAAGACTTAAAGCAGAATTGAAGAAAAAAATAAAAAGTTTACGCGATACGTATCCAAATGAAGTTTATAAAGTGAAAAAGTCTAAGAAGAGTGGTGCGGGAGCAGATGACGTTTACACAGCTTTCAAGTCACCAGCAATAACTGTACTAGCGGCTAGAAGGTTTATAATGTGAACCCTTCAGATCCAGCTGGCGGCTGGCGATATTGCCAGCGGCTGGTTAATAGCGGCTGCTTAACAGCCTAGTGTGACCGCGGCTTTATGATCATCCCATTCAATCATACAATATTACCGTGTTCCGGAGCAGCAACCTGCAGTGATAATTTCTCTGAGGTGAACATATCATGTATATTGAACCGAAATATCAATACAAAAAATTCACATTGAAATTTAATAATAGTTTGAAATAAAGGATAAATTATGGTATTCTACAAAATTTAATTTTGGATTGCCCCATGTTTAATGCAAGATGTTTCCATAGTTTCCAATGTGTTAAGGAAAAATTTGGAGAGATATTTCAACTCAAAATGATTACCAAGACAAAACTCAAGGCAAATATTTATTATATTATTGTAATTGTATTAGGCTTTCACAAAATGGTTTCTGGGGGGGTTTTAAACCTCCTATAATACTTACAAAGTGCCTTGTAGCGTTATAAACTGTTTCCTCTAATCTGCCTCATTGTGATGTACAGAATCTGCGCAGATTCTGCTGATTGAATTAGTCTGTTAAAATTTTGTAAGTGAATTTAGTTTACGATGGGAACGTGCTCACTGTGGGGAGGTTCAATTGATTTCTTGTATCGCAGCAATTCTTATGTTTCAATTTCAATCCTTTTTGAGGATTTTCGAGTATCTCTACAGCCACTCCAAATTCAGATAGAAGAATGAAAATTCACAATTGAATTCAGATATTTCAGGACGGTCCTATTAGGGCGAATACTTTTTCCCTTCGCCGCAATGTTTATGTAAAAAGTTCATGCGTTTTTGTTAGTATTTAAGCTTTCTGAATGTCTTTATACTCTCCGAATTGACTTAGGGTATCCGCACAACGCGCCTAGATGGTAGCCTGGATGGTCGCCGGTAGCCTAGATGGTAGAGTTAAAAACAGATACTCGAACGTCAACGCCGGTAGATTGTAGCTGGTCATGCGGAAATCAACTCGTGAAGTGTTTAGGGATATGTGGTTAAAATGAATGATTCAAGTAGTGACAGTAATGATTTCTATTTATTAGAAAACAATGCAACAAAGTGTTTCTTAAAACAGAAAGCTTGAAAAGTTGATGTTATTACCAATACCTTCATTTTTATAGATTAAAATTATAAATTCCCAGTAATTATAATCTTTCAACTCTTTCCTTTGTATGCCTACTATTACCGACACTGTACAATATAAAAATGTTTATCGCTTGCAAATGGTATAGTACTACGAAACTGCTGTCGCAAACAATATGATAAAAATAGTGATATAAAAAACAAAGTAAAGTGTTTCTCATTTATATTTAAAAAATGTATTATCACAAAATATCTAACGGACAAATCCATCCAATATTTAGTATTTCATACCTGAATACAAAAATATTCTAAAATTTCTATTTCAGAACAAGATATATCAATTTTTCCACATCCATTCCGCACGCTGGTCGCTAGTAGCTGGTAGAATGTAAAATGATGTTCTTACAGCGACCAGCGACATAGCCCGCTAGCATACAAGCGACCGGACCTCCGCGCACGTACGGTACCCCGTAAGAAACTACGAAGATAATGCTTGCAGCCAGGCGACCAGCTAGGATACCATCTACCATCCAGGCGAATTGTGAGGATACCCTGAGATAGTTATGTGAAAAAAAGTGGAAAATACAGTGACGGAGCTTTGCTCATGAATTTTTTTATTGCACTTTATATTTCGTTCCATTGCGAATATGCACAGAGTGCACAATTATAGCTGATGAAACAACACATTTACTATTAAAGATTCAGAGATAACTTCAACTGAATGAATTTAATTAAAGCAAATTGATGAACTTTCAAATTGCTGTTGATGCCATGCAATCACTTCATATATTTGATAAGAATTGTATTGGAAAACATTGAAGCAGGTACAAAAGCTAATTTCAGGAATAGTCTATCTGCCGATAACTTACTTCCACAAAATACCTAATAAGCCGGCAGCCATTGAGATGAAAAATAGATTATAGTCGATATATCTGTGCGATCATAAAAATTCATAGTTTTCCAATACTTTCTCATGGTTGCTGCCTCAGTCGGAATATATCCTGAAAAACATGACGGTCTGAAAAAATGTGCGTGCGAACTTCCAGATAATGCGTATAGTTCAGTAATTTTCGATCGAAGGAATATTTCCATTGGATGATATTTGAGCAAGAAATGAATGTTTCCCAGTTCTCTCCCTAGTTATTTTCCATTTGTAGAACCCAAAAGCTCTACCTTAAATGACAAATTGAGATCCGGATGTATTTCATCGTTTCGGCACTCAATTACGAGTTCAAGAACCCATGAAGCTATGGTTCAAGTTGCAACTCCTTGGTGGAATGTCTCTTGACTTTCACGCGATAAAGTGACACAAGTCTTGTATCATTCATTTCATTAACAATCTTTTTTATTCTCTCAAATATCGTTCTATATATGGGGTAGATTCGACCAAACTGCCTAATTTTGAACTGTCCGTTTGACCAAGACCACTTCAGGTGGACATAACATCAGGATTATAAGGTAACGTCCTGATAAAATGAAAGGCCTTCTACTGAAGAGTAGATACCCATTTTGGTTTTTGGACCTTAGGGCTGACCAAGCGTACCAATTTCCGTCCATCTAGACCTCCTATACGATTAAACGAAACCAAAAGCTCCATGATAAAGTTTATAACCCTGGAAAATTTCGCCCAAGACAGAGAAAAAATGATAACACTCAGGAAGATCGACCTTTTGGTGAGCTCCTCCATCCAGGAAAGGGTTGGACGACCAAGTGGCCCAAATCAGTTATAGGTCTAGCCAAAGCCTATCCATCAGGTTGGCAGCTTATGAGGGCCCACGATGTTTTTATATCTTGCTAGCCGGCAGCCATAGAGATTATTCAATATTGAGTAGAAGTTGAAATGATCACCTTCCAAAACATTTTATCACGCATATACTAATACAGCTGACCTTGGGAGTCTAACGTTTCCCCATTTTGAGGCCTAGCTTCCATTGACCAACTATAACGTGTTATAAGGAACATAACACCATATATAAATTTTCGTCAGCCTTGATTATAATTCGTGATTTTCAGGACGTCCGAATTAATTCGAAATTTTTTGCTGTCCCTCGAGTGAAAAAAAATTAATGTATTATTATTGTGTTGAAATTAATACTTCATAAAATCTGAAATAACATTTTTTTCCTTTTAAATACCTATAGTCGACATATCCTTGCAATCATGAGATTTTAATTTCTCAATACTTTCTCATGACTGCTGGCTCAGAACCAAACTTGGGTATATCATAAAAATTAAAGGAAATAAAATGAAAACATTATATGAAAATATATGAAACCGTGAGACGCTAAAGATTATATTCTCCGCTAACGATGGTTCGAGATGAAAAATGATATTCGGATGTGATGCACTGAACGATAAGAAACGAATGTATGAATGCGCAATGAAAATACCCCGATTCGAATGATGAATTCAGGAAGTTCCATTACCATCTATGAGGATCATCATCCTTGAAAGAATAATATATAGAAAGTAACCGAGAACGATAATTGGAGTGACAAAAATAATCCCCAATTCAGTGTTCTCGTTCAACGCAGTTAAAATGATCTCGAATTGTCGACGAACCCATTTTCTCCAAGCAAGAAAATAATATCTATTAGTATTTTCGTCTTTTTTCTCCTCTACACTTTTTTAATCCTCGCCAACTACATTAGCCGGAATTTCCGGTGCCATAATAACGACCGAAACACTGACACCGTCGAGTAGAAGGAACTATTACAGCTCACACTATATTTATCAGTATTTTCGTCTCTTTTCTTTCATACTTTTTTAATCCTAAGCACCAACGTTGGCATTTTCGGTGTCTTTATAACGACCAATGAAGTGACACTCTCGAGTGGTATTGAACTATTTTGCCTCTGACTATATCTATTAGTATATTTCCTTTTTTCTCGCCTACACGTTTTTAATCGTCACCTACTACCGAACCTATTACGTTAGCTGACATTTCTTGTGCCATAATAACGACCGAAGCACTGCACCATCACGTAGTATACCGCATTCTATATCTATTAGTGTTTCCGTCTTTATTGTCCCCTACATTTTTTGAAAAGTCATCTACCACATTGGCTGACATTTCTGGTGCCTTAATAAAGACCAAATCGTTGACTCCCTCACATTATATCGAATAATATTTTCGTCTTTTTTATTTTCTGAACTTTCTCAATTGTCATCCACTACACGAGTAGGCATTTCTGGTGCCATAATAAAGACCGAAGCGTTGACACCATCGCGTTGTAGGAAACTATTAAACTCACATTATGTCCAATAACATATTCGTCTTTTTTATTTCCTCAACTTTCTTAATCGTCATCTACTACGAAAGAAGACATTTCTGGTTCCATAATAACGACCGAAGCGTTTACTCCATCGCATTGTAGGAAAGTATTAACCTCACATTATTACCAATAGCATTTTCGTCTTTTTTCCCCTAAACTTTCTTAAATGTCATCTAATACGTAAGTAGGCATTTCTGGTGACATTGTAACGATAGAAGCGTTGACCCCATCGCGTTGTAGGAAACTATTAACCTCACATTATATTGAATAATATTTTCGTCTTTCTTTTCCTAAACTTTCTTAATCCTCATCTACTACGAAATAAAGCATTTCTGGTATCATAATAACGACCGAAGCGTTGACACCATCGCTTTGTAGGAAACTATTAACCTCACATTGTATCCAATAGTATATTAGTCTTTTTTGCCTAAACTTTCTTAATCGTCATCTGCAACGTATGTGAGTAGTCATTTCTGGTGCTATTATAACGACCGAAGTGTTGACACCAGAGCGTTGTAAGAAACTATTAACCTCACATTATATCAAATAGTATTTCGACTTCTTTATTTTCTGAAGTTTCTCAATCGTCAACTTCTACGTGAGTAGACGATTGCCATAATAACGACCAAAGCGTTGACACCATCGCGCTGTACGAAACTATTAATCTCACATTATATTTTCATCGAGATTTTCGTCTTTTTTATTTCCTAAACTATCTTAGTCGTCATCCACTACACAAGTAGGCATTTTTAGTGTCGAAGCGTTGACACCATCGTATAGTAGGAAACTATTAACCTCACATTATATCCAATACAATTTTCATCTTTTTTATATTGTGAACTTTCTTAATCGTCATCTACTACAAAAGAAGACATTTCTAGTGCCATAATAACGACTGAAGCGTTTACACCTTCGCATTGTAGGAAAGTATTAACCTCACATTATATCCAATAGCATTTTCGTCTTTTTTCCACTAAACTTTCTTAATCGTCATCTACTACGTAAGTAGGCATTTCTGGTTCCATTATAACAACCGAAGCGTTGACACCATAGCGTTGTAGAAAACTATTAATCCCACATTATATCCGATAGAATTTTCGACATTTTTATTTCCTCAACTTTCTTAGTCGTTATCTACTACGAAAGAAGGCGTTTCTGGTTTCATAATAATAACCGAAGCGTTGACACCATCGCGTTGTAGGAAACTATTAACCTCAGATTATATTCAATAGTATTTTCGTCTTTTTTTTTCTAAACTTTCTTAATCGTCATCTACTATGATAGTAGGCATTTCTGGTGCCATAATAACGACCGAAGCGTTGATACCATCGCGTTGTAGGAAACTATTAACCTCACAGTATATCAAACAGTATTTTCGTCTTTTTTAATTCCTAAATTTTTTTAATCATCATCTACTACGTTAGCCCGCATTTCTGGTGACATAATAACGATTACATCATTTACATCATTGCGTAACATTTTAACTAATATACCTAGCTCTATAACTATTAGCACCTATTTCCATTTTATTTGTTCCCTACAATTTTTTAATCGTCAACTACTAAGTTAGCCTCCATTTCGGGTGTCATAATAAGGACTGAAGCTTTGACACCGTCGAATAGTCGAAAACTATTATACTTCACACTAAAATTATGGCACTTGTCGAGAAGCTCCGAATCTTCATAAGGCCGTTCGAAACGAAACTCATTTTCCAGAACTCGTAATTGGATTTTGCCTTAGGAAAATTAATATCCTGAGCTTCTGGTGGTTACGGGATAATGCCCGATGGAGTTATGCAATCCTTAAAGTTCTACGGCGTCAGAGTCAAGTAGCAAAATTAAAAAGTTTCCTTTTATATGTTTCGTGCCATTTTAAAAACTGGTCCAGGCCACAAAACGAAAGTTTTAACAATCCTAATTACCGGCTAGAAATAATTTTATCTTTCGGCGCGACATCTTTGTCAAAACTTTGAGTTCGCAATCTCAAACGGAATAACAATAGATCTGCATTATTTGTTATTTGAATCATAAGTTTACATCAGTTCGTCGATTCAATTAACTAACCAGTTTCACATTCGTTCCACAAACTCCGTTTAAAAAAATGCGGGAATTGATTCTTAGGGACTGGAAAAATTTAGCGGTGGTGGTCGCTGCCATAATATGTGAGAAAACGTCAGTCAATTTCATTTTTCTCGCTTATAGGTTTTGAAATATGAAGTTCTGAAAAAATTACAAAAATAGGTCAATTTTTAATTTGAACGTTACATCGATTATTACTTGTTCCGTAGTTGCAACCCTTTGAAATTTCAAATCACACTTTTGACATGCGATATGAAAGCTATTTAGAGACAGGCTCTGAATTTGTAAAATTAAATTGAAATCAAACGATTCCTTTTCAGGATAATGAACAATAATTTCTCAAATTTTGTATTTTTAAATTTAAAACTGTTTCGTAATTAGCACAGTTACCTATCTACTGAAATCAGTAGTTTTTGCAAGTCAATTTGAAAATATTGGAAATTTAGGATAACTCACAGTGGAAGAATGTGGGAAGTTAACTTCTTTCCGAGCAAATGCAAGGAAATGTTTCGTACATTGGCCAGGGATAACTATATTGACAAATTTCGATTTCACAGAACATCAATCGAATCTTAAATTTTACGAAACAGTCGCAGATATCCCATCATTTGAAATTTGGCAGCTTTCCATATGTCGAAAGTAAATAAATTAGTGATAACTATAGTATAATATAACTAGTTCTGCAATTTCTATACATAATTGAACAAATGACTACTGAATACACATATTTGAACTCTTTACAGGATTTCTTCGATGCCAACTCTAAAACTTCAGAGAACTATGTCGATTTGTGGACAATATTTGTGAGTATAATTTCGCTTATTAAATTCTATGGTGAAAGTTGTAACATGCAAAAAATTTCGAAATTGATTTTGAAACGAGAAAATGTCCAATATAATTTCACTTTCACGTTCAATATTTTCAATAAGATACAAAGTAGGAATTCATTTACATTTCATTTCTGATTGTCTCACTATTTCATTAAATTTTGTCTGAAAAATGATTGTGTTTTACACGAAAAGTATAAAGCCCTTTAGTTTAGTCAACTTGTAGATTTAAAAGAAGTAACCACTCATTTTCATTATGTTCATGTCAGAAATACATATAGTTTTTGAAGACTGGGTAAGTGTGATCTGCTGAAAACTAAGAACACCTACATGAAGTACCATAGTCATTTCGGATCCATGCAGTGGATGTTCCTCGCAATGGAGCATTATTGACAGAAATGGTGACGATGCAGTTTTACAGACCTCAGTATTGTCGGCTTGAGCTTCTGTAGGGAAGAAGTAGTAGTTTGACAGATTACTCCAGGTTCGAGTGTACAACACTGATGAGATTCAATAACATACAAACAGCTGTTTATTATTTGTATGAGACTGATGATATTCAATTGTTAATAATAAGCGAAACTTACGTTATACGTTCAATGATTAAAATGCGTTGAACGTATAACGTAAGTTTCGCTACAATCTATAAACAATACATAAAAAATTTAATCTGAATATACTACTAACTGAATATTTGTTTAGCTGAAATTGAATATCGCACATGACTTGGTGAAACATCATAAAAAATAAAGTTCCAACTTTAAAATAAAACACCCTTGGCTTAAGTTTCACTTTATAAAAATATTTAGATACTGTATGCAGCAAGCAGTAAATAATAGTCGACATGTTTCGAGTTATGAACTCATTATCAAGATCGACTACAGGAGAGTAGTTCATTTTATTTTATAAATAGAAATGAGCAAAGGTGATACCTAAAAATCAATTTTTTCGTTAACAAGGGGTTATTTACTATCATGGGCGGAACTTATTTCGAGAATTTCAAGAAGGTCGAGGCGCTTTCCTTTGTTACCTGAATGCAACAATTGGGTTTTGTTGAAATCCAGAAAATCATTAAATTTTATACAATGTTCGGAGAAGCCAGTGGTATTTTTATTTTGTAAAATTGCCTTTTTATGTTCTTCAACACGAATGTTAATATTCCTTCGTGTTTGTTCAATGTGGAAACCAGGACATTCGTCACAAAATATTTTGTGAACACCACTGTTTTCTCCGATGTTAGATTTCTGTTTGTTATTGACCAAGAATTACTTCAAGTTTCTTTTATTTGACAAATTGTTTAAACGTTATTTTGTCACAGACTATCGAAAAATAACGTTTAAACAATTTGTACGAATAAAAGAAACTTGAAGTTTATATATATATATATATATATATAAATATTTAATAATAATACGAGGCTTTTCTTTTACGACGGTCGTCGTCTTCCGCTTCTCAACTTCCACAGTTTCCTGTCTGCCCAGTCCTCTTCATAGATGCCTCTTGAGTCCATCGCGTCTATAACTCCATGTTTCCGCTCTATTAGTGTCCATTTATAAATTTTCTTTGGCCATCTGCTACCTTTCATTCCATTCTTTGGAGGTGGCCATACCAAGTTAATATTTTGATGTCTATAGCGTCAAGGATTGTTCCTTTTTCTCCTATAATTGCTCGTATCTTTCCATTCCTGACGTGTTCCAATCTCGAGATGCGACAACTTCTACGTCAAAAGATCATTTCCAGAGACAATAATTAATAGTTTTCCTTTTTATGAAAAAAAGGAAAGGCTAAATGTTGTATTCCACCCTGAAGTATATGTAAAAAAGGCTGCTTTAATTATGAGGACGAACTACTTTAGTCATATTGTATGTTCCAATTGGATGTAAATGTTCATTAAGGATGGTTGACAATTTGTGAAAAGACAATTTATGAAAGACAATTCAAGGGAGAAATGAGTTGAGGTGTGTATAAGCTGTACTTTGACTACATAATTATATATATATATATATATATATATATATATATATATATATATATATATATATATATATATATATATATATAAATATATATATATATATATATATATATATATATATATCGGTTCAGAACGTCTTTCTCCGTTGTCCGACACTTCCATCCTCTTCTATCTTCACATTCCTCTGGTGTGAGGTTTCTTTAACTCATAGCCCTTTGTATGCTTGTCCTCCATTCCAGTTTTGGTCTTCCTCGATTTGTTCTACCTCTTGGGTAGGTACTAATGTATTATTATTTTTGGCCACCTATCATTTTGTATTCGTTCTACGTGTCCGTACCAGGTAAGTTGTTTCTTTTCGATGTACTGAACTATCGTGCCTTCTACTCCTATTCGTTGTTTCATGTGGTCGTTCCTTATTCTATCTCTTCGTGAGATTCGCATGGGTCTTCTAATGGCATCCATTTCAATTGCCTCAACCTTCTTATTTTGTCTATCTGCAATTCTCTAGGTTTCTGCTCCATACAGAAGGATGCTCTTTACCATTGTCTCGTATATATAATTTTTTATTTGTTATTTCTTTGCTCCATAATATTCCATTCAGACATCCGATCACTTTTTTTGATTTAACTATACGTTTTTTTTATCTCTGTCACATCTGTTCCGGTGTTGTCGAATGTTATACCTACATATTCATACTCCTGTATTGCATAATCTCCTGTCAACTTCATACATCACACAAGGAAAATTCTCCAATAGTTTATGAATTATCGAACCATTTTTCAAGGGAGCTGGTTATATGTATTCCGCGACGCAAAATCTGCATTCACACTACAACAGTGAATTATAGAAAACATCAAATCACCTTGACTCAAAATCTGCATACAGGTGTTTTATCTTATTAGATCTCTCCGATGCAGCTTATTTGACTGGGAATGAATTAAATATTTCTAATTGTTCTCAAAAACAAATCACGGTCGAACTACTCCATGAACAACAACCCATAGCGCCCTCCGCGGAAGATATTGAAACTAATAATTCACCTTTCAGATCGAAAATGAAGAATTCAGTCGCGAGAACAAATACTTCCTGATATAAGGATATATACTCTCCAACAGTGGCATATATGTGATTCCAGAACACACTAACATAGTGTGGAAATACACATTTCGCATCGAGGAATTCATAGAACTAGCTACCTCGATAATTTTTCGATAATTTTTGAATTATTTGAAGAATTTTCCTTGTTCACTTTATGTGATATATGAACTTGAATGTTTTTCATGAATGGATTGTTGAATATTGCGATTATCGCAACAAGTATTTACGCAGAGTTTTCAAACACTATGTTAGTGTTCCCAGGAATCACAGACGCCACTGTTTCAGAGTAGACATCTTCGTGTCAAGAAATATTCGTTCTCTAGCCTGAATTCTGTATTTTCAGTCGGAACATTGAATTGTTGCGTCTTAATATATTTGGCTGAAGGAGCTATAGGTTGTCATCTATATAATAGTACGACCGCGATATGTATTGGGGAACAATTAAAAAATATGTTAGTTACTCCTAGGCAAATAAACTCCACTGAAGAGTTCTAGTAAGACCGAAACTGCTATATGCATGATTTGATTTTGAAAATTTGCGTATATCGTAACAGGTATATCAGGAGCGCACTCTCGTGAGTATGTCTAGAGTTTTTAAAGACACTATGTTAGCGTGCTTTGGAACCACATACACCACAGTTGCAGAGTAGACATGTCATGTCAGGATATATGTATTTTCCCGACATATTTCTGCATTTTCGATCTAAGCGGTGAATTATTGGTTTCTAGTAAATTTGGTGGAGGGCACTCTGGGTTGTTTTATCCACACAGTGTTTCCGACCACGATTTGTATTTGGCAAAAATTAGGAATTCACTCCGAGTAAAATAAGTTGCAGTTGTATGCAGATTTTGAGTCGGGGTGACTTGATGATTTCTATAATTCACTGTTGGATTGTAAATATAATTTTTTTTATTGGAACAAAGTTCCTTATCGCGCGTTACGAAAAGGGGCTAGACGGATAAAATTAAGACCAAACGTTGTAACGACACTTTTTGAGCGCGCACGCCGTGCGCGTGTTTCTCTGTCTGTCTGTCTCTCTCTCACAGAAAGCAAGCCAGCTATCTATAATGGTAGAGTCAAAGAATAATTGTTGAGAGATCTTTCATAGTAGTACAGTACTCCTGCGGTAAGATGTCGGGGCGGAGATTTAAGGGACCTGTAATTGTAGTTCAATATTAAGCTGTTCGTTCTGCACGAATATTGTTGAAAAATTAAATTATTAGAAACTCTGTTCCAATTGCGTATTGAAGAATAATACAAATAATTACTTTATGAACTTAGTTTCAGACAAAAGTATGCTTAATTTTCGTTTTAAACAAATGTCACTTCATTGGTGGCGGGTCCGCTCGTCGTCGTTCCATTTGGTGACTGTGAATAACTTTAAGCTGATCGCACGGTCTCGTACCGGCGACGAATCTTTCAAATCATGGTTCTGCACCCACATATATACATATAATATATATATATATATATATATAGTTTTTTCAAGACATTTAAATAAAATAGAATCCCAAACATATGTTTCCTACTTCAGTTACCACAAGCCAATTATTACTAAAATTGAGCCTACTGAATAAGTTTATATTACATTATATTTGTTAATAATAAAAAAAATATTATTATAACTTAAAAAAAATAAAATTTTATATAATTCCTTCACTAATCAATCGAAAGGAACTTCGTTCCATCCGGGTGTCCCTTGACACCCCTCAAATTTTTTTTAAATTTCATTCAAGTTGAGGAATACATATAACCAGCTCCCTTGCAAAATTGTTCCATAAGTTTTAAATTATTGAAGAATTTCCTTTGTTCACTTCATGAGAAATATATTTCCCATAGTCATAGCGAATGTTTTTCTTCAGTGAACATATGAAGTGGCAATCCCTCTGAATAATTTCAGAAAACGAAATTAATAAATTAACTTGCTTAGAAATACAGTGGCAATATCTAAAACGAAATATTTTCAATATTCATAAATACATGAGCATCAAGCATAAATTACATTTAATATCCGAACCGGCGGCATTATACACTGAATACAATTTCACATTAAAACAAATAAATGATTACCGATGTGGGGATTAAATAGAGACCGCAGTAACCTATTATTTTGGCTTATTCGTCGTTGAAATACGTTCCTAGGACCAGCCCCTTGAGGCAGATATCTGATAATATCGTAGGTAGGCATGATTTAAGACGGCAGTTTGGCTTGCGGTAATTTCAGATATTATAACCCATAGTCCACAAAGTTTACGAGAAGTATATCAGACGAATGATAGCCGTCTACAAAACTAACATATCAGCTTGTATTACGGAGAAATTTCGAATTTGAGGAGGAATATTTATGCTAACTTTGAATTACGAGCGAATTACCAACGATTTATGTGAAACTTTCGAGAACAAAAGAAAAAACTAATTCACTGCGAAAGCATAAAAAACGGGCGAGCAGTTTCTGTCACCAAGGTCGTATTTTTCTCGCGAAGTGCATCATGTGGAGATACGATTTGAATTGAATAAATTATGCTTTGAATTACCACGCGTTAACTGTAACGCGCAAAAAGTTAGAAAAAAGGTTATTTTATTGGAAAATAAAATCTACAGAAATACTGAAGAACAACGCTTCTATAGTGAAGTGTGAGAAAAGGTAAATAATAGATTATTTCATTCAAAGGAAGTAAAAATCTTCGCAAAGTCTATCGCTTAACAGAGCTGTGGAGTTCAGGACTTTCCAAAAACAATTGTTTCGCCAAAAACAGTGGCTTCTTCAGATAAAAAACCTCTCACACATTCCTTGGAGTAGTTCTTCATCCTGCCCTTACAGCGTCCCTTAACAAAAGAGCTGCAAGCGGCCTCTATAGTTCATGGGAACTGATGACTCGGAGTGACCCGAGCAACACTGCTTTCTGCATTCTGCGCGTCAATATATCGGCCAGAGATCTGCATGCCGGAATAATTTTCTGGCACATAGTTAGCTCTCATTCCGCCTAGACAACCTATGATTAGTACGACCATCCTAAGTTTATGCCCTGGGTATAGTGTCCTCAGCTCGAACATAAAATCTCTGTATTTTTCCCTTTTCTGTTCTTCCTTCATCACTACATTATTTTCGGCAGGGGACGAAAACTCGACAACAAACAATTCTCAGAGCTCCTTGTCCAGTAGGACTATATCTGGCTTTATTGCGTGGATCTGCCGAGTTGTTGGAAAAGCATAGTTCCAGTGTATGCGAGCTCTATGGTTCTCAACAACCGCTTCAATTTCTAGTGGAACATATGGTAGCACTGGTTCTTTGTCTATACCATAAACTTCTCTCAGATGGAAGTAGAGAATTCGGAGCGCCCCATTATGTCTTTTTATATACCCTGATGGAGGATGGAATCTGCAAGCAGACAGGATGTGCATAAGAGTTTCCTGCTGACTATGGCATGCTCTGCAAGTGGTTAGGGTGTCCACTTTCATTATGTTCTTTTTATACCATCTTGTATTTATCACTCCATCTTGACAAGCCATAATAAATCCCTCCGTTTTCGACTTAAACCCGCCGACTTCAAAAAGGCAAAGGATAATTCTTCCGACAAGCCCTGTTCTTCCGAATTCCTGTAATATTTGGAGTGCAGATTTTTACTAATATGATCTTCGAGTAGTGTTTTCAGTTGTGCCAGTCTTATCTGCCTACCCAGTCTTCTCTGTTCGGCCGGCGTGATCGGTATTCCTGCTAGCTCAGGCTCAATCGATATGCCGGTCATATTGAGCTTTTCCAAGACTCTCCGTCCAGCTCTGCATAGAAACGCTCCTTGATTCCTGATTTCATGATGAGCTATCTTTTTTAGAAGCGGGTCTTCACTTCTCAATATCCTTATTGCCATTTCCAAGGTTTGCTGATGGTGTTGGTATTCCAAACTTTGCAAATCCCTGCCTCCCTGCGTTCGAGGAAGGTATATTCTCTGTGTCGAGCAATTGGGAAGCAGGCTCCGATTCATGTTCATTACTTTTCTTGTGGATCTGTCGAGATCGAGAATTTCATTTACCGTCCAGTTAACCACCCCGAAAGAGTAAGTGACTATCGGGACTGCCAAGCTGTTTGTAGCAGAAACCTTGTTTTTACCGGACAGCTGTGATCTCCATATATCTCTGAGCTTCTTTTTGTATCTAGCTGCTAAGGCATCCTTGATTTTCGTTGTCTCCAGAGCACCCCTCTGTTGCATTCCAAGAAATGTGTAGGTTTCTTGATATTCAAGGTGACGAATGATATTTCCTCCTTCTAATTCGATATTTTCTCCTGCTTCTTCAGTTCTTCCTTTGCTTGAATGAAAGACAGCACATTTGTCCAACCCGAATGACATTCCTATTGCTGCAGTGTATTCAGCAACGATATTCAGCAATTGTTGCAGAGATGCCTCGGAAGGAGCGTAAAGCTTTAAATCGTCCATGTACAGAAGATGTGATATTATGTGTTATTATTATTATATATGTATATATATATATATATATATATATATATATATATATATATATATATATATATATATAGACATAGTGTGTATACATGTGTATATATAGTTTTAAAGAAAAATATTCCATTAATTTCTTTATTTCTAATTCTAATAGTTAATTATTTTTCCTAGGTTGTACACGAACGCTGTTATAGTCTCCACCACAAGCAGTAGTAGGGTTTATGGTAATTTCAGATAGTAATTTGAGTAGGTGCGGCCGTTCCTCAGAAATACCAACATATCAAATCAATTGGCCACAAATCCCTGAAAACACCGAGGGTATCTGCACGATTTACCGACCCCTTTTTATTACTTATTTATTCACAGGTCTGAAATATGGATTCGGAACCCTTTAGATCAATTTAAATATGAGTGAGATAAGAAATGTTATTCTGATTTACAACATTTATTCTTGGTAAATATTCAAGGGATTGACTCTCAGGTATGAAAAAAGAATTTATTGAAATTATTCGAGACGTCACAATTCATCGAACGACAGAATGCACCATTTTTGCAATGATATCGATAATATTCTTGGAGCATAAATTTTTCTTTATAAACGATACATTTTATTCATATAAAAATATAAAAAGTCGTCAATATTGATCCATTTTCAAATGATTAAAGTTGAGTGAGATTATAATACATAAATCCACTCAAAAACAACCATGGAAAAAACACGTGAAAATCACAATACTCAAACAATACACAAATAATGCGCATATTGTTCGAAACTTTCAATAGTTTCAGAAATCATGTATTTTTTCAATTAAGTAATTAACAAACTCAGCTGAATTTCCAAAATATCAGTTGATCGTTCATTAGTTATTTATGTACCAAGTGCGTTATATAGATCCTAACGCACGTGGTGCATACAAGATTTTGTTTTTCACGAAAAAATTATTTTATTATAATGAAAAATCAATTCCAAATTTCATTGCTCCTATACTTTCCATTTTCCTCCTCATAGTAGGCATGTCATTTGTTGATATTTTGACGTTTGTGAATATTTTTGTCATCATATTTAGTGAATGTCATTGCTGCTTTCTTTGTGTAGTCTTATAGAAATAATGGAAATGAAAATCAATTTACCCAAGAATATCATAGAAAATGCAGCCAAGGCTGCGAATAATTCATTGCCGGAGAAATTCAGAGTCGTATACGACAAGGATTATGAAGTATTTAATCAATGGAAGTTGCTTCATTTCTCCTCGTACAATTAGCGGGCGTTATGATCCATAATGCCCGCTCATAACGTCCTATGGCATAATGAGTGTATTTATAGCAACCGTATCTAAGGTAAAAACAACAAATAATATAAAAGTGAAAAATAAAAAAAAATATGCTCAAAGAGCTTAGCAAAGTGCCAAACCGATCGGTGAGAAATAAATTGAATTCATGTGTGAATGCCATGTTTTTTCATATACAACACGATGAAAGTAATGAGAGTTACATCTGTGACAATAGAGAGAGATTCCTATATTTATCAAAAAAATACACAACGCGTTTGACCTACTGAAACTCTAGAAATATTTACACAAATGCGAGTTGGGGTTATATGACTGTGCCGTCGCGTCTCCACAATTGAATCAATCAAGATGTTAGACCGAATATAGAGATGTCATCGGTGGTGAAATATGGATTTTTATATCTATAGAAATCTACATGAGAGTTGAGTGAAGGCACAAATGCCTGGCATTATAGTCAAGTATCCAGGTTTAAACAACTCCTCTTGAAAGAAATAAACGGATGAGCAGTGAAGTGAAGTGCATCGCGTCGACATGAGTTTCGAAAGGTATAAATTATACTTTGAAAAACTACGCTTCACTAGCAAACCGACATGAAAATGGCAATGCAATTAATTTAATTGCACACAAAAATCGCGTAGTGCATCGCGTATTGATGCGAACGGTATAGTCACCTTGAAGTGCACCGCGGTTGAAGAAAAGAGTGGAATCGGAGAAAAAATATAAATAAATAAATATATATATATATATATATATATATATATATATATATATATATATTAATATATATTAATATGATTTCCTTTTATTTTGTTGAAGGTTCTCTTTAATGTAATTTACTCTATTTACTTTCTGAAAACTTGATAAAACTTCAATAAATTTAAAGATTTCTAATTTTATTATATTAATTTTATTAACATTAATTATTTATACACAACTTTAGTTCAAATGTAACAAACATAAATAATCTGATTATGGTACCTATATTTTACCCCTTGTTATTATATATATATTTGCAAATATTTTATAGTCAATTGGCCAATATAAATGTTATAAAAACTCACGATTTTATGTTTCACCTTTTGGGTATTCTATATTCAATGTATGTCCAATTATTCTTTCTTCTTCTTCTATCCTGCTTTACTGGATTTGTTATTCTGCAATTCTGTTAATTCTGCAACTTTCTGCAACTCTCGATGATGATGATATCCTTTTACAACCTCACTTAATTTTTGTTGTGACTTGATTTCACAACAAATAAGCACAATTCTTTCACTTATTTAGACTTTCTTCACCAACAGGTACTATTAGCAATTTTAATATTCACTTAATATTAATTTATTATAATCTCGTACTTTCAGCTATCCTTATGCTTTCAATTTTACAATATGGATGACAAAAACAAATGAATGTGATTCTGAGCAACGATGGTTCTCTCTTGAAGATCAAATAATAACTAACTACGGAAATGCAATCCACATCCCTTTATAAACTCGTTTATTTTTCAAATATCAAATTGCCTGATCTTATTATTCTAGAATATATCCATTTCCTTTTTGGAAGTTTTACTCATATTTAAAATATTATACTAACAGGTACTGTACATATTTTTATATCATTCTATTTAATTAAATATACAATACTTTTGGAAATTGATTATTTCAATAATAACAGCTTATTTATGATGAATAATTAAATGACATTTGATTAGTTTTTTCAATAAATTTGTAATAAAAACATATTTTTGGACTGAAATCATTTAGTTAATCTCACCTACATAATATTCTGATCATTTTGTACTAAAATTTTCAATATTCTGTCCATTAATTTAGTTATTATTTATTCTTGTAAATTTGACACTTTGATATATATAATTTTTTTATTCCAACTTGAAATTCTTCTTTATTACATTATTCTACAACAATTTTCTATATAAAACAGTTAGCTAATTTCTTCTTATACCTCTATATATGATTAACTATCTTCAATGACTTGTAATTAACTTATTATCTGATATTCAAATTTAGTCGATTCTGCGATACATAGAATTTCCATAATTATATGTATTCTACATAAATTAAGTCTGTTATATTGAATTAATTTGTTCTAATTAATCTTTTCAACAGTTCTTATACCTGTATTCTCATATCTATTTGATATTTCATGAATTTCTATTGAATTATTTGATATCTCTTTACACCGACTAATGACATTTTATGTTTTTGACATTCTATAAGTATTTCACATATATTATTGATTTTAAAAGTTGATCTTGTACATTTCTAACAAATACATTTACATTAGTCTTCATCTTAACTCAGTTTTACTTATTTTAATTCACATTAATTGAAAGTTTAGGAGCATCATTACATTAATTAACAATTTACATATTTCTTCCTTCTTAAATGTACAAGTTTTATCATTGAATAGATTTACATATATTTTATAAACATCTATCATTTACTAATATCTATTTAAGTTTATTGAAGTTTTCCTTTTCTATGATCAATTCTATTTCATATTGTACCATATATTTATCTATATTAATATTGCAAATTAACAAACCATATCAATATATATATATATATATATATATATATATATATATATATATATATATATATATAAATATATATATATATATATATATAGTTTGAAAGTAACGGAGTAATAGTCGTTAAGAACAATATTCTTTCTAAAAAGTTAACATGTCATTGTATTACAAACAAAAAAATTTGAGAGAGCCTTGTTTTTTTCTGGAGTTACCAGCTAAAGTCGTAGTATCGTAAGTCTACTCTGTGTACAGTTTTCTTGATGTTCCAACTTTGTAATTTTTATAGTTAGCTCCTGATGATGTCTGCAATAGTAGACGAAATATAGAGCCTTTAGTACAGATTGACTGGTTATTGGAGACGCCCTCTTTTTTAGTCGGAATACTCTAAATTTAGAAATAATATATATATATATATATATATATATATATATATATATATATATATATATATATATATATATATATATATATATATATATATATATATATATATATATATATATATATATATATATATATATGTATATATATATATATATATATATATATATATATATATATATATATATATATTATATATATATATATATATATATATATATAATATATTATTGTAAGTAGTTCAACTTTTCTTCAAATAAACTATCATGAAAATAAAATAATTTTTCTCACAGAGTCCAAACGATTTCCGTCTTTCTGAACGAATATCCGCAATTTGAAGCAGAAATGTTTTATTTTTATCAATGTGTAGCATACCTACGGTTGAAAAGTTTATTGAGTAAAGAAGTTCCTAAAGCTGAGTGAACCTCTCAGTTGTTGCTACTTTTTTCAAAATTGAATTTTTAAGTTGATTCCTTTTCACAAAATCACTAATTTTGTGGAATAAAAATCCTCGTATACGCCTTTGGTGCCAACAGTTGTGATAAAAACTACTAACTATTTGAACAAGCACACATTATAGAATATTTGGTTGAATTGGGCTTCTACAGGTATCAATAGAAAACTTATGAGGGTTTAAAGGCATAATTTTGGGAAATTTGAGAAAAAAATTAAAAAAATTATATGTCAACCGCGAGCCTTAGGACCCAGGGTCCAAAGAGAAAAAGATAACAAATTACCCCAACAATACCCCAAAAAATGTCAGTGCTTCATGTGCCGAATATTCACTCCATTCAATATGTAGTAATTAGGCGAGCGGCGTACCCCAAAAAAGAGCTCTCGTTAATGAAGAATCCATAACTTTTTGGTAACCGACAAAATTTGGTACCAAAATGTTCGTTGCAAAAATCTACAGAACTTTTCTTGATAAAATTTGTCGATTGGAGTGAGGGAACATTGTGTTTTTTGAGAAAAACTGTTTTTTTTTCAAAAGTAATACGCGTGCGGATTACGTTTCAACTCGCCGTCAATTTTTCCACTTTTATATATTGAAATGAACTTTTACGGTTTGATCGTGATATTATGCACTTTCAAAAAATGTTTAGATTGATAACCAAAGTTGACCTTATCCTATATATATATATATATATATATATATATATATATATATATATATATATATATATATATATATATATATATATATATATATATATATATATATATATATATATATATATATATATATATATATATATATATATATATATATATATATATATATATATACATATATATATATATATATATATATATATATATATATATATATATATATATATATATATATATATTTAACGAATAATCGGGTTTTTATCTTCGTCGAATAAAAGAGGAGATTTCTGAAATGATGCTTACAATTAATAAGATTTTAATGAATATAGTTTTAAGAAGTTTTTGGAAAAATTGCAAGAACTTGTGTTCCAAAGAACGAAATCTATAGCACTTCGAATATACTGCGCGCGATACACTCGCTATTAATTATCCTCTCACTATCTATCGCTATTAATAATTCCAATTTTTATGTAACTATCTTCTTTAAAAAGTGGATGAATATTTTAAACAAATTTTACAAACCTTTACTATCATAAATTTTTATTATTTTTATACATTTTTTTATATTTTTTGTATAATAAAGTTATAGAAAAGTAATATATACAAAAGTAAAGAGAAATAATATCATTTATTTGTTATTATTCATTGTCCATGGAACAAATTCATTATCATATAATCCTGGAAATATATACATATATATATATATATATATATATATATATATATATATATATATATATATATATATATATATATATATATATATATATATTTATATATATATATATATATATTTATACTCGTATTCATATATGTATGTATGAATCGATTCAATTGACCAGCAATATTTTGATTTCAACTGTAGTCATGTTATTTTTTTTATTTTTTTATTTCCCTGCTTCGACCACAGAGGGTCATTAGCAGATAACACAAAGCACTTTACATTTTGTTGTACAATTGAATAGATTTTAAGTAGTTTATTGTATGTTCGGTGTTGTGGCCTAAAATTTTTTCTAGAGTATGTTCCAGTTTATTGTCCTCTCGTTGTATTCGATATTTCGGGCACCCTATCAGGATGTGTTTTATAGTTAGCCGGGTTTGACAGGTATCGCATTGTGGTGGTTCTTCATTCTTGAACAGGTAGTCATGGGTTAAACTAACTAATATGTCCGGTTCTTAGTCTGTTTATTCTGATTTGATCTTTTCTGCAGTGTAATGGAGGGAATGTTTTGTAGGATATGGGTTGAATTTCTTTCAATTGAGTTCTCCGGTTTGTCCACTCACTATTCCAGGCATGTTTTATTTTGATGTTTATTTGAGATATGCGATCATCTATCAATGTTATTGGTATTTCTTTGGCGAATCGGGTGGCTCTTTTAGCGGCTATGTCGGCTTGTTAATTTCCTTCAATCCCAACGTGCGAAGGTGTGAAGTAGAAGATGACTTCAATGTTGCTGGTTCGGATGTTATATCTTGCTTGGTGTATTGCAGATTCAAGAGGATTTTTGTTGTTGTTCTGCCTTATATTATGTAGTGCACTAAGGGAATCTGTGCATACATGATATGATGGTTTAGAATTAGTGCTGTGTTTTGTAGTCATGTTATTATTTATTAGTTTTAAAATTTATTTCGTAACCGTTCTTTGCGGGTTACACAAATTTCAAACAAATTAATTCTGTGTTGAATTATACAGTGCACATTCCTACTCGTTCTAAACAATGACTTAATTTCAGCTACCCGAAAAATACTAATTTCTGAAAACAGCACTTGAACTGTCAAACCTAACCTATTCACGTATGAGGGATCCTTTATCTGGGTGTACGGCACTCATAAAAAAACTTGCGTGGTGGTTATTTTTCGCATTAGTTTTCATTAAACAGAGGAAATGGAGAACAAACAGCAAAGTCCAGAAAAATTGATATAATTAACTTCATATAACAAAATATACAGCCTAACAGAAAGGAATTGCTTCAGCAATAGGGACGGAGAAAGTTAATTCAGAGCATTCGTTGCCCATACCGTAGCGCAGATGTAAACAGTTGCTCGGGCTCTCAAATAAAAACCACGTTCCATCGTTCGGAGATTATATAAATGGTATGTCTTAACTGCGGTTACGAATTGTGCCAGAAATAAGTACGGGAATTGCGACCGAATTAGGAACTCTTGGAATCCTTGAATGTTCAAAAATCTCTGGAAATTCAGAGGAGCGAAGTCCTCTCAAGATAATAACAATAGAGAACGAAAAAATATTTTTCTTTTTTTTCTAGTTGGCGTTACTTAGTTTGTTTTCTATTATAATCGAAATGAATAATAAGTAGGATGGTATCGCCACGACCTTTCTTTTAATCGAAGACAGCGAAAAAAAAGCGTGAGCAGCAGAGCTCCGTCACTAAAGTCGATTTTTCGCGCGAAGTGCATCTCGTTGAGATGCGATTCGAACGGAATAAATAATGGTTTGAAAAATAACGCTTCAATAGCAAACCCAAATGAAAATTATAAAATAATTTATTTTATTGAAGAAATTAATTCGCGTACTGAAGAAACACGCTTCAATAGCAAACTGTTTGATAAAAGAATTCACGAAGTGCATCGTGTACTGATAGTGGAGATGCGATTCGAATGGTATGGTATACGCGAGGTGCAGCGAGGTTGAGGAATAGTTGAAACCCATAAATTTTCATAAACCACGAAAAAACAAGAAATATTTACATGAAAATGGTGGCGGCTCGAAAATTTTACCAAAATTATGATTGTCTCATTCTACCCTGAAAACTCCTATTATTTATACATTATTCGGTTTGATGGAAACCGCTAGAGATGCCATTATGTACCAGGAATATATGTATGTATGTATGTATGTATGTATATATATATATATATATATATATATATATATATATATATATATATATATAAGAGGAGGATAGTCGCTGACTAGTTTAGAGGATATCTATTTGTAGGGACTGCAGCAATGTAAAAGGAAACTCTTTGAAGTTTTTCCAAGCTTTCGGAATCTTTTATTCCATCATCAGGGAGAATCTGTCGTGAGAATGATTACATAGATGTTGATAATACGATATAAGAAACATTGAAAATGATGCTATTTGTTAAAAAATTATAAAAGTTGATACATTTTTGAAGTTATAATTAAATTTCTGAACGAAATGACAAATCGGTGTCACTCATTTTTTTTATATTCAAATTGAAGTTTGACATTATTTCATTACGTTAAATTAATTTGATTTTGTGTTATTTTATATCAAGTGAAAGTAAAAAAGAATAAATTTCACTCAAATGGCTTATATCTGTTTTTTTATTGATGGAATTATTGTCTTGATAAATAAAGGCCATTTCTAAAAAAGATCTTTTTGAAAGATGTGATTCTCTTGCTAGAACAGTTGTTGAAAGGTAGTTCATCTGGTGGTCACAATCATTGACATGTTTAGCTAAAGCACATCTCTCAGGGTGTAATCTACTATCACTCTTATGAGAAGTGATTCTGTCTTTTAATAGTCTTTTTGTTTGGCCAATATAATTCTTATCACAATCATTACAAGGGATATTATAAACAACATTTGTGAGTGATAAAATAGGATATTTGTCTTTTATTTTCGAATATATTTGTCTCATTGAAATAACTGTTCTATTTGCAATTTTGATGTTTTCAAAAGATTGAAAAATTCTGGTCAGTTTAGGTGTTATTTCTTTTATATAAGGTAACGAGGCATAAAAAACTTGACTCATATCTGTAACAAGTTCATTATGAGAATTGTTATTTTGTCCTATAATTTCATTTTCTGATAAGGATGTGCTAAATAAAATTTTCTTGACTAAAGATGGTGGGTAGGAATTTTGTATGAAAAGTTCTTGAAGTTTATTCAAATTTTTGTTATGAAAAGATATATCAGAAATTTTGAGTACTCTGTTCTTCATTTGTTTTAACAAATTCACTTTCATCGAAAATTTGTGATAAGAAAAGAAATTCAAATACCTTCCTGAACTGCATGCTTTTCTATACCAATCAATCAATATTATGTTATCAACCGATCGTATAACTTTTGTATCAAGAAAAGGTACTGAAAGATCTGAGTCTTCTGTTTCGATTGTGAATTGAATGAATGGGTCGTAACTATTGAAAGTATCTAAAATTTCTGTTATACCATTATTAGGTAAAGCTAATATTATATCATCCACATATTTTTTGATGAAAAATAAGTTAAAAGAGAGTAATGGAATCACTGTGTCTAGCAATTCATCCATAACATAAGCTGCAAGAATAGGTGAGATTGAAGATCCCATTGGAGTTCCAAAAGTTTGTCTGAAATATTTTCCATTGAATGAAAAATAGTTATTTTCAAAGAGAAATTTTATCAAGTTGGAAAAGTAATATTTTTCAATGGTGCAATGTCTGCTGATACGGTCCCAATTTTTATCTATTGCCCTAAAGGCAAATATCAAGATAAACATTACTGAAAAGAGAGACAACATCCAAACTGGCCAAAACGTAATTATCTGGTAATTTGATTTTATTAAATTTTTCTGAAAATTCAAAGGAATCTTTGATAGAGTAAATGTTATCTGAATCATATGCATTAGATAAAATATTCGTTAAAAATGAAGCAATTTGTTCTGTAGGAGAACCTATGCAAGCTATTATAGGTCTCATTGACAAAATTGGTTTGTGAATTTTTGGTAAGGAGTAAAATTTTGGAGAAATACCATTATAGCTAGTAAGCTTTTTTTTAACATTGCCATCTATTTGATTCTTATCATTCAGAATTTTTATCAAATTATTAAATTTACTTTGTATTTGTGCTGTTGGATCATTCTTGAGCTCAATGTAGGAAGTACTGTTATTGATAATATCATTAGATAAATCTAAATATTGTTGTTTTTCCATAATAACAGTAACATTACCTTTATCTGACTGACTAAGAATCAAATCTGGGTTATCTTTCAAAAATTTTTTTGATTTGTTGTAAAGATTACGAAAAATATCATTTTTTTTATTAGAATCAACATTGAGTAAATGGTTAGTAATGACATTAGTAGCTCTAGCTATAGTGATGTTTCTTTTATTATTATCATTAATAGAAGAAGTAATGTAGTCCACATCTGATAAAATGTTTTTTATATATGCATCAAAATTGCAAATAGAACAGTTATTTCAATGAGACAAATATATTCGAAAATAAAAGACAAAATTCCTATTTTATCACTCACAAATGTTGTTTATAATATCCCTTGTAATGATTGTGATAAGAATTATATTGGCCAAACAAAAAGACTATTAAAAGACAGAATCACTTCTCATAAGAGTGATAGTAGATTACACCCTGAGAGATGTGCTTTAGCTAAACATGTCAATGATTGTGACCACCAGATGAACTACCTTTCAACAACTGTTCTAGCAAGAGAATCACATCTTTCAAAAAGATCTTTTTTAGAAATGGCCTTTATTTATCAAGACAATAATTCCATCAATAAAAAAACAGATATAAGCCATTTGAGTGAAATTTATTCTTTTTTACTTTCACTTGATATAAAATAACACAAAATCAAATTAATTTAACGTAATGAAATAATGTCAAACTTCAATTTGAATATAAAAAAAATGAGTGACACCGATTTGTCATTTCGTTCAGAAATTTAATTATAACTTCAAAAATGTATCAACTTTTATAATTTTTTAACAAATAGCATCATTTTCAATGTTTCTTATATCGTATTATCAACATCTATGTAATCATTCTCACGACAGATTCTCCCTGATGATGGAATAAAAGATTCCGAAAGCTTGGAAAAACTTCAAAGAGTTTCCTTTTACATTGCTGCAGTCCCTACAAATAGATATCCTCTAAACTAGTCAGCGACTATCCTCCTCTTATATTTATAGACATGGGGTTCTACGAAGATATAAGAACAACATTTGGAATAATAACAGTGAAGAAATTCAAATCATGGTCAAATACGAAAATGAAATTAGCAAAAGAATATAACAGAAGATGTTTTTTACTTCAGTGCAGACTACGAGGCATTCTTCCTAAACACATAAGTTCTACAATAAGTCCAGTCCGACGTTTGCTACTTCGCCAGAATGCACATACTGACATTCCTGAACGAAATAACAGGTTAGGAGTACAACTTATTAGTATTGAAATTGCAACCAATCAAATTTTGATCAACAAATTGGAAAATTCTTTAATAATATTGAAAAGAGACATTATTTCTTTTACAAATGAATTAATTTTTCAAAATTTTTATAGTAAACAAATCATTCAATATAATAGATTATTTCATGAAATAAAAACAAGGAACATCAGAAAATTGAGTGAATTAAGAGAAAATGAAAATTAAATTAAATTGAAAACAAATCCAAATTGGATAAAAAATTTATCAAATACAGTAATTCCTGAAGATATTTCACAATTTTTATCATTGGGTCCGAAATTCAGTATCGAACCAGTAATAAAAAAAGACATCCCTATAAAAAACATTTTATCAGATGTGGACTACATTACTTCTTCTATTAATGATAATAATAAAAGAAACATCACTATAGCTAGAGCTACTAATGTCATTACTAACCATTTACTCAATGTTGATTCTTATAAAAAAAATGATATTTTTCGTAATCTTTACAACAAATCAAAAAAATTTTTGAAAGATAACCCAGATTTGATTCTTAGTCAGTCAGATAAAGGTAATGTTACTGTTATTATGGAAAAACAACAATATTTAGATTTATCTAATGATATTATCAATAACAGTACTTCCTACATTGAGCTCAAGAATGATCCAACAGCACAAATACAAAGTAAATTTAATAATTTGATAAAAATTCTGAATGATAAGAATCAAATAGATGGCAATGTTAAAAAAAAGCTTACTAGCTATAATGGTATTTCTCCAAAATTTTACTCCTTACCAAAAATTCACAAACCAATTTTGTCAATGAGACCTATAATAGCTTGCATAGGTTCTCCTACAGAACAAATTGCTTCATTTTTAACGAATATTTTATCTAATGCATATGATTCAGATAACATTTACTCTATCAAAGATTCCTTTGAATTTTCAGAAAAATTTAATAAAATCAAATTACCAGATAATTACGTTTTGGCCAGTTTGGATGTTGTCTCTCTTTTCAGTAATGTTTATCTTGATATTTGCCTTAGGGCAATAGATAAAAATTGGGACCGTATCAGCAGACATTGCACCATTGAAAAATATTACTTTTCCAACTTGATAAAATTTCTCTTTGAAAATAACTATTTTTCATTCAATGGAAAATATTTCAGACAAACTTTTGGAACTCCAATGGGATCTTCAATCTCACCTATTCTTGCAGCTTATGTTATGGATGAATTGCTAGACACAGTGATTCCATTACTCTCTTTTAACTTATTTTTCATCAAAAAATATGTGGATGATATAATATTAGCTTTACCTAATAATGGTATAACAGAAATTTTAGATACTTTCAATAGTTACGACCCATTCATTCAATTCACAATCGAAACAGAAGACTCAGATCTTTCAGTACCTTTTCTTGATACAAAAGTTATACGATCGGTTGATAACATAATATTGATTGATTGGTATAGAAAAGCATGCAGTTCAGGAAGGTATTTGAATTTCTTTTCTTATCACAAATTTTCGATGAAAGTGAATTTGTTAAAACAAATGAAGAACAGAGTACTCAAAATTTCTGATATATCTTTTCATAACAAAAATTTGAATAAACTTCAAGAACTTTTCATACAAAATTCCTACCCACCATCTTTAGTCAAGAAAATTTTATTTAGCACATCCTTATCAGAAAATGAAATTATAGGACAAAATAACAATTCTCATAATGAACTTGTTACAGATGTTATATAAAAGAAATAACACCTAAACTGACCAGAATTTTTCAATCTTTTGAAAACATCAAAATTGCAAATAGAACAGTTATTTCAATGAGACAAATATATTCGAAAATAAAAGACAAAATTCCTATTTTATCACTCACAAATGTTGTTTATAATATCCCTTGTAATGATTGTGATAAGAATTATATTGGCCAAACAAAAAGACTATTAAAAGACAGAATCACTTCTCATAAGAGTGATAGTAGATTACACCCTGAGAGATGTGCTTTAGCTAAACATGTCAATGATTGTGACCACCAGATGAACTACCTTTCAACAACTGTTCTAGCAAGAGAATCACATCTTTCAAAAAGATCTTTTTTAGAAATGGCCTTTATTTATCAAGACAATAATTCCATCAATAAAAAAACAGATATAAGCCATTTGAGTGAAATTTATTCTTTTTTACTTTCACTTGATATAAAATAACACAAAATCAAATTAATTTAACGTAATGAAATAATGTCAAACTTCAATTTGAATATAAAAAAAATGAGTGACACCGATTTGTCATTTCGTTCAGAAATTTAATTATAACTTCAAAATGTATCAACTTTTATAATTTTTTAACAAATAGCATCATTTTCAATGTTTCTTATATCGTATTATCAACATCTATGTAATCATTCTCACGACAGATTCTCCCTGATGATGGAATAAAAGATTCCGAAAGCTTGGAAAAACTTCAAAGAGTTTCCTTTTACATTGCTGCAGTCCCTACAAATAGATATCCCCTATATATATATATATATATATATATATATATATATATATATATATATATATATATATATATATATATATATATATATATATATATATATAAAATCAAGTAAACTAGGACATTTATTTGAAACTAATCAAACAAACCTCCTAGCGGAGCTTGTTATACGAGTTCACGAAACATCGAAATGCCTCCATATACCTTGGACGGTGTATGTTAGAAACATTAAGTTGTTCATCACAATCAATGGAAATGATAGACATTTTGTTTGATTAGTTTCAAATAAATGTCCTAGTTTACTTGATTTTATTGCCACGAACATGTTTCGATAACACGAAGAATTCTGTTTTCTATTCATTTGCTGTTTGCATAAAGGATAAAATCGGAGCGCTGTTACTGGCGTTGTGTAAATGTTATATTACATCGATTTGATGTGGCAACTTTACTCTTGCTTAGCGAATATAGCAACCACCTTCGGGTGTAAGGACGTACGAGTTCACGTTGCCGAAATGTTTTCATCTATCTGTAAGATGTGGTTCGTTTGTTTCCGACTGGTGGCGCTGTGTCATATTTATATGCCATATAGTCACTTGAAGGAAAATATAAGGCCGTTAGAAATATTTGGTTGGTTATCACTTTCGATGGATGGATGATACTGATGAGCCCCAAATAAGGGCGAAACAGACTGTCTATCATTTCCATTGATTGTGATGAATAACTTAATGTTTCTAGCATACACCGTCCAAGGTATATGGAATCATTTCGATGTTTCGTGAACTCGTATAACCAGCTCCGCTAGGATGTTTGTTTGATTAGTTTCAAATAAATGTCCTAGTACTTGATTATATTGCCACGAACGTGTTTCGATAACACGAAGAATTCTGTTTTCTATTCATTTGCTGCCTGTTTAAAGGATAAAATCAGAGCGCTGTTACTGGCGGTGTGTAAATGTTGCATTACATCGATTTGATGTGGCAACTTTACTCTTGGTTAGCGAATATAGTAACCCCCTTGGGGTGTCAGGACGTACGAGTTCACGTATCTATCTGTAAGATGTGGTTCATTTGTTTCCGACTGGTGGCGCTGTGTCATATTTATATGCCATATAGTCACTTGAAGGAAAATATAAGGCCGTTAGAAATATTTGGTTGGTTATCACTTTCGATGGATGGATGATACTGACGAGCCCCAAATAAGGGCGAAACAGACTGTATGTCATTTCCATTGATTGTGATAAACAACTTAATGTTTCTAACATACACCGTCCAAGGTATATGGAGGCATTTCGATGTTTCGTGAACTCGTATAACCAGCTCCGCTAGGAGGTTTGTTTGATTAGTTTCAAATAAATGTCCTAGTTTACTTGATTTTATTGCCACGAGCGTGTTTCGATAACACGAAGAATTCTGTTTTCTATATACATATATATATATATATATATATATATATATATATATATATACATATATATATATATATATATATAAATATATATATATATATATATATATATATATATATATATATATATATATATATAATATATATATATATATATATATATATATATATATATATGGATATATATATATATATATATGTATATATATATATATATATATATATATATATATATATATATATATATATATATATATATATATATATATATATATATATTCTATGCATGGGGATTTCGATAACGGTAAGAGATATAAGAATGATTAAATGGGGTCAAAGTAGCATATTTCAGATTTCACTTATATGGATTTAAAAAAATCTGATCTAACTTCTTTAGTTCTGGAGTTATACAGAAAAAATCGAAAATTTCTAAATTTTCGTTTTGCCTATCTTTTTATTTTACGAAGATTTTTTCGAAAGTTTGTCACTTTTCCTTTGCAACCTTTCCAAATATCTGAATAAAATGTATATACAGGATATCGTACACATTGGGCCTTCCTCAACTTTTCATTTTCAAATAAGGAACTGTATTTTTATTGTATTTTTTCAAATGCCAAGGAGTCATGTTTCATATTGGCGTTTTATTTTTATCTAAATCATAAAGTGTTTTAGAAATATTGAACTAATACGAGGCATTCTATATCTTATTCTATGATATATTTTTTTAATTACAGCTGAAATTTAAAAATAATGTTGAAATTTTACTGGTAATAGTTCATTATTTCCAAAACACTCTGTAATTCAGATAAAAATAAAACGCCAGTATGGAACATGACTCTTGGCATTTGAAAAAATGCAATAAAAATACAGGTCCGTATTTGAAAATATTTATTCAGATATTTGGAAAGACTACGAAAAGTTGCTATGGAAAAGTGACAAAATTTTGAAAAAAACTTCGTAAAATAAGAATTTCGGAATTTTCGATTTTTCCTGTATAACTCCAGAACTAAAGAAGCTAAGTCAGATTTTTTATATTCATATAATTAACCTTTAAAATACGCTACTTTGCCCCTATTCAACCCACCCTCTATCTCTTACCGTTACCGAAATCCCCATGCATTGACTCGAATTTGAATATCCCTTATATATATATATATATATATAAATATATATATAAATATATATATATATATATATATATATATATATATATATATATATATATATATATATATATATATATATATATATATATATATATATATATATATATAATATATATATATATATATATATATATATATATATATATATATATATATATATATATATATATATATATATATATATATATATATATATATATATATATATATATATATATATATATATATATATATATATATATATATATATATATATATATATATATATATATATATATATATATATATATATATATATATATATATATATATATATATATATATATATATATATATATATATATATATATATATATATATATATATATATATGTGTGTGTGTGTGTATATATAACTTTTCAAGAGTAAGTTTATTAACGAACAGCTATTATTTAAGTTATCTCTAAACATTCAAACATTCGATATAACAACTTGAGTTGAATTTCAATCCTTGTCTATGATTTTCGTTAGGTGTTCCTTACAGTTATTTGGTTAATTAACCGATGGAAGTATTTCATTTTTACTAACTCCTTTCTTCAATTACTGCTATAAAACATTTTTATGGTCAAATTTCGTTAATGTCGACTGAAATTTCTAACTTAGTATAAAGCTAATATCATAAATTTCAAGAACCATTTCAGCTGGAACAGTAACTGATTGTATTAATAAAATGCTATAAGACATTTAAAAATACTTGATCCTCCTAATATACACAAATAACCGGGATAATAACAAGTTCCTGCGTAACTGACAGGGCAATGGTGAAGACGTATTTACGACAGATGAGATTGGATTTAAGAATGATTCCTGAAGGTTGTCGTAATGGAAAGTTTTTGAATGTAAACAGTTACAGAAACAAAAGTGCCTAACATATAGTGACATACACTCTGCAAACTTTGAAAAACGATCAAATCACGATGATAAGCCTTATAGGCCAACTATCGAGATGATCAAGCAAGGCACATTTTGCAGATGGCTCAATGAGTTAAGAAACTCTGATACGTGATGAATAACTTGATTATGAAGAGTATCATTCGACTGAGTAATAGATTTCAACAAATTTTAATTAGATCTACATTGGCTATGAAGGATACTGTGAATGCTTCTCCTTAAACATGAGAAATGCATTTAACATAATGTAGCTCAACGGTTCACCTTTCATGGTAAGACATATCAACGAACCTTCTTAAAAAATAAAAACCAATCTTACAACTGATCAACGCAACGTCTAGGACATGAGCATCTGAAAGATTGATTATTTCAAATTTCTAGTCTGAACTAACTCTATCTAACAGGCGCTCTGTGGAGCAGAAGTAGAATGACCATCTGTGAAGCAGGAGTGCTGGGTTCGAATCCTGGGTTAGGTATGGATGTTTATGTATGTCTATGAGTTCCAGCCTTTCAAACAATTAAAATAGATGTGCCTAGTAATGTACTTACATTGTTTACAAGACCATTGGTCGTTCGAAATCGGCGTTAAACTGTAGGACTCTATGGAGATTTAAAAAGCTCTATATAACCTGTTATAGAAACATTCACAGAAGAATCTTCTTTGTTGACGACTAATATCAGTTATGAAAGAAACTGGTTTCATTAATCATATTGACCTCGACTCATATTATGACAACAGAGAAAACACTTTCAAGATGTAGATAATAGCGAGTGTCTGTCACCTGTAAATCTGTCTCGATGCTTGAAACAAAGATGTTGAAATATCGAAAAATTGAAAACAATATATTTTTCTGTGCGAAAGGATTAATCAACATTGGAAGACAACGAGTCTGTATTAGTTACATATATGTAAGATACATTGATAATGCTGATTTTGCAGAAGAAATGTTATTTAGTGTACTATATATAAATACCTATATATATATATATATATATATATATATATATATATATATATATATATATATATATATATATATAGTACACTGAAAATTTACATAGATTAGAATGAAATACCGATGAAAAATATAACGTCTTGTGTTGCTGTAGGTGCTCCTAATACGATGGAGAAGAAAATGGTTGCTTAAAATTGATAAAAGATGAAAATCCAGAAATGCTTCTTTTGCGTTGTGTTGTTCACAAGGAAAACTTGGTAGCTAAAAACGTTTCTCCTGTTCCAAATAAATTACTGAATTTAGTTATAAAATGTATTCATTCGATTAAAGCAAGAAGGTACCACACAATTCCCTTTATACGTGAATATATTATGTTTAAGTACTCGAATTATTGTTATCAACTTCCTTGTGATTTCTCCCTGCAGTTCATCATTAAAGCTACTCAGTGAATAATGACAAATTTTTAAAATTAAAAATTTTCAATAGTAAAAATTTCAAATGTAACATAGGGGGCATTTTACATTTTTAGAAGCTTTGGTGGGGCATGTCAGAAAAAAGGTTGGGAAACACTGGTCTGAAGTATTTTAAACAGGCAGTAAAATAGAGAATTATTCTAATCGTTAGCTACATTCGTTTACAAAAATTTGATTGCCAAATGGCAATCACGTCATTCAAACTTATTCAAACAACTTCTCCTCATCACTATTTATTTCAGTACAAGAAAAAATTGCGCAGCTTTTCACATTTTCAAGAATAGCATAGACGACATAAGAATACATAAAAGCAGAAAAATCATTGAGCACCATCTGGTATCAAACAATAGGTATCAACATTATTTCATCCTTCTTCGTGCCTAATCAAATTGACTCAAACTAAACCGACTCACTTGTACTTTCATAATCTTCTTACAGAGATTATGCTTCTTCGTGGATGTTAAGATAATTATCAATAATTCACTGACAAGCGGAACCAGAAACCTAAAGTGAAACCACTAAAATTTCTTACTGCTTCAACATCAAACAAACTTCTTGCGAGTATTAGGATGACATACAAATCGGGTTTGAGATAGTTCTGAACACCGAAATCCTCATACACACTAATGGTGAGAAATCCACATAATAGGATTGGAGAATATCCCGAGCATAACTACAGGCGGATTCATCCTAATTGGCAGCTGAAACGTCTATTACAATACCTGGACGGATGAATAGGCGAAGCGGAGCTGGCAACATCAACCGTTTTCTTGTCTTCTAATCAGATTTCTTCCACTAGCATTACCTCCTAACAATAGCGGGCGTTCCATTTAGCGAAAAGTGAAACAATTTTAATTAGATCTACATTGGCTATGAAGGATACTGTGGAAGCTTCTCCTTAAATATGAGAAATGCATTTAACATAATGTAGCTGAACGGTTTACCTTTCATGGTATAGACACACCAACAAACCTCATCTTTCTTAAAAAAGAAAAACCAATCTTATAACTGGTCAACGCAACGTCAGGCCATGAGCATCTGAAAGATTGATTTCTAGTCTGAACTAACTCTATCTAACAGGCGCCCTGTGGAGCAGAAGTAAAATGATCATCTGTGAAGCAGGAGTGCTGGGTTCGAATTCTCTGTTAGGTACGGATGTTTATGTTTGTCTACAAGTTTCAGCGGTTCAAACAATTAAAATAGATGTGCCTAGTAATGTACTCACATTGTTCACAAGACCATTGCTCGTTCGGAATCGGCGTTAAACTGTAGGACTTTATGGAGATTCAAAAGGCTCTATATAACCTGTTATAGAAACATTCACAGAAGAATCTTCTTTGTTGACGACTAATATCAGTTACGAAAGAAACTGGTTTCAATAATCATATTGACCATGACTCATTTTATGACTACAGAGCAAAAACATTCAGGATATTTTTTTTTTATCTCGAGGGACCTACAGTTTAACGCCGGTTCCGAACGGCCAATGGGCTTGTAAACAATGTACATTACCCAGCAATTAATCTCATAATTAGAACCACTAAATTCAGGACATAAACAAAGTAGCGAAAGCATAGCTTATGAGCTGAAAATCACGAATATCATCTAATATGACAAACTATACCCTTGGAAAATACATATTAGGTAGTACCGTCTCTCGCCCCGCGATGAAACAAAAGCACAAGTATTCAATATCATTTGAAGAACACTAACATATAGTCTTCAAAATAATATTGAGGATATCAGTAGCTAAGAACAACAAGGATTCATTTCTCGGAGAAACAAGTAGAAAGAAAGCGGTATAAAATCTGAGATCTCCTTTCAGTACAAAACAACATTATAATACAAGCACGTTTTACCCATAGGATGATTGTTTCCATTTATTGGACAGAATTCAGAAAAACCGGTGATTCTCGTATGATATTCAATCTATAATCGCTAGTGCACTGAGCGCAATTAACGGTCTGAAGTTTTTTAAACAGAAAATTATTCCAATTGTTAGCTGCATTTATTTCCATGAAATTTCAATAAGGCATATCTTTCGCGGAGCAGCTCAACCTAATTCTAGAGTTTTGATTCAAACAACTTCTCCACGACATTATTTATTTCAGTACGTGAAAAATTTGCGTATCCTGAAAGAATTTGATATTAATAAGCAGTTTTTCACACTTCGAAGAAAAGCATAGACGTGCATTGAGCACCAACTGGTATCGTACAATAGGTACATTATTTCATCCTTCTTCGTATCTAATCAAATTGACTCAAACTAAACCGATTCACTTGTACTTTCATAACCTCCAAAGCTATAATCTTCTTACAGAGATAATGCTTCTTCGTGGATGTTAAGTAAGACAATTGTCAATAATTCACTGACAAACGAAACCAGAAACCTAAAGTGAAACCACTAAATTTTCTTACTGATTCAACATCAAACAAACTTCTTGCGAGTATTAGGATGACATACAAATCGGGTTTGAGATAGTTCCGAAATCCTCATACACACTAATGGTGAAAAATCCACATAATAGGATTGGAGAATATCCCGAGCATAACTACAGGCGGATTCGTCCTAATTAGCAGCCGAAACAGCGAAGACGCAGTCATTACAATACCTGGACGGATAAATAGGCGAAGCGGAGCTGGCATCAACCGTTTTCTTGTCTTCTAATCAGATTTCTTCCACTAGCAAAATTACCTCCTAACAATAGCGGGCGATCCATTTAGCGAAAAGTGAAACAATGGCAGTGAAAGATGATACAGAAACGGGAATTAGTGTCGACGAAATTAAACCCGGGATAAATTCTATCAAACTGTGGAATGTGTGATTTGTATGAGGGTCTTCGTTCGATGCGTACATTTAGATGTGTAGTTAAGTTGATTTCTTAGGATTGTACAATGCATCTCACAGAACTTGATATAGCCGAATAATACGAAGAACTCTTCAGAATTACCTACTGACAAGGAAGTTATCTGTAGATATTTCAATCTTACATTGGAATTATATCCAATATGTTTTTTCTAATTGAAAATAGGGAGATGGTAGAATGTATTCATGATTTTTTATAGTAGACTCAGAAGAAAAGTATCTGCAATAATTAATCATCATCACTGATGCCTAAGTAGTGCACTCTATAACTCTCTATTGATATTATTCGCTAAAATCGATAATTATTCTGAAATAATGATATCTTTATTCATCATATCGATAATATATATATATATATATATATATATATATATATATATATATATATATATATATATATATATATATATATATATATATATATATATATGTTGTGGTAGTTGCCGTCGAGTCACCAGACGTACAGCAGCACTTGAAAATGCCAAATGAGATTTTGGCGAAACGTCGTGAAATAAACGGTGCTTCTCAGCGCCAAAAAAACTTCCGAAATCGGATTGAACCCCGGAATCTTTCTCTGATATATATATATATATATATATATATATATATATATATATATATATATATATATATATATATATATATATATATATATATATATATATATATATATATATATATATATATATATATATATATATATATGTCACCGGAAGATAACAAGATCCGCAAGTTTATAAATATCCTAGGAAATTTATAAGCCTTCGTAGGATTCTAAACGAGAGACAAATTAATTGTATTATTTTACGCCCACATTTTCGCAAATTGATAAACTTACCGAAGTCACACGTAAAATAATAAGTAAGCAATAACCGAACGCCATGTGCGTTCTGATTGGTTGAATAAGTCACGTGTTCCTTCTTCTTCCTAAACAAACCGGTTGCTCGTGTGTTTTTTGAAGTTTTTAGTGTTGTAACTGTGTTGTAACTGTGAAAATAGTTTTATTTTGCTAAGGTTAGTAGACAAGATCCATAATGAGCGACCTAGAAGCTGCGGACAGCCAAAATGGTGAAGATAGTGCGGTAAATGCTAGAAAATTGTTGACGAAGTGAAATTTACCATAGAGCTACGAAAGTTTTATAGTGGCCATGACAAAAATAGGAAGAAGTCGGAATGGAAAGAGAAAAAAATTAAACATGTCATTAAAAAGATTTCAATAAAGCTGAAGTTTTGGGGCGTCAGCCCACAGACAAAGAATACTCTCACGCCAAAAAGTATGATATTATGACTTTTAGTGACGAAAAAGTCTTGTATTATAGGCACCTAAAAAGTTTTAAAGTAAAAATACTGCTAAGTAGGTAATCGAAACTGATAAGTTCATAGTTTGGCAAGTCTGATTGTACATAAGTCTTTGGACACAAGCATTGCCACTGTCAACATCGACGAATCAGAGAGCAGTGTGTTATTTGCCGTATTTTAAAGAAGCGTAAAATTAAAAGCTCTTCTGTTATTGGTTGAACTGTGCAGAATCTTACGAATGGATATCCGTTAGTTTATAAATTTACCATGAGACGTCGCAAATTGATAAAATTGCGAAAACGTGGGCGTAAAATAATACAATTTATCTCTCGTTTAGAATCCTACGAAGGTTTATAAATTTCCTAGGAAATTTATAAAATTGCGTATCTTGTTATATTCCGGTGACATATATATATATATATATATATATATATATATATATATATATATATATATATATATATATATATATATATATATATATTATATATATATATATAGATTCCTGCCGTGAGGTTTGGAACTCTTCATTAGAAGCAGCTAGAAGTAAATTGAAAGTAAGAAAATGTCAAACAGGTACGACAGCATAAAAACCTACGACTTCATATTAAAAATCAAGGATGTTGAAATTTCAAAACATTCAGAAACACAATAACCCAGGGCTCAAAATGTAGAGACTGAGTATTCATATCAAGATAGATGAAACAAATTCCTATCGATATGTGTACGTAAATGAAGTGATCAAACCGATTATCCTTATAGGTTAGAAAAGTATAAACAAAGCGGACCACAACACTGCAGCGCAGGACTAGTGAGAAATGTAACTAGTTGCCTGAATATCAGCCGAAACCAATATCGTTATATACAGGGCTATTCAAATTCGAGTCTATGCATGGGGATTTCGATAACGGCAAGAGATAGAGGGTTGGTTAAATGGGGGCAAAGTGGCATATTTTAGAGGTCAAATTAATATATGGTTTCAAAAAATCTGATCTAGCTCCTTTAGTTCTGGAGTTATACAGGAAAAATCGAAATTCTTCTTTTGGCTACTTATATCTTTTTATTTTAGGAATTTTTTTGATACAGATTGTAACTTTGCCATTGCAAATTTTTGTGGGCTATCCAACTATCTGAATAAAAATTATATACAGGGTATAGTATAAATTGGGTCACCTTCATCTTGAAATTTTCAAATGCGGACCTGTATTTTCAATTAAATTTTTTTGAATGCCAAGAGTCATGTTTCATATTGTAATAGTATTTTCATTTGAATTACAAGTATTTTGGAAGTATTGAACAATTACCAGTATAGCTTCAAATTTTTTTTTATTTCAGCTGTAATTTAAAAAAAAATATCATAGAATAAGGTATAGAATGCGTAGTATTAGTTCAATATTTCCAAAACACTTTATAATTTCGATAAAAATAAAATGCCAATATGAAACAATACTTTTGGCATTTGAAAAAATTCAATAAAAATACAGGTCCGTATTTGAAAATGAGAAGTTGAGGGTGTCCCAAATATGTACGATACCCTGTATATACATGTCATTCAGATATTTGGAAATGCCACAAAAAGTTGCTATGGAAGATTAGAAAAATTTGAAAAAAAAATATATTTATTTTTACAGCTGGAATTTGAAAAAAAATGTTCAAATTTTATTGTTAATAGTTCAATATTTTCAAAACACTCTGTAATTCAGATGAGAATACTTGTCAAATATGAAACATGACTCTTGGCATTTAAAAAAATTCAATTAAAAATACAGGTCGGTATTTGAAAATAAAAAGAGAGTGGCCCAATTGATACGATACCCTGTATATAATTTTTATTCAAATTTTTGGATAGCCTACAGAAAGTTGCAATAGCAAAGTGATAATCTGTTTTAAAAAAATTCCTAAAATAAAAATATATAGGCAAAAGAAGAATTTCGACATTTTCGATTTTTCATGTAGGTATAATTCCAGAACTAAAGAAGCTAGATCATATTTTTTCATCCATATAATTGACCTCTGAAATATGCAACTTTGCCCCCATTTTACCATCCGTCTATCTCTTACCGTTACCGAAATCCCTATGCAAAGACTTGTAATGACTGGTCCTGGTTATGAAATGATACACTGGTTCATCTTACACTTTAGATGTATTCGTTATATACTATAGACTTCTCGCTAAACCCTCGGGTAGCGTGATGAGTGTCTTAGTCTATCTAAGTCTGTCTATCAGAGATTTCCTCTGGTTTATATATAAGTACGATACAAAGATACCAACGACATGAGACCTTGGCCTCACGTAATTTCAGCTTGTTTATAAACAAGTATGAAACATATAACATTCTTCATCAAATAATAAATACATAATGAGACTTGACACTGACCTACTTGTCTACTTGCACCACAGACTCGAATTTGAATAGCCCTGTATATACAGTAGGTATACGCCAAAATGTTGGAACCATACGGAAAATTTTTTATCTAACGGTTTCCCAAAAAATTTCATTCTACATAAAAGTTGGTGCATTCAATTTGAACGAATACTCGCATAGCCGTATTTATCATTGGCTTGAGGTTAAGCGGAAATCGCCCGATATTTTAATTTCACTATAGAGTAAAGTGACATTCCTATACAAAATATCGAAAAAATGTTGTTTGCAATTCAGAGATATTTTCAATTAAGTCTGCCGATTTTAAATTTGAATAATTGCTAATGAACAATAGATAAAAATGGATACTTCACACTGCAGGGATGTTACGAATATTCGTATTCGCATTCGCTTATGCGAATGATTCGCATCATTTCAAACATTCGCATTCGCATCAAAAGATGCGAATGTTTAGCGAATGCGAATGTGTACACATCGGGTCGTGTCTCTCCCGGCGGCCACGCGATTGGTCGATCCTCGCTCGCACAGGCAGTGCAGGCATCACGTGTTCGATTTGACTAATGAAAAGCGTTTCTTTCTCGTTGCTTGCTTGGTTAGTTTAGCTTGTTTTGTTTCAGTTGTCAGTCAGTTGTGACTAATTATTACGAGAATAAACAGGTAGTTTGTGAGTTATTTTGACAGTTCTTCTCATGGCACCGGGAAAAAAAATATGAAATATGGCGATTTTTTTCGCCTATCGATCGGGAACACGCGAAATGCACTATATGTGAGAAATGTTATTCCACAATTGGGCGCACCACCTCGGCGTTGAGAACTCATTTGAAATCCTTTCATTCCAAAGAATACGAAATGTTGATCCATACTGAATCAGAGGCTCTGGCTTCAAAACTGGATAAACTGCAAGAAACTCCAATAAAAGAGGTAACAAAACAATTATCTAGTGAAGAAAGTTTGATGAAAAAGAAACAATGGGACACGAAACATCCATTACCACAAAAAATCGACTGCCGAGTGAGTGAAATTATATCCTTACAAGACTTGCCATTTAACTTCGTTGAAGGCGTAGTATTTCGAAAGCTGATGCAGTTAGTTGCGCCCCAATATACTGTAAAGTGTCGTTATTTTTGTACTGAACATACCTGTGAAGTTTTGTACGGCAAAGTTGCTGAAAAAATCAAAAATCTGTTTCAGCAGATTTCAAATATATGCATTCACAAGTGATATATGGTCAGAGCCAAGTGCGAATGTATCGCTTCTCGGCCTAACCTGTCACAGCATAACGGCACATTTCAACCGCTTGAACGTTGTTTTAAAGTGCAAGGAATTCGAAGGCAGACACACTGGCGATGCTATTTCGAACAAATTTGAATCAATGTTGAGTGAATGGAATATAACTAAGGAGCAAGTACACTGCATGGTGAGAGATAAGGGCTCAAATATGAAGCTTGCTATGACATTGGCCGATTTTAACGACGTAGACTGTACTGCTCATAAGCTACAGACAAATATTAAGAATGGATTGAATTCTCAGAAGTTTCTAGTGAATATGAATCAGAAATGTAAGAAGATCGCTACTCATTTTAATCATTCGACTATCGCTCAAGGTCAACTAGCCAAAATCCAACAACGACTGAATCCAGATCAAATTCCACTAACTCTTATAGGAGACTGTTCAACGAGATGGAATAGTACATTTTATATGTTCGAAAGGTGTTTGAAACTAAACGATGCTTTGTGCCTGTATGGTAACGACAATAACATTTCTAACATATCGCCCTAAGAATGGATAGCTATGGAGTACTGCATAACAGTTCTTAAGCCATTTGAAGAAGCTACACGCAACTTGAGCAGCTCACACGCTTTAATTTCATCCGTGATTCCGATTATTTACACATTGAAAAAAGGCCTGGATGACATAAAGCTATCGACTGAAGGCGACACCGTTGATAACATCATTATCAGCTTTATTCAAGTTATCAAAACCGAAATAAACAAGAAGTTTGGCAACCTGGAGAATGATTCTTTGTTCACAATCTCCACATTTCTGGACCCACGATACAAGCAAAAATTTTTCAGTGATATTGTGAAAGATAAAGTCCACTCTGATGTTGTTGAATTGGTTCTAAGTCTGTCTAACCGGGATGGTGATAATAATCGGCGTTTAGCTCCAGGCGCTCAAAAACTGAGTAGTATAACAACAGCATTGATGAGCCTTCAACAAGTTCTGCTAAAAGTCTTATAAGCAACCTGGCAGGAATTCTAGAATCCTCAAGCGAAAACGAAGACACGGATGCAGAATCTGGAGACACCAAACAATGTGAAATTAAAGCACAATTGAAGGTATATCTTAAAGAAAAACGAGCGTCTCTCGATGAAAACCCTCTCGACTGGTGGAAAACTAAATTAAAATACGACAAATTGACAGATCTGGCCCGCAAATATCTGAGCGCTCCACCGGCCATCGTTCCAAGTGAGCAATTGTTCAGTGCAGCCTGCCTTATATACGAGCCCCTTAGAAATCGCCTCATGGGCGAAAAGGCGGCAAAATTACTTTTTCTGAGATATAATATGCCTCTTTTGAACTTGGACTATTAGATATAATCACTGTATATGTATAACACTGGTAACTGTTCTAATATTTTTTCATTTTCCTATTATATGTAATAAAAATTATGAGCTAACTTGAATGAAATTTTTTTAATGCTATTCCTAAACATTCGCATTCGCACATTCGCATCCCTAAAATTCGCATTCGCATTCGCGAATGTGAACAATATGACATTCGTAACATCCCTGCTTCACACTTAAATAATGACGCAAAGGACCTGTACTGTATTTCGAAAGATATTTTGTCGATGAAAACCCTGCTGTCGGCTCCAGCAAAATGAGCTACATGTTATTAGCTATCATTAAGAATATATTTTAGGCCTATTTAAGTCGTTTTCGTCGTGATATAAAACTAGAGACCGTTCTTCCTATAGCCAGTCGTAGCGGCCATTAATAGCTTTAATCGGTGTAATATTTCTTATCAAGTTGGCACTGGCTGATCGATCTGTATCGCAAAACGAAGGCAGTTCAGAGCTAACTTGATCTATGAGTCAGTGCCCGCTTCGAATGTTTGCGCAGTCGAATGTTCAACAGTTAGATGGCATTATAACGTATGATACAAACAGTTCCCTCCCTCCTTTCCATGACTTGACAAATACATTCTGAAATTGATTGTCGATTTAATCGCATGCGGGGTTGTCGTCTTCCGTCGGAAGCGTACCATCCTGCCGTTGACGTGGGAATGTTCAAGGGAAATTTGGGAAGGAATATGATACTCGACTCGCATTTCCGAATTGATAACATTGGATATTCCGTCACAGTAGAATGTGTGTAAAAAATTCTTTTATACTCGGCAAATTGAAATTCTGAGGAGCAGTAATAGCTTCTCGCGTTGGTGAATATAATCTCAGTTATAGAATACCGACTGAATAGTGCACATATTGATTAATTTATATGACTCAGTATATACTCAGTACCTATGCTATATCCTTTATCATATCTTCATTTTTTTCTCAAGTGTGAATACTCCTGTAACACTTTTTATTCCGCCATAACTTCAATAAAAAATTCTATTAGTTCAAATGAATAAGTAATATTTTATTCAAATGTAGAGAAAATAAAATTAATAACAAAACAATTGTTATAATAAGCCATACAGAATTTTTTTTTCAGTGAAAATTATTAGTGCATCGTATATTTATTATAAAAGGTTATAGCATTATTTTTATGAATAATCTTTCAATCGTACGGTTTATGAAAGAGAAATATTCTTTCCAAAAAAAAATTTATCTACTGGAAATAAATATTCATTAATAGTTAACGAATAATGTTAGAAGAATAGTTGTTAATATTTCGATGGTCTAGTACACAATTGTTGTAAGTGTACTTTTCAGGAGAAATGAGTTAAATGCGCTAACATACCATTTCAGACAAGAACTTTCTTGTGCACACAAGTGGTAGGTAAAATATTCAAATTTATTGAATCCAGCGCCATCTTCCAATAGTGTTAAGTACTTTTAGACTACATAATTCTACTCCAAATGTTGTAAGTGCACTTATCACAAGTGTGCGCTACATTAAATAGCATTAACTGAATTTATCACTTTTGTGTCCAGTAAAAGGTAATGTTAAATTCCGGTTATTATTGCTTTTAATTTGTACAATGGCTATAATACATAAAATTTTTGTACCAAAATAATACACACTCTTGATGACAAATATAGCACTACAGGTGTTTCTACTCGATTCAAGACAATACAGTTCAAATGGACAATTCAGCAAAGATATGCATTCTATCAGATCAAATCATTGTACCAAAGTGTGTAGATGTTATTTTTCAAAGTCAAAAATATGATGAACCATTCGAAGAAAGTAGACAGCCAATCTTGCCCTTAGATGAAGGTAAAGCTGATCAATTACTTAATTGAAAGAATGTTTTAGCAATTAGTTTCTGTTTTTAGAAAATAGTGACGTGGCTGTGGCAAAACCCTCTATTTTTAAGGTTCTTATAAGCCCTCGTCAGATAGTGATGATTCCCCAGATGAATCCGACGAGATACGAATGTCGCGAGGAGAACTCAAAACGTTTTCAATGGTGTGTAGAATAAGAAAAAAAGAAAACGGAATGCAAATAGAAAAAATTGCCGCAGATCTGATGTTGAGTGATTAAGATTGATTAGTATAGTATGTCAGATACTGTATTCAACAACACTAAATACAAAGAAAGAGAAAGTCAACTGGCTTCGCATCAAGTGGCTTCGTTTTCAGAATTAAAAATCCTAATATAATAAAATACAAGCATAACCTCTCAGAAGAAAGCTCTTTTGAACTGGATATCACAGACAGTATGGGAAGAAAAAAGAAGTGGGAATCCGCCACATTGAATAAAAAATACAAATCGCTTCTTCCAATTTTCCAAGCAAAGAAAAAAGACCTGTTATTTTTTCAGGAAAGAAGATTATCCCAGACGATTATTCGAACTTTATAAAAGAAATCCAGTGAAAATAGTGATTAAAAGATTATGAACACAATTTTTTTTCGAAATGTTTTAGTTTGTTTTTAAAAGTTTGTTCATTAACACTGAAGTTGAATTTTAGTCATCTCTAAGGTAATTCAATTTTAACAAAGAATTGTATATCCCATGTGGTAAGTACAGGTTTTTTTCTCAAACAAAGAAATGTGTAGCGACATATGTGGTGAGTACAGGTATTTTAAATTATTTTTCAAAATTTTTAATACTGTATGATCAAACATCGCAAGTGAATACTTTCACCCGAAAGCTAATAATATAGCCAAATTTAATACAGCATCTTCAATATTCAAACGTAATCCTGTGAATTACGGATGTCGTTCAATAAGTCCTTAGAAAATCCAAGAGATGGCGCTCCTAGTATCGGTAAAGATTTTTTTTCCGTTAGCAGCACTATCGATAGGAAAGCTGTCAAAATTTCAGCTCGATCCATGACGTAGGTCAATTTCTATCGTCGATTAAAGTCAACAACATTTGTTTATACATAACAATGGAGAAAAGCGAGTTCCGGGCTGTCATCAAACATTTCCATTTGAAAGGCTTAACGCCGAAAGAAATCAAAGCCGAGTTGGATGCAGTTCATGGCACATCTGCACCTGTGTTTGCGACAGTCTACAATTGGGTGAATGAATTTAAACGTGGCCGTTCATCCACAAAAGATGAACATCGTCCGGGACGCCCAGTGGAGGTGTCTACTCCTGAAATCATCAATAAAATCCACGACCTGATTTTGAGCGATCGACGAATTAAAGTGCGCGAATTAGTTGAGGCCACAGGCATATCACAAGGTACAGTCGCTTCAATTTTGCATGGAAAATTGTCTGTGAAAAAAATTTCGGCAAGATGGGTGCCGCGTTTGCTCTCAGAGGAGAATAAGCGCAATCGTGTGGTCGACTCTGAGGTCATGTTGGCGCTCTTCCGTCGCAATCCTGCCGAATTCCTTCGTCGATATGTAACTGTGGACGAAACCTGGATCCACTACTACACTCCAGAAACGAAGAGACAGTCATCACAGTGGATTTTCAAGGGTGAACAGACTCCAAAGAAGGCGAAAACAGTGGCATCGGCCGGCAAGGTGATGGCCACAGTCTTTTCGGATACGCAGGGCATCATTTTCATCGACTACTTGGAAAAAGGAAAAACGATAACAGGGCCGTATTACGCGTCGTTATTGCAACGGTTGAGCGAGGAAATCGAAGAGAAACGTCCGCATTTGAAGAAGAAAAAAATCCTCTTGCATCAGGACAATGCGCGTGTGCACACCTGTGCTGTTTCCATGGCCAAAATTGTGGAATTGAAGATGAAATTGATGCAGCATCCTGCTTATTCACCAGATCTGGCCCCAAGTGACTATTTCCTGTTTCCCAATCTGAAGAAATGGCTTGGCGGACGACGGTTCACTTCCAACGAGGACATCATTGCTCAAACGAATGAGTATTTTGCAGAAATTCCGAAATCCTATTTTTTGGACGGCATAAAAATTTTGGAAAAACGTTTGGAAAAGTGTGTAGAGCTGAAAGGAGACTATGTTGAGAAATAAAAAAAATTTACCCTAAAAAACAGTGTTTTCCTATCTTTTTCTAAGGACTTATTGAACGACCCTCGTATAGTGAACTAACAAACTTTAAATTTCATATAACTCGAAACATACTATTTTGCACTTAAAACATTTGTGTACTAGACCATCGATTTAGTAAATGAATAAATTGTTTCCAAACATATGTAATTTATTAATATTTAATAAATTCTTTCATCAGTGCATAATTAAACCGCGATGAATATTCTTATAAATGATTTAGTTATATTTTAGTGGAGAAACATTTTTTACTTAATTTAACCCAGTTTTCTCGCAATTTTATTTCTCTCGACTCAAACCAACCCCCCACCACTCACCTCACGTAATTAATGGATGTCCCGTAATATCTGAAGATGTCCTAAGACTTTTCCTTTACATGGTCACGTATAACACAGGTTGTTTCATAGGTATACCGACATACGTTAATTGCAAATAGAGAGCCCTTGGGTCGTGCCAAAAAAACTGGGTTACCGCTATAAATAACCGAGATAAAGGGTGTTCATCAATAGATTTCGCTCAATATTCTGAAAAGCCATTACTCTGAACTAGCCTGTGGATTTCTCTCATATTCGGTACAGGTATATTGTTGTAATTGCCCAATAGTATAATGTAAGATCTAAAGTTGAAATTCAGATCCGAAGTAAGAACTATATGTAAAATTTGATAATCCCCAGAACAACACCCTCTATAGTCGAATTTTTAAAAACCAGAGCGGATATTCGAAGAGAACCGAAAAAACAGGATAACACTGAGTATACATAGCTGCATACTTCGTTATTACGCTTGCATATGTATCGAACATATATTTGGGCATTTTGAAAATTTATTATAAGCTATAGTTTCTTCCCAAGTGTCTACGTTTTTTGGCATATCTAATCAAATAGGTGTGTATGTATGTAAGTTATCGAAGTTGTCCAATATCTAAGCATTTTTTCAAAACAGCACCAAAAAAATTATGAAAAAATACTCAAGTTTTTGTTTTGATTTTTTAGATTTTCCCATTGTTGTAGATCTACAAATATCGATAAGGAAGTAGCCGTTGGTGACTGTTGAGAGACGATAATATAAATATATAATAATTTTTTTTTATAAATTTTCCCGAAAAATTCTATGTGGCAAATTTTGCAAGTTTTTCCAAAGTCCGGAAAATTGATAAAATTGCAATAACATTGAATTTTGCCTTATGCTTGTGGAAAAAATTCCAAAATTTCTGCAAACTTGACAGATACCTCGGAAAAATATACCGAGCAGTTGTATAAATTTGCAACCTTTTACGTTGACAGGAACATGTTTATTTATAATTTTTTTAAATCGTGGTCTTTTTTTCCGGCAAGATGATCTCAAAATAATTACAAAAAAATTGAAACTTGGTTGCAAATTCAGAAAAATATGATTTTTGGATTTTTGTAGTTTTGCAAATTACATAAAGTTCCGGACCGCGTACAAGGTTGAAATTTTGCAAAAGCATCAGAATAGATGTTTTTTAAATTTTTCTAAAGTTTCAAAACTTCTGTAATTATTTCGAGACCATCTTGCTCGAAAAAAATACTACAAATGAAAAAAATTATGAATAAACATGTTCCAGTCAACGTAGAATGTTGCAAATTCATACAACTGCTGGGTATATCTTTCCGAAGTAACTATTAAGTTTGAAGAATTTTTGAAATTTTTTTTGGTCAGTTTATCAAAGAAAAATGTTAATTTTGAATTAAGAAAATCTTTCGCGTCCTTAAATTGGTTGCAAATTTGATATGTGATATGAAATAATATATTAAATACTACTCCAAGTTTTCAGAACATTTGGAATATTTTTCACAAGCATACAGCAAAATTCAATGTTATTGCAATTTCAACAATGTCGCAAAAGGTTGCCAAATGAGATTTCTTCCTTTCTCTATGTAGCATTCACTTGATGACCAAAGTTTAAAAACTTTTGGAATTATTGTTAAATTTTCGATTTTCAATGTCTAAACTGACTGGCCTACTATGAGAATATTTCAGTTTCATTCAATTTTTCCCTTCTATTCGAATAACCGCTCCGATTTCAAAAATTCTGATATACAGGGTGCTGTTCTAGGATTATCAAATTTTGCAAACCGTTATTATTCAGGATATAGATTTAAACTGTAACTCTTAAATTATACGATTGGGCAATTACAACAATATACCTGTACCAAATATAAAAGAAATCCACAGGGTGGTTCTAAAGTTATGGCGATAAAACTATTGTGCGAAATGGATTGAATTTAGGTTATTAATAGCGTCAGACCAAGTAACCAGAGTTTTTTTGGAATCACCGCAGTGCCTTTTATGTGCTGTTAACGTATCTCGGTTTACCTATGAAACACCCTGTATATTTACATCCGACCGAATAAATTTTTTGTTTGAATTAAAAAAAGATTCAAAAATCACTAATACTGAACTATAAAAAGTGGATTATAGGTATTTCTTAGCATTTATTAGTAATGATATTTGAGGACAACTTTGAACATAATATATTGAAATATTTTTGATGTATTATATTTTTTGCTATAGGTAATTTTGTTTAGGAGCAATTCTAGGAAAAAGTGGAAGCTGATAACGCGTTTCAGACTCCTCGAGAAAACTTCAACAAATGGTGGTTTATGCTGCATGTCATAGCAGACAGAACAACTCCGTGAATAGTGCATTCCACAGGTTTGTGATTCGGTACAGAAACTCCGTCTGATAGACCGATGTTCTTGCTATTGGGATGTGCACGGCAAAGTGGTGTGCATTATTAACATACCTTGTGTTATGAGCGGAATCAGCTTCTGGTGGAATAGCGAAGACAATGGCTTCGGAACGCCTTATGTTATATCTGTAAAAGAGACACATCACTGCAACCTTCCTCTGATGGTTTGAGTGAATTAAACTAAGAGGTCAATGACGGATCGTCTGTCAGCCTCACTGCTATTTTCTGAATTGAGTCAAGCTAATGCAAGGATTGAAATAAGTGCTCAGGTGCAGAGCTTCAAGCTGTACGAATTTGAGCGCTAGGTACTTTGGCTTCAACAGACTTTTAGCTCGAGAACGATAACTATACTTCTGAGTAGCTGACAGCCAAGGTGGAGATATTTCCGTGACAGGTGAAAATCAAATTAACGCCGATAGCCAAAAGATGCAGATCATTGATTGGCTTCAAAATTTTGTACTATACCTACTATACTAATTCTGGATCGATCAAGGAAATTTTCTTGAAACCCTGGTTGTTTGTGTCTTGGTGTCATTAAAAGTGACCAAATTATCACATCCCCAGTTAGAAATAATCTTAATTATTATTGCTATTTACGGATTAATCTTGCGCAACACGTTGGCTGGATACAGAAGCATTGACAGGTCTCCATTTGGTGTGGAATTTCAATTGAATCTGTAGAATATTTCCTTAATTTACTCTACTGATTTCATGTTTAGGTACCTTCACATAGAACATATCAATTAATGAAGTTCTAACCAATTACAATTAATTGAAGGTTTAATTAGTTGTTGAAGTCCCCTCATGCTGAAATGAAAAAATGACATGTGTACTCGATCGATCATAGAAGTCAAGCCGCAGCGGGAGCGTTTAGTGATTAAACAGATAACCATCTAGAAACGACGCATATCATAAAAGTTTCTCTGAAGAGTGTTTTCAGAGGTGGAAATTCTTGCTAATATCTCGAATGAAAATGTTGTTGATATCATGATTAATATCAGTATGCAGCACTAATATTAACACAAAAACCTCACTTGTTACGGAGGTTAGACAACATTGACAACAACTACGGTCGTTGTCAATGGCAATCTCTATTTTTTATGTTATTTTTAATTAATTAATGAAAAATCCTCCGACAATATGTAGGAATACGTATATAATTGTGAAACTCTAACACTGTTAACATGCACATCACATGCAGCCAATTATTCATATTATAGTGTGTTTGTTGCTTAATGACAAGTGCTAACGAGATAAGCTCGAAAAAGCCTACCTATTTAAATTGTTGACGCAAGAAAATGACCATATTTCTATTCACATGTCAACAGTACAAAAAGTTCAATAGTTCGTGAAATAACTGAAACACAAGGACAGTCACAGAAGATGGCGAATTTTTAAACAGCAATGTGGTCTTTAGTACAAGCGGTAAAATCAATCACGTTTTAAGACGCTACGATCTTCGATACTTGCCATTTATCAATAGTGAACGCTTTCAGAGAATTTGTAAATGTGGAAACAAATATCACTTTCATAAGAAAAGGCTAACTCCAGTTAATAATGAAGGCTATTTCAGTCAGATTCTAGTTAAGGTAATATTTCTTTCCCGTTAACACTAATTTTTGGATAGCAGAGTGTAATAGCCGTACGTTTACCATCCGAGCTGTTAAGACTAACAAATGAGATGACCATGGGATGAAATGAAAACGAAAATTCACAAAATGGTATTGGTCCGTTAAATGAAAGTGGCTAGCATAAAAATGAAGCTTCGCGGAAATTAGTTCCCTTGTTTGCATACATTTCAATCAAATGTTTGGCGATATTTCGAAGAAATTCACAACAATGGACCAAACGAGGGTGCGTAAGTAGTCTAGAGCTGAGATGACACGTTCTATATACTCACAGTATCACGGCGTCAATGGTGATTATACATTTTTAACTACATTGTTAATATTCACAACTCGTGAATATTTTATTTATCAACAGTAAAAACACAAGAGCTTTTTTTTTATCGGATAAATTTCTTTTTGTAACGAAACAGTTTTATCAATCACCAATTTTACGAGAAAAACTGATATGATAAAATCGCGACACCGAAGGTGAAGCGATTTTATCTCATTTCAGTTTTTTGAGTGAATTTAGTGATTGGCAAAACTTTTGAGTTTAAGGGAAATTTATCTGATAGAAGAAAAGCTCGAGTGTTTTTTGCCAAGATAAATTAACGACAGAATATATGCTCAGTCGAAACTTCACCAAAACGGCTCATCTTTAAGGATTTTATATCAACAAAGTTGAGTAATCACCACTAACTGAATAAATATTAAAGTGACAGCCACGGCTACTAGAAGCTAGATGTAGTCTAGTTATGAGGAACACGCGTTTTTATCGGTGATAAAAAAGGATGCACCTTTTTTATCGCTATCAAACTGACAAAAATGTCATCGTTAAATAGTAAATTATATATAGGAGTTAATTTATCAGTGATAATGTAAATTAAATACAGAGCCTTCTGAGTAAAAGTATTAAGTTGTTTATTATAGTTTACTTCACAAATTTACTTCAATTATCCTTGTAACGGTGTAATAACAATTTATCGAATTGATTCAGATACTCTAAAGGCAAATTGACTCTGGTAATAATGCTAATTATATATAAAACAATAAACATATATTCGAGAGCTCTCGAAGGGATGTTTTGATGTAACTGTAAAACGTTGCAACGAAAACCAATTTAGTAAATAGCTTAGCTTTTTTTGAATGGCCGCAGGCTCATTGCGTAGTCTTATCCAGTTTCCAGAAGGAAGAGTGTGCTCCAGGTCCAGAAAATATGCTCCACGATTGAAACTGTGCACTGGGAAAAATAGTAGATCAAAGAAAAATAATCTGGAAAATAAGTAATACGCAAAAATCAGCTCTAGAGAAATAAGACCGCTTTCGATTCGTTCCATGCAATTTATAAATTCTTCAACTACTGGAATATTGAAGTTCTCGAAGTTAAAAAGTATGACTCACATAACCTTCATCGAGCCCATAATCATTCAGAGGGCGGGGATGTGATCTAATAAATTCTGAGGAACGATTTAGTATTCCGAATGAAAAAATTAAAATTTCAACCTTGTTTTTGTTCAAATTTTATTCAAATTCAAAAAACATCATTTTATATCCTTTTCATACTTAGTCATCAAGAAGTGAATGAAGGTATAATTGGCTCGGTTTTCTTACTTTTCCTGAATGTTAATTTTCAAGACATATAAGACAAAACATATATAATTATTATTGACATTTGAATTTTAAATACTTGGCTCAACGTTTCACGACATTATAAAAAATGATAATTTGTTTGCGGTAACTAACTATTATCAACAAAGACTTAAAGAACTAGGTATTTTAGAAGATATACCCTAAAATAGCAGATAAATGGAAATGAATTAGGTATATCATTCCTAATCAAGAATTTGCTTTCATTAAAAGTACTTACCTACTCTTCTCTAAAATACCCAAAAAGTAGAAACGGACGCACTTATTGTCTGGATGCAACAATTTGCTTTTATTAAAAGTACTTACTATTCTCTAAAATACCCAAAAAGTAGACACGGACGCACTTATTGTCTGGATGGAACAATTTGCTTTTATTAAAAGTACTTACTATTCTCTAAAATACCCAAAAAGTAGAAACGGACGCACTTATTTTCTGGATGCAACAATTTGCTTTTATAAGTCTATGAAAGCGAATGAAGCTTTTGTTCAATTGAGTTAACTTCTTGTTGTTCTAGTCATAGACAAACAATGAACCCCAAGATTATCTAAGTGAGATTTAAAATATACTAACGCTTTAAATTAATATTACAAAATTTCACGCACGCGTCTATGTTTTGGTAATTGCATCTATTAGTTTAATTCTTTTAGTCTGACGACTAACTCACAAGTAACTGGATATTTGAAAATATTCGAAAAATGAGCGATAAATGACTAATATCTAAATCTATCTATTCAAATTTGGTAATATATCAATTTCCGTAAAAAAAATACGCATGAGTAGCAAAGCGTTATATCTAAGGTCGTAATTTCTCCGTCCTTCACGGTGCATCAGCATTTATACCCCACAACCTATTTCGCTCTACGTGAATTTTTTACACATTCATTACATTTTATTACACCTATTCCCGAATTTATTACAGTTGCAGAACTCAAGTTATGAGGTTGCGGTGTAGAAATTAGTCTACAGCTGCACCATACTTATACCATATCGATTATTTTTGACAAAGCACTTTGCTGTAATTAGTTACAATCAATTACAAATAATTATAACCATTCCCGGCTACAATGCCACAATTCCAAAAAATTGGTACCGCATCGAAAAACTATGACAATAGCACATAAATATAAGGGTATTTATTTATTACAATAGTCCACATGGTTTTATCGGTACTGAAAATATTCAGCAGGGTTGAAAAAGTAGTTTTCAATTTATTTTATTAGCCCACTTGGTTTTATCGATACAAGAAATGGTCAGCACGATCAAAGAAAAAGATGCAAGTGAGTACTGTAATTATCGATAAGAATTGTCGCGAGACAAAAAATTAAAGAAGTATCAAAAATTTGATAGAAATACAGCCACCAAACTGATAGTGAAATCAACAGTAGACCTGACGTACAAGGATTGAGTTCCAGTATATACTTATCTTATAAAAAAATACTTTGATTTTGGTAAGCGATATTGGACAGATAATACACGGCAGACGGACGATGTGAAAGAAAAAGAGCAGAATCTTTTCAGGCCTTGTTACAGTGTTGGCTTCCTATTTTTCGGTTTGTTATTGGTATTTATGTATATGACGTTTGTTTGATACACAGCAATCTTTTCTATTGGTTCAATTATTAAAATTTGGATTATTTTGTTACTTGTAGTATGTCTCGGACTGATTTTATTGCTACCATTTAGTTTGTGGCAGCTAACTAACCTCTTATTTGTTTCGATGTAACATATTATTGAGATTGTGTTCATTTGACTCAGAATTATGTTTTTTAGCTCCAGAAGATGCGCAAAGCGTTCCGAGAGATTGAGAGTACGAAGAAAGAGCCTTACAATTCTCTCATTCTCGTAGTAGCACACACACACACACACACACACACACATACATATATATATATATATATATATATATATATATATATATATATATATCTATATATATATATATATATATATATATATATATATATATATATATATATATATATATATATATATATATATATATATATATATATATATATATATATATATATATATATATATATATATATATATAATATATATATATATATATATATATATATATATATATATATATATATATATATATATATTTTATATATATATATATATATATATATATATATATATATAATATATATTATATATATTATATATATATTATATATATATATATATATATATATATATATATATATATATATATATATATATATATAAATATATATATATAGGGTGAGTCAAAAATAAGTGCGTATTTTGTTATGATAGATAGAGTACAGTAGGACAATCAATGAAGGATTGCAAATTCTAAACTTCTAGTTTATTGCTTCACTTTTTTTTTGAGTTAGCTTTTGACATCAAGTTTTTAAACATCATTATTGTTTAGTTTCCGTTGTCATGAGAACAAAGTGGAGTGTATCGAACAATGGGAGTTTCCGAACAGAACATTGACTTTTATTTTTTATCTCGTATCGAGCAAGAAAAACTCAAGACACCTTTTTTGTTCGAAATTAAACATGAAATCAGAAAATAATTTTCAATTTGTCAGAAAACCGAGGCGCGTACCACGTTTTTGTTTTAAAATAAGAGTCGGTCTAGCTACGGTCATGGAAATGTGGAGCTCAAACGGATTCTTTTGAAATATACTTGAGAACATCGCAAACACTCTCTGAAAATTTGATCGAAATCTCTCAAGGCATTTTGAATCTAAAGGCAAAAGGTCAAAATTTTCCGAAAATTTCAACACTCGTTTGAGGACTCTACCTACCCATAACAAAATGCGCACTTATTTCGTATATATATATATATATATATATATATATATATATATATATATATATATATATATATATATATATATATATATATATATATATATATATATATATATATATGTATGTTCAGAAAGATTTCCGCGGTCGGAAGTATTTGAAAAACTTGGTTCACGGAATGAACCGCGTGAAAGATTTGAAAAATCTCGACGTTTCGGCTCCTTTTGCGAAGCCATCTTCAGGAGAATTAGAAGGGGAATAAGTCCGAATGTATATATATATATATATATATATATATATATATATATATATATATATATATATATATACATATATATATATATATATATATATACCTATATATATATATATATATATATATATATATATATATATATATATATATATATATATATATATATATACAGGGTTTCCTGAAATTAGACGTCAATATTTCGACCACATATTCTACTTCCAAAAATAGAGATAAAAGTTTATATAAACTAGGTTCCACAACTTCTTCGTTTTTAAGATACAGGGTGTTAAAGGTGAAGACCTGATGGTGATTTTTTGTGAATATTTTCGAAACCTGTGAGGGTAGTTGGATAAAATTTGGTACAGTTATGAAACTTTTTACGCTGTATTTAATGTACTAAAAGTTAGTATTGCAATATTCTCAGGACTGCTTAGTGCAGAGGGTTATTGGCAAAAAATTTCGACTAAATTTTTTGGTGGTTGATATTTAGTAATTTTGACTCCAAATTTTAAAAATAATTTTTGTACAAATAAGGTACCCGTCTCATACTTTGCTAGGAAGCAGCATTTTCGAGAAAAATGCATTAGTTCAATGAATAGAGCGTAAAGAGTTTAGTAACTGTACCAAATTTCATTCAATTATTTTCATAGAAAAAATATTTACAAAAAAACATAATCAGGACTTTGCCTTTAACACCCTGTACCATATATATATATATATATATATATATATATATATATATATATATATATATATATATATATATATATATATATATATATATATATATATATATATATATATATATATATATATATATATATTTTTATATTATATATATATTATATATATATATATATATATATATATATATATATATATATATATATTCATTCTTCAATAGATTTTCAGAATGCTGATACTCATTTATCAAGTTATTCACCACTTACACCTTTCATAAACAAAAGGGCCAGATACTTTAGTGTATTTTACACTTTTTCTAGAAGTCAGAGGAAAAAAGATTGCAGAGGAGTGACACATGACACATAATAGAGACATTTCGACCACAGAAGTGACATTTCTGCTTTAATTCCTTCAACAAAAATAGTACTGTCACAAAAATAAACATATTCTTCAAATAGTTCATAGATTGAATGAAAATATTGAATAACTGAATAAAGAGTAATTTCTTAATGTGTGAAAAAAATCAGAGAACAAAAGATATTGTCAATGAAAAAAACTAACAGAATAAAAACGGACAAATGAAAAATATCAACAACACATATAATGAAAATTATTTTTCATAAGTATTTATTGCTTCATCAAACTTGAGGAATAAACTATAACCACTAATCACAAGAGTAGATTGAGGTAGTTTTACAATGATATCTTCTACCTGTATAAACCCCTCATCTTCCTCTGCAACTTCCTCTTTTATGCATAGTTGAGGTACGGTTACATGCTTTTAGAAACTGGACTAGAATTTCTGCGTTGTCCACACACTTCCAGAGCACATACCTGCGATATGACTAAGACGTAATCTTCATTTTTAACAATAGCTTCAGAAGGAGCCGGAATATCTTCATCAGATTCTGGATATACATCGTTCGCATTTAGACGAACATCATTAGTTTTTGAATAATCTTTCTGTCCATTAATAAAATGAGAACAGTTATTTCTACATAAATAGCTCAAACTTTTCATGATGATCTTATTTGGTAATAGTGCAAATCCTTGGACCTGGTGAACTTTTAAAGTACCAGGAAAAGGTATTATCAATGACGCATTTTCTTCAATTGTTTTTGTATGACTTATTCAAAAATGAATGTTTTTCTCCGTCATCTTCTGTATTTACGTTTTTGATATTATCCACAACTTCCTTCATTTTTGTGTTTGGTGTTCTCTTTGCTTCTATTTAATCTGTATAAGTATTTGTTTTTTAAGACACTTCCTTCGTCAATCCTGCTATTTCTTGCTGTTGTTCTATGAACAAACGATTTCTGCGCTTCCGAAGCTTTTGGGACCGTTTCCTGGCTGCCTCGGCTCTGTTGTCTATTGGTTGTAACTGTGACACCATTTCATCACCAGAGCAAGGTGGTGTAATAGAAGCAGTTGAATTAATTTGAAGAGCCAGGCGTGCCCTTCGTTATCTAGTTTTTTCGGCATACGTCTTTCTTAACGCTCTTTGCTCTCTAGGGGTCATGTCTTTCATGGGCCTAATTTTCTTTCCTTTCCCTTTTTTATTTAAATAGTTTTTCTTCTTTTTCTTCCAATTGAGCTAATTTAATAGGGTCGTTTTTGATTCGTTAATAACGTAAACGTTTTGCTACCCGTTTCTTTTCCAGCCTTTCTTCACGAGTTTGCTTTTTCTCGACCATTTTCTGCAACAACTGATCCACACCTTCAACGAAAGAAAAATTATTTATTTACAATGAAGTCACTTTGTTGTGGATAAAGGATACAATTGGAATAACAGAAATTTAAATTTTTCAAATACTTATGTAATGATTTCACTACCTACTAACTTATAACACGAATTATATTAAGAAGTAATCACTCCTCTGTCGCTTTAGTCTCTCCTCTGGTACAAATATAGCCAGGGGAAAGACGCCAGAGAATAGACATATCTACACATAGTATAAAATGAAAACTTATCCAAAACAAGAATTTTAGTATAGACGTGTCCATGTAATTATTGCAAATATATATCTTGGAATATGATCAATAAATGAGCAGAAGATTCAAAATATTCAATTTATACTTACCATAAAAAAGACAATATTCAACGAGACACAACCTCCTTTCTCAACATCGTGCACTGAACTGTTATATTCCCTATGAAATAATTTGAATTTTGTCGCCAATAAGATGAATTCGCCTCAAGACGGTTACATCGACTACCGGAAGGAGCTATTCCATGCATTATCCCGCGAGTTTTTGAATTTTAAAGAATGCCAGAGGAAGGGACTCAAAAACAGAGGACATATAGAAAAATATTTAAAACTGAAATGTTTTTTTTTATTTGTTTCTAATTTTTTCAATAATCGATAAAACTATATTTCGAGCATTCTGAACAGTGATGAACAGATACAAAAAAGTGAAAATGGAAGATAAATCACAACTCTTTTCCAAAAAACCGTGGAAAGGACAAGTTAGAAAAGTGACATTTAGTGACTTTATATTTTTTTTTCTGGAAACTGTCAACATATTTCAGATCAAATCATTGTGTAATATCTGACGAATATCTTTCTCCGTTTCGGTAAACCAATATAATTGTTTTAATAATTGCGGTATTTTAGGTATTTCATGTTCCTTATGTAAAACAAATAGCTAAGAATGACCCATATATATTGGTTACAAATTGATATAGAATAGTCTATTATTTTCGGGGAAAATACGTCTAAAAGTTCTTTATCTATATACTAAAAACTCACTTCTCTTAAAATATATTATTTTGTGTTATGACTCCTTGAATGAAACTGATATAGTTCGCAGTTCGCCAGTATCGCCCACAACTTATGCAGAATATTTGAAACAAGACACGACCCGCGTAATAAATCAAAAGTGGAGATGGGTGCGCATGGATCTTGCTTGAACTTCGCTAAGGAGATTACTTATAATATGTATAAATTTGTGGAGATTAAACGGCTCCACAAAGTTCTTCCGGGGCACTAACTTTGCTGAAACTTGCCTAATGATGTTGATTTTATTATGACATAAACGGAGGAGTACAATGAAGTTCAGCAATAGCGGATCAAGGGTGGCGCCGATGTGTCAGTGGCGATTAAATGAATTCATCGGCTAAGTTCCGATTATGAACGAGAGAATCTATAACGGTGTAATTAAACTGAACAGATATGCGATAAATAATTCGAAACTTGCTGAACTTTGCGAATCAAGAAGAATTATAGGTATTTCATAACCCTAAATATGTCGATATGTCGCGATTCACTGAATATATCCTGTGCACAGATTCACTATTCTACAAATCACTACAAGGAACTTGGTGCAGGTGCGTTGGTCATAGAGCAGGTCACTGCTTTTCACCATCAAACCTAGCAATAGAGAATTTTTCGTGACAAAATTAGTAGCTGGTTATTGCATGTGCCATTACACGAAAGACAGCCGTACCTATATTCTGCCATGTTTTGGACTCGCAACTATCATTTATTCACTTTATATAAACATTTCATAAGAGCATTTCGTGTTTTTTAGTAGTTCTTTATCCCATAAAATGCATACGATTGCAGTGTATTTATATATATATATATATATATATATATATATATATATATATATAATAAAAATAAATATATATATATATATATATATATATATATATATATATATATATATATATATATATATATATATATATATATATATATATATATATATATATATATATATATATATATGTATATATATATATGTTAACGGTATCCCTATACATCCCCTTTATGCACCCCATCATTCGTTCCGTCAGGACGAGTGGTAGAAAGCGGACATGCGCCTTACCAATGTAGCAGCAGGGAATTACTGCGCACGGAAGAACAGTCAAGAAGAGTCGTCGAGTATGGTCGAGAATTGGTCTAAATAGTTATTCTTATTTGTGTAAATCAACCCCTGTATTTAACATTTACCCCGGGTTTTATCATTAATAGATATATAGATATATATATATATATATATATATATATATATATATATATATATACATATATATATATATATATATATATATATATATATACATATATATATATATATATATATATATATATATATATATAATATATATATATATATATATATATATATATATATATATATATATATATATATATATATATATATACAGGGTGTTCCAGAATGATGTCAGAAAATTTCGAGGGGTTATTCTTTAAGATATTTCAAGAAAAACAGTTTCAATGAATGTAGGTCCGCAAATGCTTCAGGCTTCCTCACCGAAATAAAGGGTGTTGAAGTTTGAAAAAAAAATGTAATTTTTTTAATATCTTCTGAACTACGAATGTTATCAGGATGAACTTTAAAACATTGTTATAACTTCTCAAGCTCTATGAACTGCTGTTGGAATTCCTTACGAAACTGTTAAGGAGTGGAGAATAGAGGGGTACCGTGGGTTTCATTCAACCATATTTTTGAGGGAGGTCATTATTGGTAAATAATGAAAGTTTTGGAAGAAATTTCAACAGTAGTTTATAGAACTCAAGAAGTAATGACAATGTTCTGAAGTTCATCTTGATAGCATTCGTAGTTTCGAAGATATTGAAAAAAATTTTCGAACTTAAGCGCCCTGTATTTCGGTGATGAAGCATTTGCGGACCTACATTCATTGGAACTTTTTTTATTGAAATGTCTTAAAGAATAACCCCTCGAAATTTTTTGACGTAATTCTGGAACACCCTATATATATATATATATATATATATATATATATATATATATATATATATATATATATATATATATATATATATATAAAACAAGCAAAGTTATCGGTCTAGCCCGCATATGTCGAAGCAGCCGTTGACACGTGTTTCGGACTCTTTGGTCCTCATCAGATCGGCGTAGCCAAGTATGCGATGGAAAACCTGGAAATGAAACAGCAACAACAAGCAGAATCCCTTGCTTCGGAAGACAATCACACATTTGTGGTACATTGTTCGAACTCTCCGGTTTGGGAGATTTGGTCAAACTCTGACCACGGAGGCGATTAATGCCATCCGTAAGATCCTGGACCGTGTTCCTCTTTGTATATATATATATATATATATATATATATATATATATATATATATATATATATATATATATATATATATATATATTTCGCGATGACTATTCCGTTCAAATTGCATCTCGATCTGTTTCGCTTACATTCTGTAGTACAATAACTATAATTTCAAAGAATATTTGGACAATTGAGATCGGTCATCTGTAGAGCATTCAGGCAGACAGCAAAATAGTGCTTGAAATAATTGTAACTGCAATTACGCAAAAACCAATTAACCTACAACGCGTGCGTTGTGGAAAAGTAAAGTATTTATCAATACGTAATATCTCGCGAAAAACCTGTACTACAACTTCAAAAATGCAGGAGCTATGGATTTTTGAAAAAACAGTTTTCCTGTTTTTTTTCATGAATAATAATAGTCCGAGCTAGTCGGTTCGGCGTTCATTTTCGTCGTATTTTAATTCTCTACAATTCCTCTGCTTATAACATGGAGATTTCTTCATTAGTTTTCTTATTATGAGCAATATACTTATATAATATGTTTATAAAAATTAATAAATGATAGTTGCGGTATCCAGCTACTAATTTTGTCACAATTCACTCTTTTTATTCACTGTTGCTTGGTTTACATGAGTATCAAGTCTTGTTCATAATAATTATTTAGCAATTACGTAGATCAATCTCGAAATGGCTTCTAATATGAACATGAAAGTATTCGGAACAACAATAGCGAAACAAAAATACCGTAATATTCTAATTAGAGTAATAACTTTGAACAAGTTCAATAAGGGGTTACATCAAGTGAGTACTATTTGACCACTGAGAATTAAACTTAAGTAGGGGAATGAGGGGCATAACCGCATAGCGGGGTAGAACCGTACACCCCCTCTACTTCCTAAAAGCGCCACCTGTCGGCACAAACTCGTTTCGCGTTTTTCTCTTGACCTTATCGACACATGCAGTGTTGCCAGGTCTACCGTTTTTGCGGTAGATCTACCGTTTTCATAGTATGGGCTACCGCTCTACCGCGAAGCTAACAATATCTACCGCTGACCTTAAACTTCCAGTCATACTTTCGCAAATGAATTTGTAGATAATTTTTAGTTAAATTATAACATAAATATTGACAAACATAGGAAATATTCAGTTAGACATTACAATCTATTGCGACATCTCTATTGCCCTTGCAAAATAATTCAAAACCGAAGTCACGCCCACAAATCTACGACCCAGGACGGTAAACGGGGTATCTGTGCGTTAGAAAGAGACGAACTTGTCACACTTTCAGAGGAATTTTGTTGTTAGGAATGGTTAGCTTCTGATTAGTCGAATTGTCACACTTTCAAACGAATTTCATTTTGGAAGATATTTTCTTTAAACTTATGTATATTAGCTTTAGCTGTTACAATAAAATTATTTTGGTCAATCGTGATTTTTTAAATTTTAATGATTACTTCTTCAGAAGGGGTTATAAATTATTACACCTTTTTTAAAAGTATGTCATTTACATACTTGCGTAACTTGTAAACCACTTATATTTCGCAAAAATAGTGATGGTTAAACATTTCATGATATATCTACCGTTTTATTTTTGAATCTACCGCTTTTTCCGTGACAAGTCTACCGCTCAACATATTCTGGACCTGGCAACAGTGGACACATGGCAAACGGTTTTTAAAGGTGATGCGTGCGGTGATTTATATTGCAATTGTTTTGTCATCCAATTTAAGGTACGTGATCTTATTTTACCTACTTTTCGGTTAGCCAATACTTTACTATGCGTATTATTTTTAATTTTTTTGTATGGTGTTTGGTATAGACTAACTTTTATGCTTCCTAAATAAGCCTTAAGTGTGACTCTACGACTTTCTATTTTTGGGTTATGTTGGATTGTTCACTTGATCTACCTTCGGGGCAAAATCGGACGGGGCATAATCGGACGCCATTGAGCCAATTTTATACTCAAGAGGTTAAGGCTTGGCTCCGAATGAATCCTGGGCGAGTAGTATCTCAATTTCAGGTAGCGAGTTTATTTGGCAGAGCCTATCAGCGCGCCACTACAATGCAAACCGCCGTCCATGGGTTTGAAAAAATTGGGATTTACCCGACAAACCGACATGTCTTTACAAAGACAGACTTTGCACCTTCAAAAATAACAGACAGGCCTGAAATTCAAAACAACTCAGAGGTCAATATTTCCACATCACCTGTAGAAGTCGGCTCACCAGTTGTAAGCCTATCTGAATTGAATTTGCAACATGAGAAAATTACTGGTTCATCTTGAATTTTGCAACCTGATGCAGTTGCTGGACCATCTGGAATAGATGTGCAGTCACCCAATAATGTGAATTCAGGTACGAAATCTCAAGAAACTGTGACGACTCAATATCAAATTGAGACTACTCCTGAAAGCAGCCCTTTAAAGAAAACACCTGAAAAAGATATTTCAGCTAAAAGTTCAACTGATATGAAATTCTTGATTTCACCTCAAGATTTAATGCCCATTCCACATGCTAATAGAAAGGAAGGTCAAAACAGACGTAGAGGCAAAACGGTAATTATAACTTAATCGCCATATCAACGAGAACTGACAGAAACATTATCAAAAGCAAAAACTCCCAACAGGGTAAAAAGAAACAGTGTAAAAAGAAATATAGTAGAAAACAAGTCTCTTCCTACAAAAAGGGCCAAGGCGATAACCAAGAAACCTAATGAAAACACTACAACAAAAAATCAGGCTAATGACACTCTTTGCTTTTATTGTCAAAAAAAATACTCAGAAAAAGTAAGACGGATCAGCGGATTAAGTGCACAAAATGTAACAATTGGGCACATGAAGGTTGCACAGGTTGGCTTTTAGAGGAACTCAACAGTTTTGAATGTGATAGATGTATTATGTCTAATTAGTCGAATATGCGATTTTGCCCCCGATGACATCCGCTTTTGCCCCATGGTAGGGGCACAACCAGATTTTGCATACTTTCTGTTATTTTTCTAATATTTCAAAATGTATTAAGTTTTTATTTTTCTATATTACGTCCTAGTTCCATAAGGCATTGCAAAGTATATTCCAAGAAAAAAAGTAAAACAAAATGTATTACACGTTTCATAATTTCAGTTTTTCCTTAGATATACGGTCATGCCCCTCCTTCCCCTATTTGAATTTATTGCGTTGTAAAAACACTAGGAAATTCAGTTACAGATGTTTATTGTGACTGTTTTATATTTCGAAGTCGCAACTTCCGCCGAGTGGTTTCTAATAATTAAACAATTTGCATAATGATAATCTGACTTTTTTGTCAAAATTACGATTACGTCCTCAGATTCTTATATGAAATTACTTCATTAATTTCATATACTCCAGGAATTTTGTTATGATATATTTTTGACTCATTATTTACAATATGTTTTCCAATATTATTACCGGTCCAAAACGCTACGTTGCTATTGTTGCAAAGACACTTTCAATTTCGGGAATTTCGCTAAAATCAAAATTATGAGCTTGGTTGATGACACCAGTAAGAGGCCTGTTAGTGCTTCTACATTTTGGTAGCTTTTAATGCCGCTAAGATACAAGCAACTAGGTTTTCATGAAAACATCTCTCGTCGATCCTCAACTAGTATTGGAAAACCAAATTATTGAGCCAACCAATAAAATTCATCTTCTGGGCGTTAATTACAATTTAACTTGGTACGAACCACTGCTAAGTTAGCTGCAAAGAAGATAAGTTATCTTTTTAGTGCTGAAAAATTGATTACATCAAAGCAGCTTGCTGCTCCAAAAAGCTCAGATTCATCTAGTATTGGAATACTGGTCTGATGCTTGGAGTACTATTCGCGCTTCAAATATGTACTTGACTCAATTCAGAAAAGACCAGTGTGACTGATAGACGATCATAGTTTCATTCACTGAAACATCAGAAGAATAAACCGCCCTTTATTTAAATCACTTCGAGGTGCTCAGAAATCATTATGAGCTTCATTTTTTCTTGTGAGTTGCTGAAAAAAGAGAAGATTCTGACTACAAGGAGGATTAATCATAGCTCCAAGGTATATCCAGCAACTGGAAAATGAAATTCACTAATAGATATGGAGAACTGGCACTGTTAAAATACTGAATTTTGTTTTCTCAAGAGGTCTCGCTTTGTAGGAATTGAGAAACTCCTTTTTTTACGCTTCAATACAGGTCACCGGATTTTCATTCCATCGCAAAACTCAGCCACCTTTACTCTGGCCTTATCAACACTCACGATTACAGAATCACTATATAGGTTATACAGGGTGTCACACTACGATTAAGACAGGGAAAATCTCGTAACACAAAAGTAGTGCGGTAATTTATGGGTTGTAAATCAAATCAATTGGTGCAGCTGATTTTTATATTGTGCCCAATGAGCTTTTTGTTTGTCACGTGACATCAGATTCATAATTATTTTTAGTAATGCAATATTCATGTAAAATTCACATATTAATCGACTTCACTGAACAGGAAATATTGCGACAGTGATTGCCGGAATTCACAGTTCATTGCAATCTTTCGTAGTACATTAAACCTTTTATTGTTATTGTTCCATATATTCGTCTATATTATATACATTAAAGTGCTGACTTGGCTGAGACGAACTTGCGTTCAACATTGTCGTGGATCTGATAGTCAGTCCAACAAGAGTCCTAAGTGAGTTCTAAAAGAGTCATGAAACAGTTATGAGTATAAACTTCAAAATAAAGGAGGTTTAAGACTAAGACCTTTGTTTTATTGAAAGGACCTACGACCATATTCACATATTAATGGGAAAACCTGTATATTTTGGCATTCCTATGTTTCTTCCGAGAAAGCGATTCCAACAAAGCATCACACTTGTGGTCTAAAATCCTTAATTTCAGAACTACAGGTACTTCACTATCCTTTGTCCCACGACAATTATAACATATGTCTGAAAAGAGCATTTGCCAAATTATACACACATATTTGGGCAGTTCTATATTTTTTGTGATCAGTAAAACAAGGCAAAATATGCACCTAAACAGGGTGACCCTAAACTTGAATAATTTGGCAATTACTCGTTTCAGACGTTTGCCCTAATCGTCGTGAGTCTGAAGGATACTGAAGAACCGGTAGTTCTTAAATTAATTGTTTTAGACCACAAGTGTAATATTTTGTTGGAATTGTTCTCTCGGAAGGAACATAGAAATGCCAGATTATACAGGTTAGGTAAGGTTAAATTACCTTCAAGTGAAACATAAAGATATAAACTATAATTTAACCTAACCTGTATAATCTAGCATTTCAGTATCTGTTAGTATATTAAATATAGTCTAATAGCCAGCGTTCCGCAGACTTAAGGTATAGTAGCAAAGTCCTTATTAATGCTAGGTATACTATTTCACCCGCCGTAGATGAAATGGGGATTCACTATTCCCATCAAGGGTTCCTTTGGGCGTGTCCAGAAGTCGAAAGACATCAAAATCGACTGCGAAAACGTGATCGCAGCATGGCTGCCGTTTTGATATCTTAAAATATATAATTTTTTTCATGTAAAACCTTAATGGCAGACACTTCTTCCGGTTCCTACTATAATTAATAGTATTTCAAAGCTGCGAAAATTTTGACAACTGAAAGTTATATATGTCATTTATATTATTATTACATAATTAGGCCAAGCTACAGAGATTTTTTCATGTAAAAAGTGTTAGAAGAAAACCAGCTGCGCCATTGTTTGTAAAATAGTTCCATATGATATAGTGATATGTTTTTCACTCGACTTTATTATTTATAACTTTGTTATTAACAATTTTATGCAGAAAATCGCGTTTTTTTTAGTTTTTTGCTTATAAAGTTGAAACTATCACAGTAATCGTGATGGCCTCCACAGACTGATTGTAGGAAATGAAAAGACGAAGAAAATGAGAGGACGGACGACTGGATCAGACCCTTAGTTTAAGAGAAAATCGGAAAAAACCAGCCAAAATGCAGTTTTTCCAAAAATTCTTAACTCGGTTAGTTTTTGAGTTGTACCGTAGATCCTCCGGCCAGTATTAGTTATTGATATAAGCTTCATTTGTGCGAATATCAGGAACTGTCCGATGCATAGTTTTTGATCTGTGGCCATTTGATTATGTTACTATGCAATTTTCCAGCAGACCTGAATGCGACAGGTATGGTCCGATTTCAATTTAATAAAAAGATTCTGAAAGTAGAATTCTCATAGTTCAAAACGTTCATCTTGGTTTTCCATAAAATTCAACTACTCTTACGCGCTCGGCCGTTTTTCGTCAGGTTCAGCTTTATTTTTAACATATTTCTCAGCGTTTTTATGGAAAACTAAGATGAACGTTTTGAACTATGGGAATTCTACTTTCAAAATCTTTTTATTAAATTGAAATCGGACCATACCTGTCGCATTCAGGTCTGCTGGAAAATTGCTTAGTAACATAATCAAATGGCCACAGATCAAAAACTAAGCATCGGACAGTTCCTGATATTCGCACAAATGAAGCTTATATCAATAACTAATACTGGCCGGAGGATCTACGGTACAACTCAAAAACTAACCGAGTTAAGAATTTTTGAAAAAACTGCATTTTGGCTGGTTTTTTCCGATTTTCTCTTAAACTAAGGGTCTGATCGAGTCGTCCGGCCTCTCATTTTCTTCGTCTTTTCATTTCCTACAATTAGTCTGTGGAGGCCATCACGATTACTGTGATAGTTTCAACTTTATAAGCAAAAAACTAAAAAAAACGCGATTTTCTGCATAAAATTGTTAATAACAAAGTTATAAATAATAAAGTCGAGTGAAAAACATATCACTATATCATATGGAACTATTTTACAAACAATGGCGCAGCTGGTTTTCTTCTAACACTTTTTACACAAAATGCTCCCTACAAATGTCTGTAGCTTGGCCTAAATAGTATATTATTCAACGAGCACAAAATGATTGCTATTTTTCACGAGGGTGAAGTTTGCGACACGAGCCGCAGGTGAGTGTCGCAATTCACCCGAGTGAGACATTGTAATTTTGTGCGAGTAGAATACTATACTTTGTCCACGACTTCCTCGAAAAAATTAGTAATAATCTGCATTTTCAACAATAAAAATAGTTATCAAAAGCGTTGACATAACATTTTCTGTGTTCACTGAAAACTGCTACTGCATACTCACGTAAACGTCAACTATTTCACTTGACATCGATTCCATTCCATTCTTTCACTCTGATGAAAATGAAAAGATAATTTTGCATTTATTTATTTATATTAATATTAACAGAACAATTATTGAAAATAAACGAAGGCATTGAATTTATAGTTATCTTAGTTACATAAAACCTAAAAATCTAATAACAATACTATCCTAACAATGTGAATGATAGTCTCAAGTTTGGACATACGTTTTGAGTGTGGCGTCATGCAGTGTATAATAAACCATTATTCACTAGTGATTAATAGGTATAATTGTACTTCAGGAAGCACTAGTATAATGAATGATTTATAGTACAGTCGTGGAAAAACATATTTAAAAAAGCAGACATATAGGTCGGTTCTGACATCCCGGCACACCACATAATACTTTATTTGTCAAAATTTTCGCAGCTTTGAAATACTATTAATTATAGTAGGAACCGGAAGAAGTGTCTGCCATTAAGGTTTTACATGAAAAAAATTATATATTTTAAGATATCAAAACGGCAGCCATGCTGCGATCACGTTTTCAAAGTCAATTATGATCTCTTTCGACTTCTGGACACGCCCAAAGGAACCCTCGATGGGAATAGTGAATCCCCATTTCACCACACACGTGAAGTAGTATGCCTAGCATTAATAAGCACTTTGCTACTATACCGTAAGTCTGCCGAACGCTGGCTCTCAGTCTAAAAATGATTAAACACGTTAAGGTACAGAAATTCATTGAAAGCGTCCAAAAATTCAAATGTCATTATGGAAATCTATTTTTATTTTTCCGTCAGCATCATGATACACGGACGATCAGAATAATATATTAGTACTTATACCTAAATAACGCGATAATCAATGGAGCTCTCCAATCACTTATCAATCTCATCTACTGTAGAAAAATTAATGATGTTATAA
>JARQZK010003613.1:1702500-1710000 GCA_030704885.1 Cynegetis impunctata
ATTGGTAGTATTAGAAGAAATTTTTACATCGATATTTGGTACGATAAATATGTCATCTCCGATCTTAGAAAATGACAAATTCATGAAAGATTAAGTGAAATAATGGAGTAACAAATTGATGTATATGATGCTTAGATTGAAGTTAGTTATAAGAAGAATACACACGGAATGAAAAAGTTTTTCTTTGTATATTTATTATTAATACATCTTGAGTTGCATTATGGTTGATGGTGTTTTATTATGAAAACCACTTGATTATATTAAACATTATGATTTCTCATTGAATCCATGCATACTGCTAAATGAATGTTTTTCGTGAAATTTCGAATATACTTTGCAGAAGTTCTTCAGAAATAATTAATTTTTAGAGTGTGATGAAGAATCATCAATAAAAAGTTTTGAAATATATATGTTTATTGATAATTGCCCATCATATCTGGCCAATTATAAACTTCCTGCATGAAAAATCTCGAATCAATAGTTTCATATCACTTAATCAAATATAGTTGATTCAGACTAGGTATCTTACACTTCAAATTGAATCAAATAAAAATGGATAAGCAAAAAGCAGTAAAGTTCACAATGCCAGGCCTCGATTTCTCTTAATTTTTCCCACATTGTTTCATGAATTTGGATCTTTCCAGCCAATGTTTTCGCTGGAGTAAATATTCACCTACATAAAGCTTCACACTTTCACTCGAAACTAACATTGTTATGAAAAAAACCCAAAAAACTTTTAAATCTCTCATATAATTCGTGTTGAACGCTGATTTTGAGACGCCATGTTTTGACGTTATCACCTAAGCTCCGCTTCCATGTCAGATCCCAATATATATATATATATATATATATATATATATATATATATATATATATATATATATATATATATATGAAAAACTTGGTTCACGGAATGAACCGCGTGAAAGATTTGAAAAATCTCGATGTTTCGGCTCCTTTTGCGAAGCTATCTTCAGGAGAATTAGAAGGGAAATAATTCAGAATCGTGGCCACAATCTGCCTACTCCACCATTCGAATTAGGAGGAATCGGAAACAATACGATTGCGTGGTCTCAACCTGCCTACTCCACTAACCGTACTGCTTCCTGTCAACTCTGAAGTCTCAACCTGCCTTCTCTTCAGAGTCAACTGACGGGCCGATCGTCACGTGGCCGTATTTATAGGGGAGGGGGGGCGGGTACTCACGCTCATCAGTGCGGGATGTACTCTGATTGGGTGTTACATGGCGACCACTGAGAAGTGGTTTCCATGCTGATGGGAGTCTGTGACTGTCATCTCTGGTGTTCAAACAATTTGGACGTTTTTCTATTCCTACAGCTTCACGGAAAATTCGGGATTTGAAAGATCGGACGGTTTGTATTGGAGAAATCGATAATGTGGCCTGTTTGGGTGTGATGTTGGGAAAGGGCGTTGGAGATATCTGAGTGTCTTACTGAAAGTGAATGTTCTTTGGCACGGACCTGAATTCGTCGGTTTGTTTGTCCTATATAAGAACGAGGACAATTGGAACAGGAAATCTCATAAACACCGTGATTTTCGTTAGGAATTTTATCTTTGACGGATCTGACCAGATGGGAGAGTTTTTGTGGAGTGGTGAATATTGTTTTGATGTTCGTGTTTTTGAGAGATCTTGCGATCTGTTACTCCTTTGATGTAAGGAAGAAATAATTTAGGAGTAGATTCTTGTTCAGTGGGATTGGAAGGAGGTAGAGGTGGGGTGATGTTTGAGTGTTTGCGCATGTTTTTGTTGATTTGATATGTGTTGTAACCGTTCTGTAATAATGTATGTTTTAGAGTATTGAGTTCTGATTCACGGTGTTCGTCGTCAGATAGTCGAATGGAGCGGTGGATTAGGGTATTAACTACAGAGTTCATTCCGTGAACCACGTTTTTCAAATACTTCCGACCGCGGAAATCTTTCTGAACATATATATATATATATATATATATATATATATATATATATATACATACAAATTCATATTAATATATAGTAATGCCTTCATTTTCGTTCAGTAATAAGGACAGCAGTCGTAATAGAAATCAAATTTTAAAAAAACATCCTCAATGAAATACTGAGCCATCGTTTGTAAGCTTTGATATCTATAACACATTTTGCATTCTGCACTTCATGTGTTACTTGTTTGAAATACAACAAAATCGTCCTGATTTCAATATTCAACTTGAATATGTTTGGTTCGATCTCAGTTAAAGCCTCAGAGTGTCCAAACCCAATGAAGGATTCACCTAAAACCTATTAAAAATCCGGTGAATCCAAAATTTGCGAAGAATCAGTAGATTCCAAAAGTGAGGGAGACAAAAAGTAAACATTGATTAAACGATTTTATGAAAATATGACAATAACGGCATGGAGCAAAAATATTTGACTTATAATGTGATAGATAAAAAAAATATATCTATTAAATAAAAACATCACGATAACAGTGCGAAAATGAAATTCGGATAGAACAGATTCTCATTAACAACGTTTGAAATATCAACCAGATATTTCTTGGAAGGAATTTAATTAGTATGCGCTCTATCCGGCTAACGAACAGACTCAAGTGTATTTTCGCAATCTTATAAGCAGTGTAAAATAAGACGGAGGCATGAGATAAATTTTGAAATGAACTAAATTGGGACCATGTCCTCGAGTTTTCAGATTTCAAATTATACATTTTCAGTTTGTGCGGAAATGACACAATGGTGAAAATTGTCTTACGATTGAACTGAGGGGATTATTACTGATGACACTTATTCATATTTAGCTCACGATATGGCCGAAGCCTTTTTCAAAATTCAATTTACTACAAAATAAAATTCATTCACCTACTTCTCTCAATTTCTGAATAGCTGGATTTAGTAATGTCAATTAACCTCTTGCTTAACACTCGGTGGAACACTACTATTAGTGCTATGCACTCAATAGGCTTATATATATATATCATATACGTGACTAATACTGACATAACCGATAGTTGTCACACCATACTATATATATATATATATATATATATATATATATATATATATATATATATATATATACTAGCTGACCCGGCAAACGTTGTTCTGCCATATAAATTATTTTTATCTATTCATCTATCTGCCGATGTATATCTACCTAACTATATATCTATCTACCTAGATAGTTATCTATCTTTCTATCTATCTATCTATCTATCTATCTATCTATCTATCTATCTATCTATCTATCTATCTATCTATCTATCTATCTATCTATCTATCTATCTATCTATCTATCTATCTATCTATCTATCTATCTATCTATCTATCTATCTATCTATCTATCTATCTATCTATCTATCTATCTATCTATCTATCTATCTATCTATCTATCTATCTATCTATCTATCTATCTATCTATCTATCTATCTATCTATCTATCTATCTATCTATCTATCTATCTATCTATCTATCTATCTATTTATCTGTCTATCTATCTGCATATCTATCTATCAATTTATCTGATCTATCTATCTATCTAAATATCTATCAATCTATCTGACCCGGCAAAAATGTTAATCATTGGGAGTATGAAAAATATATTACGACCTATTCTCAAACCGACTTTTGTTATTTTCGATTGCCATCTTGCAGCCCTATTGCGGATCTGTGGATAAAATTTAAAAAAATGAAAATCGCGATGCAAAAATAGGAGTTGATCGTAGAAGGGTAAACAATTGAGAGTAATATGAATTTTTTCATTCCAAGTCATGACAAAATAAAAATGACATAGATTAGAAATAATTTTATATGGTGGTTAAGTATTCTCAAATTTTCTAATTTCCCGCGCAATTTTCTTAATTTTTTCTTTCATAAGAACCTTCTTCTGACAACAAAAAAAGAATTAGTGGAATCGGTCCAGCCGTTCAAGCGTGATGGCGTGACCAAGGGAAATAAGGATTCATTTTTATATATATATATATATATATATATATATATATATATATATATATATATATATATATATATATATATATATATATATATTGGATTGATTGGGCCGATACATGGTGTAAATTAATAAACATATTAAAACAATGGTTAATAATAACAATTTACACATTCATTAAAAGAAATAACGCACGTTTCGGTGGAACTTCACTTTCTGCAGATGCTAATGGCAAACTAACTTTGTTTCTCTGTTATATCGAAAACAAGGAATAAAGAGATGACAAATTGTGTAGAACGGGTAAATAGAAAGATGGTTACAAATAATTATTAGAATAGAAAAAACAAATTCTGAACTGCAAGTTAGGTAGTTCGGTAATTTTGAAAAGATTAAGAAGGGGGCTTGAAGTATGATCGATTTGGCTATTCAATAGGAGACCGGAATGCTTGTATTCATTTAAGTGTAATGATACTAAAAAATTAAGTTTAATTCCCTTACTTTCAGCATTTAATATTCTAAAATCGAAATTGAATGTATGATTTTCTTGGTTTAAATGGTTTGCATAATGTGATCCAGACTTTTGATTAACAAAGCTCTACGTTTGTATTCTGAAATTCTAGTTTGAAAACTTCTGAAAGATCTACCAATGTAAAACTTATCACAATCACCACAATTAATTTTATAAACTCCTGATTTATTATTTTTATCAACTTTGGATTTATTATTTTTTATATGATTTCCCAAATTATTACCGGTACGATAAGCAATGTTAGTGTTGTGCTTAGATAAGAGAGATTTAAGTTTTCTACTTGAATTTCCGATGAAAGTGAGGCTGTTTTATTTGATACTACTATTATTTTTAGTAAGGGACCTGGCTAATCGCATTTTTGAACAACTTTTTATCTATCATATTGTCTATTATTATGGGATCATAATTATTATTCACTGCGATTTGTTTAATAACATTTTTCTCGATGTTAAAATTGGCATTTGAAAGTGGAATATTTACTAAACGATTTACCATACTATTGAAAGCTGCCATTTTGTGTTGGAATTGATGTAGGGAAGTACTATGTATGACGATATCACTGTGCGATGGTTTGCGAAAATTTGAAAAATTATGTTTGTTATCTACTTTTGTTATTTTCAAATCCAAATAGTTAATTGAGTTATCGTTTTCCACCTCTAAAGTGAATTTTATATTAGGGTGTAAAGTGTTAATGAATATTTAAAAGTAGTCAAGTTGCCTAAGAGTACCAGTGAAACAATAAATAATATCATCCACATATCTGAGCCAATAAACGAATTGTCGAATAACAGGATGATTATGAATTAACTGTTCCAAATTATCCATGAATACTTTAGCCAACAAAGGGATCAGAGGGTTTCCCATAATTAAGCCTTCAGTACTGCTGTAAATCATATTTAAAATTTGAAACTAAAATAATTCTGTTCCAGACATAATTCCAGAAGCGACAATATATCTTAAATTATGAAAGGATTAACAAGATTGCTATCAAGGAACTTTGATATTATTATTATTTTTCATATACATACATACATAATATATATATATATATATATATATATATATATATATATATATAGTTATATATATATATATATATATAGTATATATATATATAGATATATATATAAATATATATATATATATATATATATATATATATATATATATTATAGATATAATTACTATATAGTTTGATGTATAATATATATAATATATATATATATATATATATATATAAATAAAACTATTTCGGAGGATACGTAACACTAGTAGTAACTTCAAATATTTACTAGAACCGATTGTTAGAATTTAGTTCTAGTAAAGGCTTTTTTGCTGTTAAAATGTAACACGCTTTTATTTTTTATTTATTAAAAACCAATACAAATTTGTTTTAAAAAAAATTAGGTTTATTTATTTCTTACTCTCTAGTATTTATTTATGCATGAGAAATTTCGTATCAATCTGAAACCGGGAATAGGGTCAAATTTAACTTGCAAGATATGATTCCAGACATACAGAAACCGGGTTAGGTGAAACTAAATTAAAGACTGTAATACAAAAAATTAATGCTGACTACGTGAAATATATATATATATATATATTAGAATAATAAAATATTTTAATAAAATTTAAATATTCCAAAAAATTTTTTAAACCCCACCCCCCCCCCCCCCCACCCCCCCCCCCCCCCACCCCCCCCCCCCCCCACCCCCCCCCCCCCCCACCCCCCCCCCCCCCCACCCCCCCCCCCCCCCAGGCGTGTGTGGCAGAAGAGGCTGTTTTGTAATATGGACAAACTGAAGTTTTTCGGTTTTAAGAAGTATTTCCAATCCGTCATATATTATGTAGTCACAAAGAAATTTGGAATGAGTGCCAATAAGCTTTACGTGTTTCTTTAGAGAAAAAAAATATAGGAAACTATGTAAATATATTTTATTGGTGGCTTACAATAGAAGTTTCTTCACCATATGGTGTTAAGGAACATGTTATATTACCAATATCTCTGAAATGTCAGTTGATGATATATCATTCATCAGAATTCATACCATCAATAGAAAATGAAACTCGAGAATATCCTGTGTAATATTAACTCTGAATTCGTTTCATAATGTATATATTCGCTAAAACAGTAATCCCCTGAAAGCATGCACAATGTTAAATTTAATTAAAAAGATATTCCTGTAATGAAAATTTCAATATATATGTAAATTTTATTTATGCACATCTATTGAGCAAGTCAACTACGGTGAGGGCAACATAAGAGACCACTTGAAGTTATTCTTCGTCAGATCACGTACAAGGTTTGCTTCTAAGCCCAGCCGCTACATCAGAGAGTATCTTGTTTTCATCGAACGCAGTTGGTTTCACCACAACCTCCACTATATTCGAACGTTCTAATACCCCCCAGGCTATCGTTATTTAATCTTGGGTGACCTCGTTGAGACATGTTCCCCATTGTTAGAGTTATAACAATGCCTTTCTCTTTATATCATTGTAACGGGTCGAACAGTTAATGAAGTTTCAGATAAAATATGAACAGTGGTGAACGCCCTTTGTTCTTTTTCTTTGCCGAGGTAGCCCCGTTTTATTATTTATACTAGTATTGCTCAATTTATTGTGCTAATAGAAATAATAATGATATAATAAATGAGTTTGTATGAGATAATATTCTGATCACATTTATATTGAGATCTGTATGGGAAACTCACAAACAGATTCAGGTATTGATTATTTTCTGGTATAAACAGATGCATAAGGTACTGAAACTTCCAGCTACGGGAATAGAGGAGTAATATGTGATCAAAGGAATGTTTCAATCTAATGATGTTCAAGTTACAAAATAAAGTTTTTTCGATCAAAATATGTTTTCTCTTTTGAGATGTTTGTTCAACTCCAATTGCTCTAGTGATAAATGGCAATGAAAGAATCCGATGATATCCGGGTGTGTTTTATCATTCTTGGTAGTTAATAACGAGTTCATAGACACCTATGCAGCTTTAAATTTCACAACCCTTGATGTCTTGCACAAACC
>JARQZK010003613.1:1715000-1880000 GCA_030704885.1 Cynegetis impunctata
ATCTAATAAATTATTTCAGCAACAGGCGATACACAAAGTCAAAAGAGGAACCGCATTATTATCTAATTTATGCACAAAAGCCTTCACGCTGTGGCCAATATACGTTCAGCATTGTTAGTTTCAGGATTCGTACATTAAATAATACACATATAATTTTCTGCCTACGAGAAACCGATTTTAGTGTTCTCCATCTAAATAATTGTTTCGAATCTTATGATTCAGTAACGAATTTCATCTGAAACTAAGACAAAATTCAGATCAGAAGTTTCGGAGTTTTTATTTTATTGATAACATTCTGTATTCTCTTAAGTTATTATAACTCTCTCATGACCACAGTTATCTGCGATTGTAATTTAGGCCGATTGTCATGTTGTGAGTGAACAGTTCATTTTTTCAAATGCTGATATATATATATATATATATATATATATATATATATATATATATATATATATATATATATATATATATATATATAGGGTGTTCGGCACATGAACCACCAAAATATATTGGGATATTTTTGGGATCATTTGTTACTTTCCACCTATGGACCCTGGGTCCTAAAACTCACGGTTAAGGAGATATAATTTTTTCAATTTTTTTTCTCAAATTACCCAAAAGCTTGCCTTTGAACCCTAATAAGTTTTTCATTAATGGCTGTAAAACCACCATTATTTCAAATAAATATTCTGTAATGTATGCTTGTTCAAATAATTAATAGTTTTCATTACAACTGACAGTACCAAAGGTACGAACGAGAATTTTTATTCCACAAAATTAGTGATTTCCGAGAAAATAAATCATTTCAAAATTTAATGTTGAAAAAAGTAACAACAATTGAGAGCCTTTCTAACGGTATGCTAAATGCTACATATTGAAAAAAAAACATTTCTGCTTCACGTTGCGGATATTCCGTCAGAGAGACGGATTTAGTGAGGAAAACAATTTTATTTTTTGATCGTTCATTTGAACAAAAGTTAAACTACTAACAATAATTCAATATCTAACTTCTAACCAACCTCCCTTTTGAGAGATATTTATGCCCAAGCTAGCAGGGAGATTGGTTAAACATATAAGGGTTCTGATTTGTTCACAGTAATAATAACAAAGTAAAATGAAGGTATTTACTGTTTTCTCAATACATTGATGAGACTTATCTTTATGTTTTAGTATATATTCTGTCGACGTTTTTCTTGGGTGGATTGTACTCTTGACTTCTGCCCTTTTTGTAACTCTTTTCTTGGTAGTTCCAGATAAGGTGGATATTGGCTCCAGGTAAGGTGAGTTTCAAACTTCAGACAATGTGGCTTTTAGCTCTAACCTCGGCTCTAACCAAGGTGGCTAAAATAATTCGGGGCAAATCAACATACAATCTCAAACTTAATATGTTCCAAGAATATCTGTAGGGTATCGATGGCCAATTAGAAGTAACATTTAGATTTATCTCAAGCAAAGATGCTTAGAAAGACAGTATATGTTCCAACATTAAACTGAACATAAGATATGACCACGTGAAATTTGCCATCGTTAGCCTACAAAAATCTTGTGTTAAATTGAGAGAATCAAATAAGCAAATAAATTAAAGATACTTTAAATTAAGAAATGTGAGATGATTATTTCAATATTGAAAGATAATTAATTTAATATAGATAAATTAAAAAATATGAAATGGCGGAAAAATGAAATAAGGAATCAATTCAGATTTTCAAGATAATGCATTTATACGAAATAATTATATTTCTTCTCATAACTTACCGTCTATCAGACGCCACAGATACTTAATAATTTCAATAAACTTTAATAAACGTTCAATTGATATTGAATATAGTTCTATTAGTTAACGATATTACTTGTTCAACAGTTATTTGGCTGAAGAGACCGATATTACGTGTTTCACGTGGAAATCCAACGCTGCCTCCCATACTCTCTTGTACGCAGGTCATTCATTCAGGCGTTTTATAGCGAGGAATCACGGTATTGGAATGCATAGTTCGGTATTAGCGGTTAAGTGGAGAATTTACACGTTACAAACTGTTCTATAGTTAAAAATTTTGTAAGAACTATTTTCCTTATGCCCACTCGACACCCCTTTCTTACTTCAAACGTTACGGTAGCTAGTTATTTGTTGAAGCAGAAACGTTTCTCTTTTTTCGAACAAAATGTATAACAAGAGAGCAGTTACTTATTGACTTATTGTTGGGAGTTTATCTCTTGTTTGAATAAACGATCATAAAATCACATTTTGTTCGAACAAAAAACGGTATGTAGCATACCGTTAATTTAGTCGCGTCAGAAGCGTCATACATACCTGAAGTTAGCATGAGAAAAAACACATACATATTAAGTACAAAACAAGTACAAAAAGTGTATAAAAACATATAGATATATAACAGAGCCAAGTATTTCTATTTTATGATGTCTTGGGCCAGATCTTGGCCACGTCCAGCGCTTCCGGGGTGGCATTCTCCAACTCCTTCATGGTGCATACCATTAGAAAGATTCTTAAGTAGAGAAGTTTTTAAAAGAGAGTGAAGCGCCATGTTGAATTACTACCCGACCATTTCCAATTATCCATTGTCTTCATAATTCAAGCATGAACTGCTTAAATACCAAAATCCCGGATATACGAAATTGTCGCACTTCACAAAGCCAAGTACAAAGTGTGGCCGGTTCAATCAATTTCATTGATCTGACGGTTTATGTGCATTAACAAAGATACATGTTGACCAGGGCCAAAACGATAAACATTATTAGCCTGGAGAGCATTACGCATTCTAGCAGCCAACGACTTTTACCGTCTCCGCGTTAATTAGTTTCGACTGAGGGGAAACAAGGCTCTCTTCGCCCTTAATCATGGAATTTCGAATAATGTCGATGCATCGCTTTCACGTTGCCGCCTTTATTGGTGCACGGGCAAATAATTGCGGAATAAATTTCGATGCAATGTTTGTGTGATGGAGTTTCGTCAATTACTTGAATGTTCTTCGAAAGTTATCAAATTCAGAATTGTTGAGAAAATGTGGTTTTCTTCTTCGAAGTTATCTTCAGAAGTTGGTTGAGTTGGTGTCAATTGTACGTACTTTTTGTGTATTATTATTTCAATAGTTTTTATTGGAAATTACAATTTCCACTAGAACAAGAAACCAACTGAAAAATTAATTCGATATTATACTTAATTATTGTTCGTGAAAAATATCAAAATTTTGATTGAATGGCATAGATTAGAAAAGTACCCATCAGAACTCCCAGAAATAGGAATAAAAAAAGGTTTCATACGCTGATTATTAAACTAACTTTTTATATATACACCTATCAATCCATACTGAGCTATAGTTGACAGAGAGGTTACATGCTGGCTATTGTTCGGGAGGTCTTTCAAAGTTATCAGATTGAACGGGTTTGAGGTGATGTGAATGAAAGAAGTAATTTTTCTTTTTGGGACAATGTGGATTTCTGCTTCGAATCCATCTTCAGAAGTTGGTTGAATTGGTCTCAATTGTACGTAACTTTTGTGTTTTATTATATTAATAATTTCTATTAGAAATTACAATATCCACTACAACAAGAAACCAACTCAAAATTAATTTGATATCATCATTATTGTTTGTGAAAAATAGCAAAATTTTGATCAAATTGCATAAAAAATATATAAATATAGATTAGAGAAGTACCTAACAGAACTCCCAAAAATAGGTACAAAAAAACAGGTTTCGTAAGAAGAATATCAAACTAACTTGGGATCTGACATAGAGGCGGAGATTATGTGAACCAACTATGAACACGGGATATATGAGAGATTTGAAAGTTTTTCATAACAATATTAGTTTCAAGTGAAAGTGGATGTTATATGCTTTTGAATTGCCCCTTTTAAAGCAACAGCATGTTACATATTCTGTTCTCATAGAATCATATATAATATTGTGTAGTCAGCTATTAGTGTTTGCTGAACTCTGTATTTCTTAGAATTGTAAGTAGGGATTGAAGCGACTTCGTCGCCTATCTTTGATGTAAGGAGGATCATTATAATTCTAATGCTCGTAACTTAACATTGTTCGACGTTTGGTCGTAATCAAATAAATCTTTTTTAAAAAGACTTTGTTATTCTTGAATAACGTAATTAGCACTCTCTAGACTAACTGATTCTACGTTTTGCAAATTTGAACATAGCATTTTTCACTTTTTGTGCCGCAATTTGTAAGAAATCAGAAACTTGTACAGGTAATTGTATATGTTAACGTTGGAAATAAAAACTGGATCCATCTGGCCGCCAGAGTACGCCACCTGTAATGTCACTATTAATCCATACTGAGCTATTGTTGGCAGAGTGGTTACGCTTGCTTGCTATTATTCCAGAGATCTTTCAAAGTTATCAAACTGAATAGTCGCAAAACCATAACCAAGATGATTTGAATCAAAGAAGACGATAGGTGTCGTAGGAAAACTGGTTACGCTATACATTAAGTATTAAATAGAAGGCACAACGTTTGAGCGTAAAAACAAGAAAAAACTTCTGAGAGGAATTAAATTTTAAAAAATTTAATTAATAAAGGTAGATGATCATAAAATTATAATATACAATTTCTTTTACAAAGTTATGAAAATAAACATTTTAGGTAATATTAATTATAATGAAAATATAAACTAATTATCACCTTAAGAAGTACACTGAATCTTAGTTATGACTGGTCTGTGGTAACGAAAATAGGACCTATTCAAATTTTAAAAAAAATTGAAAGTAGCAGCTATAATATGGCAAGTAGCCAAACTACGACATAACTTTTTGTTACCGTTTTAGTCAATACCAAAATTACGTGTTATCTCGTAGTCAGCTATCAACGTGTTGATTTCCTTTTCAGGTACAATAGTCAATAACAAAAACTACAAGATAACTTTTAATTAACGTCCTAGGCAATAACAAAAACTACTAGTAGAATTGTAGTTTACTGTCAACGTGTTAAAATGGTTTTCGTAATCCCATACTGTTATTTTGATTTAACGGTATTCAGATGACAATTGAAAAGTCAGTGTTAACGGCCGCCGGCCGTTAAGAAATCACTTGTTCAAATATTTATTTCAAAACATCATTCTGCTTACAATAACAACATTGAAATCTTCGTCCACAGCGAGTTGGGAGAATAAACCTCTGATTTTCATTTCGCATAGGCTAATAATACATCTTCATTAACCACCTTTACATTTCTTGCTTTTACGCCACATTTCAAAATTTTCATATTCTTTTCGATATCGCTCTTGAGTTATTTTCGGCAGTTAATCAACACTCGCTGCACTGCACATAATTCTCCCAATATTTCTAAAGGAATTTGATTTTGTTCCTCAATTTCATCAATTTCATCCATGGTCGTCGTTAAAGCGAACTTGAGAAAACAAAAAACTGACGTTGTTTATAAAACTGTCAAACTGTTCCATGACAACAGAGTGCACGACGTTGGGATTTTTCTTTAGAATTGCGGGGTTTTTTCTTTTTTCGGAATCAAAATATAATCTTTCAACGGGATTACGAAAAATGTTTAACGACACAACGGCCGATACGCAAATAACGGATTCGGTTAGTTATAATCCTCGGCTGCTCCTCGGATTACAATATCCAACCTCATCCGTTATTTGCTACATATCGGCCTTGTTACGTTAATAACTATATCAGTTTCCTTTTCTGTTACAATATTCGAATACGTGCCTTCTGTCAGTACTATATCATTATTTTACAATAAAAAAGAACCACCTCATGATAGATTTACATTACTATTCATTGTTCAGTTCTTACACTTATTTCACCACATCAGCAAGATTTTATGAAGAATAGCTCAACTGTTACTAATTTGGCATGTATTACTCAGACTCTGTCTGAATCATTAAATGACCGTGGTCAGATGGATGTTATTTACACAGATATTCAGAAGGCCTTTGATCAGATCGATCATAGCATATTGATGTACAAACTTCAGTTTATTGGCTTTTCGTCCCAGTTATTATTATTGATGCAATCATATTTTTCAGATGGCTATCAATATGTTGAACATGGAGGTTGTGAATAAGCACTCTATCGTGCCTCATCCGGTGTGCCACAAGGGTTCAATTTAGGACCTTTATTATTTCTTATATACATCAACGATCTGTGTCTACAACTTGACTGTATGCATCTGCTTTTTGCTGATGATTTGAAAATATTTGCTAGATTACAAGTATCTTTGGTCAGTTTATGATGTTCCAACAACGGACTGAAACTTAATGTCAGTAAATGTGAAGTTCTGTCGTTTTCTCGTAGATTGACTCCGATTCACCACGGCTATACGTTGGATGGTCAGATTCTAGATAGATGCGTTGAGTTCAAGGACCTAGGGGTTGTTTTTGACTATAAGCTGGCATCTGCAACTAGAACGCTAGATTCTTCTGTCAGAAACTGGAACAACTTGTTTAACCTCGGCACGATGAAAACGTTATACTGTTATTTTATTCGTAGTAAGCTAGAATATGCCTCTGTAATCTGATCTCCTCTGTACAATAATTCTGTGGTAGACTTGGAGGCTGTTCAGAGAAAGTGTTTGAAATATATGTATTTCAGATGTTATGGGCAGTACCCTTCGAGAGGCTTCGACCACTCTGTCCTAACCATAAGTCTTGGAATTGATGTGTTGCAGTTGAGACGTGAGTGTTTTGCTCTAACGTTTCTGTACAAAATTCTGCACAATAAAATTGTCTCACCATTTATTCTTAGTAGGATAAAAATCCGCGTACCAAGGCCTGGTCTGAGATGGAGTAATACTTTTGTTGTTGATTACAGCAGATTGAATGTTATGTCACGTTCTCCTATCAATTTTATGTTAAATGTTTATGATAGGTGTTTTAATCGATGTGATATATATTTTGATGCGCTATCGGTGATTTCGACATGCCATTTAGAAAAATGTTTTTTTTTTTAAATTAATTTATGTTGGGTACATGGGATTATGAATTGTATATTATTTGCTTATGGTTTTGATGGAATTCTTATGATTTTCTTGTTAGCATAAGAGTCTATTATGCATATATTTGTATTTGTATTTCTATTTCTATTATTTTCCTGTTGGGAATAAATTTATTTATTATTATTACTTATTTGTTATTATTATTACTTAAAATTTTAGACTGTTGCTATTACAGACAGCCTCGACATTGTTTTATTTTGGTGGAATATTCATCTAAGGATGAAATTCGGTAAAGATACTAGGGATATTGTTAAGATTTGTAAAAGAAGACAACAATTTTCTGATAACATAACATCGCCCTTGAGAACTTGTAGTTACTTTCCTTTGTCATTTTTTATGTCAGAACAATGAGAGAAATCGTTCATCACTAGTGCCAACTTAAATTAAATTAAATAGTGTTTTACAGTATACACGTCCGAATTTTCCAGGTCAGAAAAATATTTGTCGTTTTAAGTACACCAAGTTGAGATAATGAAAATTGATTAACTTTGCCCAGAGAAATGTCATCGATAAAATTTATAGCACAACTACTAACTCCATTATTGCAATATTTATTATGAACGATTGCTTATCAAATGAATCGTCAATAAATTATGATATTTACCGGAAGATAAAGAGATTTGTCTGTATAATTTGACCTTACTGACTTTCTTGTTAAATAAATAATGATACCTGTTGTTTGATGATGTTTCAATTCAAGGAATATTTGTATTCTACTATACATATATGTTATTGTACACGAAACATTCAATATACCACATACAAAAAGTCAGAATATACGAAGCGACTACAAGATAAACCCAATTTGTTCTAAAAAAACTGTATTTTTCTGAGCCCTACAATGTAGAGTATATTAAGATTAGGGATCTAGTGGGAGACATTATGCTAGACATGAGACTCTCTAGCCACATGAATTCCAAATACAAATTCAACTCAAATTTTTGAATAATAATATAAGCGAGGGGAAAAGTGAAGACACCAGGGACACTGCTGGTTGAAATACAGATCTAAGACCAGATAGAGAAATGGTGCCGGTATATATACAGTGATGACAGAAATTCAAAACTCTGAGGGATCCAAAGGTCACGTCGAAGTAATGGAGAATCATGAAGGACGCACAATGCTGATAGAAGATAATAGCCTCAAAATGATAAGGGTCCCAGAAAACTGTAGGATCGAAAAATGCTTGGTGAAAAACTTCATCGACGAATCGTCGAAAATAAGATCTGAAAAACTGAGCAGCAACCAAGTTCGCACTATTACAGGTCTCCTCACTAGACATAGCCCTCTAGGGTCACATGAATGAATCAATAAAAACTTTATCAAGCCATTGATATACAATTTACAATATTTTCTTTACACATACATATACATATGTTGATATAAGTTAATTTACTTTACTTCATAAGATATCAACATATAGTTTCATTGAACACATACAAATTTTTTGACTCCTTTATTTCCTTTGGCACATCATTATATATCATACTTACTCCATTAAGAAGTAAAGATCCCATTAGGAAGGATTTTCTTGTGAAATATATCAAAATTGTTTTCTTTTCTTAATGCCCGAGAATGTATACAATTAATTCTTCTACACAAGAACCAGATTTGCTCTTCTAATGATCTGCTCAACAGAGAGCCAGTTCAAAGTTTTCAACATATTATTTACTGGAGTGAAAATACTGCACCTCAGTATCACCCTCATACACTTATTCTGTAATACTTGGAGCCTATTTATTTGTTCTTTAGTACATGACAATAAAAGTGATATGCAGTACCTATTTGAAGTGCGGATACTCAATAGTTTCTTAAATTAGCATTCTACATCACTGTGTACAAGATATTCTTCTGAGAAACCCTACCTTTTTTCCTAGTTTTTTACATAAGTAAACTGCATGATTGTTGAATGTTAATTGTGGATCCAGAATAACTTCCAAGTAATGATTTCACTGTACTTCCTTCACGGCAACATTATTTATTTCAATAGTGTACCTAACCAGACCCAAATTTTCTACACATTGACCTAGTTTCTAACATACACACCCAATCAGATAGAAATACTTAAATATTAATTTCTTGAAATATTAACAGCTTTTTCAAAATGAATACATGAATTAAATGAACATGAATGAGAATGAGCATGAATACGATGGGACTGTACACTAAGCACCATGACTGTAGAGTATGCGACAAGGAGACAACCCAACAACTGCAGGACTGTAGAGCATTAGAACATAGGAGACAAGCACTATTCGGAGAGCCTAACATGATGTTCGAGAATTACAAAAACTATCCAGTAAAGAACCTGTATGAACTTACAAGGAACGAAAGTGATGAATTAGTTGTAAGATGAGAGAGGGAAATACAAAAAATCAAAAAGGTTTTATAGTAGCTGTATAACAAGCCCTAAGAAAAGAAGCAAAGCTAATTTCTGAAATAATTTTAGTACGAGCAACAAAGCAGACATTAACTGTGGAATAATAAGAATAATTATAGAAAAGAAAACTTAGTACGCTTCTAACCGTCATATTTTTGATACCTGCAATATGTGTGCTTCAAAATTAGTAGATGGATTCAAAACAAGATCTAGAAGTACTCATCATAAATGCAAAATTTATTTATCAAATCTCATCTTTCGGTTATATTATTATTTTTATTGTAATTTGAATTCAATTTGAAATCATTCAGTAGGCTTTATACTTGTCATTTATTTACTAATTTTAATTCATTCATTTGTCATAGTCATTCAATCTTGTTTCAATTTATTTCTCTTCAATTTTATTTTTTCAGCTGTATTTTCAATCTATGTTGTGTAAACTTGACATTTATTCACCAATCTGTTTATTATGTCCTGATAAGAGCAATTTCCAATTCAATTCATCAATTTCACTCACCTGAAATCCATTTTTCAAATGTTATTGTTTAACTCAGCAATTATTAACGATTTTCATTGTATTTTTTCAAACACGTAAATATTCCTTGTTATCATTTCATTCATCCACAAAATTTTCAAATTGTTCTGATACAACTTCACAGCAAAATTTCATAAAAAATTTCAGTACAAAAATCCACAAATCTCAACTTCGTTTTCTTCCTGACTTCGTCAATATTTTCCAATTCTAAACGGAAAATTCAAGCTATGTACGTATCTTTTCATACTTCACTCATCGGCTTATAGATTTTATAGCTTTCACTTAATTGATAGATATCAGGTAGGTATTCAATATTGTAGGTACAAACAGGACGTGTTATTGAACCAGATTATAATTGATCCCCTTGAATACCTGCTCAATTTTCAATTTCATAAGCAGAAATGCAATTTTCCGTAAACCAATATCAGAGCATAAGTAAACATCAAATCATGAAAAATATACCAATGTACAATGGTCAATTTAATATACCACATAAAGTGGACAAGGAAAATTCTTCAATTTGAAAAATTATCGGACAACTTTCCAAGGGACCTGGTTATATGTATTTTCCGACGAGAATTCTACATTCACAATCCAACAGTGAACTATAGAAATCGTCAAGTAACCCCGTCTCAAAATCTGCATATAGCTGTTTCGATCTTATTAGATCTTATCAGTGCAGCTTATTTGACTCGGAGTGAATTAACATATTTCTAATTAATGAATGAAACGGTTTCCGGGAATGTGCCCTTTATTGCTGCCAATTAAAAAAACTTTGCCATCGTTTAGAGGACTTTTCTCCTCTTTTCCAATACTGTGAAAAAACTAAGTTTAAAATAAACAGTAACAAGGAAATGTTACCCTAATTACCAATATTCTGTACTATCAAATGCAGTCTAAATTTGAAAACTTTGAGAACATCTAACAACAATTCTTTAGAAGTTTAAAACACATATGCAGGTCCTAAACATAAACTTAACCTAACAAATGTATGAATTACTGGTGCAGTGGGAGAGACCACTGCACTTTGTCAAACAAACTAACATCGAACAAAACAAAAGAAGAAAATATGGGGCAAACTACTGTCAAATTGCAACACTAAGAAAAGATTCATGAAATCTAAACATTTACCATGGAACCATGATCCTACAGCCAAAACTACGTCATGTCATATTTTGGTTCATGATATCATCTCTGAAGTTCACTGAGTTGTTTAATTTTATGTGCAACATTTCACTAATATTACGCTTATTTGTAAACTTTTCTTTGTCAAGAATTGTGGTGTTGTTAAAATTGAAGTGATGTTTCTCTTTAATTGCATAGTTTGTGAGAGCTGTTTTGTCTATGTTATTCGCATTTTTCAGATCCGATTCATGTTGTTTTATCTTTCTTTCACATATTGTTTGATTTGTCCTAAATAGCACTTTTTCTTATATACCTAATATTTCTAATTGTTCCCCAATACAAATCTAGACCGAGCTACTCTTTTTTTGACTGGAACAATTAAGTAGAAATTTGTACAAACAAAAGATTGAACAAATATTAGAAGAGTTCAAAAATTTGTTTCCTTCAATTATTCATTAGAAATCCTGATATTAATTAACATTATACGAATAGATTGTACATTTATAGAAATAATAGTCAATTCTTTCAAACGTAATCTATAATACACTGATATCATACTCATAGCTTTATAGTTATTTTGAGTATACTACTGATTTTTACAAACACTGGTACCTACTACCTGACTTCATCATCCCTGTCTTCAAGTTCTACATATTTCATTCTGCTTCTTGAAGGGCCTATCCTCTGTGGATGTTGGCTATCACCTTGGTAAAAATTACTCTTCTCACTGCCGCTCTGAATAGAACTGGCAACGTCAATCCGGTCCATGTTCGTAAATTTTGCAGTCACGATATTCGTTTGCGTCCTGCTGATCATCGACCCTCTATCTTCCCCTGTAGAATGATATGTCCGAAGTATTTCAATTTTCTGCGTTTTACATCGGGTAGGTATTCCAGTTGTCCACCGATGCGTTGTAATACCGTATCGTTCGACACTTGGTGAATCCATGAGATTCTGAGTATGCGACGATAGCAACACATCTCAAATGCATCTATGCGTATACGAGACATCGGTTAAGGGTCCACGTTTCTGCCCCATATAGGAGGGTTGGGAGTACATAGCATTTTAAAATTCTTATTCTGGTATGGATGTTGAGATAGGTTGCTTATTGAATGTACCTCTTGCTTTTTCGATTCGGAATCTCATTTCTCGAGATTGATCCTTGTCCTTATTCAAGCTGCAGCATAGGTTACATACATATGCTTCAATAAGCAACCTATCTGTCCCGGCTATTGTCAGACATACATTTCTAGCGGTAAATTTTAAGTTGCCGATGATGTTTTTACTGATAATTAATATGTGTGTCTTCTTATAATATCTGTTCAGGTCTATCTTTCATTTGTCAAGAGACTAGAGTGTAAAGTCCGATATGGAACTTCGATTTAAGAAGTTCTAAAACTATCAAGATAAATAAATAAATAAATAAATAAATAATTCTTTATTTCTTTAAGACAGCCATAAAACTGTATAGAAAAAGTCAATACAGAAAAACAAGAGGGAAAAAAATGCATAAAAATACAAAAAAGAATACACAACCATATACATACTTGACAATTAAAACAAATAATCTTTCACTTCATAATAACAATTTTCTGCCAAGAAATGCTTCAACTTTCTTTTGAACATATTAGTGGATCCACAATTCTTCAGATCCGTTGGGAGAGCATTAAACATTCTAGGTGCCATATAATTTGGTGATTTATAAGTTAATTGATATTTAGCAACTGGTACAAAATAGTCTTCTTTCTGACGGGTGTTCAAACCATGCTTTTCTTTATTTTTTTCAAACGTAGCTTCATTGCCTGTGAAAACATGTACACATAATATATATATATAACAAGGGAAGCCAGAGTTAATATTTTGAGATTTTTGAATGTAGGTCTGCATGATCTACGATTTGAAAGGCCAATCATGGAGCGTAGAACTCTTTTCTGAGCAATAAAAACATCTCCAGCTGAAACAGATAAGCCCCAGAAGACAATTCCATACCGAAGCCTACTTTCAACTTGGGCGTAGTAGAGCTGCAACAACTGATCAACAGTCAGGACATGTCGCAGATTTCGCAACTGAAAAGAAATTGAATTCAACTTCGAAACTAGGTATTGACAGTGTTCCTTCCAGTTCAAATGTTTGTCTATCCGAAGACCCAAAAATGTGGCATTATCCAAGTCAGTTGAAACCACAGGAGATTGTTCACTAGTTCTGAACGCTATGTCCTCACACGTTTTTTGCACATGATGAAATCTAAGCGCTTTCGTTTTGTCCACGTTAAGGTATAAATGATTAGCTGAAAACCAACCATTAAGACGACTCAATACTTTCCGGCACATATTTGTCAAGGACAGATCTGACGAGTGAGATCTGACGATAACGTATTGTCGAAGAAAGTCGGAAGTTAACTTCAAAGCATTTAATGTTATTGAGTTTTGATTTCAATAAACAATTATGAATTCAAAGATACAAAGTTCAATTGCAAGTTATAACGAATTATGAGTCAGTAGGTATACTTTTTATACGATGTATCACATGATCTAGGTATAAGCCATTTGAAATTTTCAAGTTGATACCTAGATCTACAGAGGAGTATGGTCGCAACTATAGCACAATTAGTAACAATTACCAGAACGTGAATGCAAATACTTTTTTCATTCAAATACAAACTGATTTTTAAAAAACATATATCAATAACATTTGAAAATACCTTTAGTCAAAATCAATGCATTTTAATAATTGAGTAATTTACTGCACTGATTTTAAAAATGGCATTTATTTACATATGTAAATATATGAAAATGTAGAAAACTGAACAACATCACAATCACAAGAAAATAGTTACAACAATCAAGTCAAATAACGCCTGTGATTGACAATTCGATTCGCAATATTTGTTTGTTGGTAGCAATTTGGTAGTTGGTTATGTTGGTATTACTAAAGATGGGTTCATTCATAAACGAACAATTTTCGTTGAAATTGAATGATATGAAATTATGTACTACAAAAAAATCGAAAAAAAAATGATAATTTCACAAATACTGTATAAGTTTGAATATAAAACCATTTCAAATGAAATACAAAATGATTATTCAAAAACGAATTTCAATAGGAAAATCATAGTACTATCACTAAGGTCGTATATTTCGCGCATATATATATATATATATATATATATATATATATATATATATATATATATATATATATATATATATATATATATATATATATATATATATATATATATATATATATATATATATATATATATATATATATATATATATATTATATATATATATATATATATATATATATATATATAGGTAACTGTAAGGAATTTATATAAAAAATTAAAAGATCCAATTCCGAAGAAAACACTAAAAAGTAATGTGGTGTATGAAATAAAGTGTGTTGATTGTGAAGGGAGATCATAGGACAAACTTCGCAATGGTTAAAAAGCAGGTTGACGTTGCATAAGTCAGACACCAGAAAACATCACGAAAGATGTGCACTGGCCACACATGCGTTCAATTTAGATCACAGGATGAATTATGAAGACTTTAAAGTGTTACAAGTTGAACGAAATTACCATAAAAGATTAATCTTGGTAATGAATGAAATTAACAAACAAGAAAATTCCATTAACAAAAAAACTGACACTAAAAATCTTAGTTCCATATATAAATACCTATGAAGAAAACTCAAGATTCTATGATGGACTGGTCGATGAATACAGAGTAAAAGAATGAAAAGAAGTAAATGTCAAATAAAATGAAAAAAGGAAAATATAAAATTGAGAAAAGTGCTGATTAACCTTATTCATAAATAATTTTAAATACTAATGAGATACATGTGATTTCCGAACTTATTTGCTTTAAATTGAGAAACGAAATATGTTTTGAGCCTTGCAGAAATCCTATAAATAACCTCAAAATTCATTAAGTTATTAATATAAAAACTGTACTTTCTTAGATGAAAAACTGTATGTTGTACTTGCAGAAGCCCTGAAGAAGAATTGAATCAAATTCGACAGCTTGGCAAAGAATAATGAGTTTTACTTAAATTCATTCAACAAATTAGTCGTTTTACCCTTATGTTCAATTAGAAACTTTAAATCAAAGACTATTAGAAACGTAAACTAAGATATATATATATATATATTATATATATATATATATATATATATATATATATATATATATATATATATATATATATATATATATATATATATATATATATATATATATATATATATATATATATATATATATATATATATATATATATATATATATATATATATATATATGTATATACATTCAAAAAAATCGAGAATCGTGAACTCCGTGGTCTAAAACGGATAAAAAACTACGCCCACACCTGACTGTTGTCGATACGCTGAAGTACGAGTAGTCTATTATTTTTGGGGAAAATATGACTAATGAAATTTTGTATTTCGAATATGTGTATTTCAAATAATTCACATATCTGGACTAACATGAGGTCCCTCTCTGATTAAAAATCGACCTAATTTAAGGATTGTTTCTAAACTTCATACTAAACGAAATATTCACATGGAAATTTATTAGGTACGCCCTGCATATTTAATATTCTGAGAAACCAAACAAACGTGTACGGAATACATGTATCAGAGGTGTTACTTCTCCTAACATATGCGTACTACGCGAAATCTTACGAGCCATCATCATTCTAATGTGAAAAACAACTAAACGAACCCGTTATTAAAACATAAACTCGATGGCAGAACATCGGCGGTGTATATTAAAACCGCCCCTTCCAAGTATAATACCGAAATGTGCGGTATGCAATGCATGTAAGTGTTTTGTAAGTGGTGGCGGTGGACGTGGGGCTCCATACCAAACACGCCGCCGGGTTGAAAGTGGGAGTTATAAAGGACGCCAGATGTTCTTGGGCAAGAAGGTTAAGTGCAGAGTCGGAGGCGGTCAGCGCTGCCTCCGCTTTCACGCCCGCTCTCGTGAACATTAAAATTGTTAATCATTCCAGACTACGTTCAACTGTCACTGTGGGATAATTTAGAGACATGCTGCAGATGCATCGCCCTCTATGAATCAGCTGATGCAACGCAGTAGCAGGTCGGGAGCGGTATTATATTGCGATTATTGTCATACGATAGTTGCACTGCATTAGTTTAATCTGGTTAGCATAAATAATTATTTCACTTCCATATTAATTGGTGCAGGGGTTCAGAGAGAAATGAACTCGTGAAGGCAGAGCTTGGGCCAGGGGCGTTTACAGGAGAAATATCTTTTTGTGCATAAAACACATTTGCTGCGGAAGGCATTCTGTAATGCCATGAGGGACATTCCGATCTGTCACTGTAGTAGTAGGGGAGCCCGAGATGCTAAATGAGGATTTATATCGGAAACACATTATTGAAATATAAGTCAAAATAATTTGAACCTATTTCGAACATTACATGGGTAAAGGTTTCTGTGATTTCCCTTACCATCTAATAATAACAGATTTGAATGTTAATATTGGACTGAATAGCACATAATAAATAACAAAGAACGGCCACAGCCGAAAATTTTTAGTGAAACATAGTAGTCTTTTACTATTCAAATTTTTTCAAATCAATAAATGTCAAAGAAATTTCATTTTTTTCAAAAGTTTTGATAAAGCCACGAATGTCGTGGCGAAACGTCAACTTCTTAATAAAATCGAGTTTTTTGAGATTCAAGAAGCCTGTTATTGCTAATAATTATCAAGAGATTATATATATATATATATATATATATATATATATATATATATATATATATATATATATATATATATATATATATATATATATATATATACTGCACACATCCAAAGCTTCTGCAGATGGAGTTAGAGGATTGAAATTTAGTACGAGGATTGTGTACCTATCATTTCATTTTCTTAATCGTCAAAGATTTTAAGCACCTCTGAAGGGCCCTCAAGTTGACTTAGATTGTTGAGAATTCATATGTAAAAAAAACAGAAAGAGGGTAAAATACGTCACGGAGCTCAGCTGCTCAAGATTCTTCGAATGTTGTTATTTGTACAGTATCAATATTATTGGCTAAACTATATCTTTGGGAAGATAACAGGTGCCATGTTTGCCTTTTGGCGATTCAGAAAAAAAGGCCTGCATTAATTGATTCTATATCATTTTTGCACAAAATAATATGATATATGATTGAGAAAACCATTATAAAAAACGTTTTTGTTGTTTATTCTTTTAAATTTGGTTATGTGAAAAAATGTACAGTCCTCTTCAAGTATAGAATAAATTGATAACATTAAGTGAAAACTTGTAATTCTCGAAGATATAGATTTACTGTAAGGATTTTCAAAATTGCATCAAAAATTCATAAAATGTTATAGTCATATTATATATTGGGGGATGATTTGTGGTGATAGATATATAACAACCATAAAAAATAAATGACATGCATGTATATAGTAAGAGGCGGTACTTAGTGCGTAAATTTTCGTCAATTTAATACGGCTTCAAATATGGAAACTAAGTTAATTTTAGGTATTTAAAGCTTTTTTCACTGGAAAAAAAATGCTACAATAGCGTCAAACAAGGTATGCGCTGTTTGCAGGCGAAGATGCTGTATCGTGCTAGGTTTCAAACCTTGAAAATAAAGAACTCCCTAGTATTTCCTCTACCACAGATAAAAATTAGATTAAATAATTGCTCGAGAATGACTAACTTTATGCGACACATAAATTAGCAGAAATTTTAAATATGTCAAAATCCGAGAATTTTGTGAAGCTTAGATACATAAACCGATTTGAAGTATCGGTTCCGCACGATTGAACGACGAAAATGAGTAATCGCATTTCCATTAGCGCTTCGCTTTATATATATAAACGAGTAATCTATATTATAATTTTGTACGACAAAATCTCAGGCAAAGCAGAATGAAGCACCTTTATCTACCCCCAGAAGCCAGTCTTCATCCAAAGGATGGCGGAATTTGATAGGTAGCTCATATTATAAGATTTCACCATGCAACCAGACGATAAATTTAGATTGATTGTACCAATAATATGAATTAATGAAAAAAATTAACAGAAAAAGCATTGACTAATATGCGTTTCTATTCTCCTTCAAAATCGGCTCGAAATTTCAGGACAACCCAATACAATCACCGAATATACTTTCGGATCCAATGTATACACCGGCGCATTCGCCATTTTAAACATACAATTTTCAATGTTGGGTGTTATAGAGTTATATTATGGACATAAAGTAATAAAACAGATCTCAACTTCATATATTTATGTATATATATATATATATATATATATATATATATATATATATATATATATATATATATATATATATATCTATAACACTTTGATAATTATTAGCAATAACAGGCTTGGTGAATCACACAAAAACTCGATTTTATCAAAAAGTTGGGGGCCATCCATAAAGTACGTCACACGTTAATGGGGAGGGAGGGTATCACCGAAGTGTGACATCGTGTGACAAGGGGCATGGGGGGGTCAATACTTTTGTGACGTCACATGTTAAAATTTGAAATACTAAAACGCAAAGTTTGGATGTGAATTAAAAATTTTAAAAATTTACGAACTTGATCTTTATTAATAATTCAGCATTATCCCTATGCGATAATCTCTCATGCAACGTCATTTAACTTCTAGAGCGGCGTTGTAATGCAAGTGAGACACTCAAATTCACGAGAATTTCGAATAGTAAGGATTCAAATAGGTTTAAGGCTGCGGTTATAGTGGATGCGTTTTCTGACGACCAACTAGTCGGACGTACACGTCAGATGTCGCAGGAATGAATCAAATACATAATAATGTATCACTATGGATATAGTGCTAACTAGTCGTTTGTTTTTTCGATTTTATGAAATGTTGGACTCTATGTTGATTTTATTAGATTATTATTTAATAAAAATAAGTAAAAAATGAAAATAGCTGTTTTCTCTCGATTATTTTTAAATACATATATAAATTTTAAAAATGTGTGACGTCACATCAGGAGGGGGGGTTATAAAAATGTGACAACCTGTGACAAGGACGGGCGGAGGGGTTCAAAAGTCCTAAAATTCGTGTGACGTACTTTATGGATGGCCCCTTGACGTTTCGCCACGACATTCGTGGCTTTTTCGAAACTTTTTAAAAAGTTGATGAATAATGGCTGTAAGTAGTTTAATTATAATAATAGGCCTATGATAATGGTGAGTGCTACCTAGAGGAAGGGTGTATACTTTCTCTTTATCAAGCAAAGAGACGTGAGCGTTTGGCTTAAAATACAGACTAACATTGCCAACTTATTAATTTTTTTTTTTTCAGTTTAACAAAAAAAGTTTTCATAATTTTTTTTTGTACTTAGACAAAAAGTTTTAGTTTTATATAAAGAAAAACTTAATAAGAATAAGTATTTGTTCAATTAAACAATTTTATGAAGTATTTTAAATTTCATTTTACTAACACTTCTTTCAAGATAGATCAGAAACAATTTTTCTTAGAAAGGCGAAAATAATTTTCAAGAATAAAAAATTTCCTTCTTATTTTTGAAGGGTGTGTAGAACTAACAATCTAGTTCAAAATTCTTCTTCCGTCACTTCCGAGGATCAAAAAAGTTTTAAAACTTTTTTGCTATTGATGTTTCAAATATTTTCCAGGGAAGGGCCCCGCTCTACTGGGGGGTATGAAATACCCCCTCCGGTAAGGCCATTCCCATACTACTGTGTCCCGGTGCAAGCCTATATATACATATATATATATATATATATATATATATATATATATATATATATATATATATATATATATATATATATATATATATATATATATATATATATAAATATATATATATATATATATATATATATATATATATATATATATATATATATATATATATATATATATATATAATTAGGATAATAATATTTGGGTATAGCAGCAAGCAAAACGTGTACTCTTATAACACTATATTTCCGATATTTCGACAATGATTATTGTCATCTTCAGGGAAGCTACAACATAAGCACAAAAGAAAATCAAAAGTTGCTCCATAACGGTCAACCGTGACACTACTCACTGTGTCTTTGAGAATTATTGCAAGAGATGTAAAAATCGAGATACAGCATTATTGACTTCTATAAAACATTATTGATCGAGAAACACACAATGTGATGTCATCAACTACCTAACATTATAAGTTAAATGGTCACAATAAAATAAAACAAACCACAATTAATTTAGAGGAAATAAATATCGTTGAAGTTAAGTTGAAAATTTAAAGATCAAATGTGAAAACATGATAATTGAGGTTCACAGATTGGTCACTGCTAACAAATAAAACAGCCAGAAGTATAAATGACTCAGAAAAGGAAAGGCAACTCTTCTCTCACTCGACATTTCTCAAATGGATGTTTTTATCTAAATCTAACAAAAAAGAATAAATTTCACTAAGATGATTTAAATCAATTTTCTTATTTAAGCAATTTTCTGATTGTGAAATGTAAGCCATCTCCATAAACAGTCTCTTAGTCGAATATATAATGACGAAGTAGATAATTATATTTTTTAAATTTTCAACTTAACTTTACTTCAACGATATTTATTTCCTCTAAATTAATTGTGGTTTGTTTTATTTTATTGTGACCATTTAACTTATAATGTTAGTTGATGACATCACATTGTGTGTTTCTCGATCAATAATGTTTTATAGAAGTCAATAATGCTGTATCTCGATTTTTACATCTCTTGCAATCATTCTCAAAGACACAGTGAGTAGTGTCACGGTTGACCGTTATGGAGCAACTTTTGATTTTCTTTTGTGCTTATGTTTTAGCTTCCCTGAAGATGACAATAATCATTGTCGAAATATCGGAAATATAGTGTTATAAGAGTACACGTTTTGCTAGCTGCCATACCCAAATATTATTATCCTAATTGCATCCTAACTAGTCAGCAAAGACTACCCTTCTTCTATATATATATATATATATATATATATATATATATATATATATATATATATATATATATATATATATATATATATATATATATATATATATATATATATATATATATATATATATATATATATATATATATATATATATATATATCTATAAATATATAAATATATATATATATATATATATGTCACCGGAAAATAACAAGAACCGCAAGTTTATAAATTTCCTAGGAAATTTACAAACCTTCGTAGAATACTAAACGAGAGATAAATTGTATTATTTTACGCCCACATTTTCGCAAATTGATAAACTTACCGAACTCACGCGTAAAATAATAAGTAAGCAACAACCAAACGCCGTGTGCGCTGCGCTCTGATTGGATGAATAAGTCACGTGTTCCTATTCCTTCCTGTCCACCGTCTCCACGGAAAATAAACAAACCGGTTGCTCCTGTGTTTTTGTAATGTTTTTAATATTAAAACTGTGTTGGAACTGTGAAATAGTTTTATTTTGCTAAGGTTACTAAACTATATATCCATATTGAACGACCTAGAAGCTACGGACAGCCAAAATAGTGAAGATAGAGCGGTAGATGCTAGAAAATTTGTTGACGAAGTGAAATTTACTACAGAGCTACGAAAGTTTTATAGTGGCCATGACCAAAATAGTAAGAAATCGGAATGTATAGAGGAAAAAATTAAAAATGTCATTTAAATGTTTTATGATTCTTTTTTCTCCTTAATTAACCTCTTTAATATCGTAGAACATTATTTCTGTTATTTTATTTTGGTAGAGTGAAGTAGGGCTCATTAGCATATTATGTAAAAAATGAACCCTGTATTATAGGTACCTACCTAGTTTTAAAGTAAAAATAGTGTTAGGTAGGTAATCGAAACTGATAAATTTATAGTTTGGCAACTCTGATTGTACCTAAGTCTATGGACACAAGCTTTGCCACTGTCAACATCGACCAATCAGAGAGCAGTGTGTTATTTGCCGTATTTTAAAGAAGCGTAAAATTAAAAGCTTTTCTGTGATTGGTCGAACCGTTTAGAATCTTACGAATGGATATCCGTTAGTTTATAAACTTACGACGAGACGTCGCAAAATGATAAGTTTGCGAATATGTTGGCGTAAAATAATACAATTTATCTCTCGTTTAGAATCCTACGAAAGTTTATAAATTTCCTAGGAAATTTATAATTTTGCGGATCTCGTTATCTTCCGGTGACATATATATATATATATATATATATATATATATATATATATATATATATATATATATATATATATATATATATATATATATATATATATACAGTGCTTTCATGATGAAAGGAACAAATTCATTAAAAAATTAGGTTTCTATTTCATGTTAAAATCCTCGGACAGGTCGATTAGTATTTTTATTTGGGCATTTTTCGCAATAAAAATTTTGTATACAGGGTGTCTCATTCAAGAGCTATGGCTTTGTCATTAGTTTTTTTAAAGGTAATACCCTGTATATTATTTCACTTTACAATTCTACGATAAATTCTTATCACTTTTTGTGAACATACCATATGCCTCAACTCGATGGATTGCCAGAAACGGAGATAGTGGGTAATGAGAGGTACGATATGAAAACACACAAATGTAATTACTAATTTAATTTTTACATATGTTCAATCTGTTGTCCGTTTACTTCGAGACATTTTTGAAGTCGATTCAATGTTTCCCGTTGCACATTTTCAATTACTTCTGGACTGATAAGTCTTATTTCCTGCCTGATTCTCTCTTTTAGATCATCAATATTATTTGGTCTATTCAAATAAACTTTAGACTTCAAATAACCCCATAAGAAAAAATCCAATGGGGTTATGTCCGGTGATCTTGGCGGCCACTCAATCGGACCTCTCTGTCCTATCCATCTGTTGGAAAAAGTTGCATCAAGAAATTGTCGAACAGCGATTGAATAGTGAGTGAATGAATTCTTGTTGAAACCATATCTCGTTATTAGGTATGTCAGGATCTTGTGGGTTAGGAAACAAAACAGCTAAAGCCGGAATGAGTTCGAACTGGAGAAAGTTCAAGTAGTCCTCTCCGTTTAGTGTTCCTTCAAAAAAATAGGGACCAACTATACGATTTCGAACAATCGCTGCCCATGTATTAATTTTTTGAGGCCGCTGTGTGTGGCATTCTTGCATCCAATGAGGATTCTCGGTCGCCCAATACCTACAGTTTTGTCTGTTGACGTGGCCATTTAAAGTAAAGGTGGCTTCATCAGAAAAAATTATGTTTGTAATGAAATTTAGATGTTGATTATGAATTTCAAGAATCTGCTCACAAAACTGTACTCTGCGGTCAAAATCGTCTTCTAATAATTCATGTACCAGCTTAATTTTATAGGGATGATACTTATTTACCTTAAGCATTTTATGCACGGACCCTACTGATAAATTGAAATTATTGGAAATTGTAGTAATGGATGTATGAGGGTTATCTTGGGTTTCTAGTAGAACGTACAGCACTGTTTCTTCAGATACTCTCGGTGGTCTTCCTTTAGCTAAATCTCTAACGTGGCCGTATCTCCTGAATTTTGATTCAATTTTGCTGACTGTCGATCTAGTAATTGGCGGACGATCAGGATGATTTTCATTGAATAGATTGCAGACTTCTTCTTGTGAACGCACCCTATCTCCAAAACCAATCATCATAAGTACTTCAATACGTTCTCTCTCAAGTAATTGCATTTTCTTAAAAAATGAAGTAGTGTAGTGCCTGGAGCGTTAAAAACGTGAAAACTGCGGACTATACAGCACCAGTGAATGAATTCAGATGGTACATGTGAAATTTCATTCTTCAGATTTAATGACAATGTTTACCTAAATTTTTTTTTGTACTTTTAATCCACATTTTAAATCTCCAGGTGCTCCACTATCTCCGTTATAATCTGGGAATCCATCAAGTTGAGGCATATGGTATGTTCACAAAAAGTGATAAGAATTTATCGTAGAATTGTAAAGTGAAATAATATACAGGGTATTACCTTTAAAAAAACTAATGACAAAGCCATAGCTCTTGAATGAGACACCCTGTATACAAAATTTTTATTGCGAAAATTGCCCAAATAAAAATACTAATCGACCTGTCCGAGGATTTTAACATGAAATAGAAACCTAATTTTTTAATGAATTTGTTCCTTTCATCATGAAAGCACTGTATATATATATATATATATATATGTATGTATATATACACCGAACTACTCTGAGCATATTGTACGAACGGAGGCGTATAAGATTTGGAGGAGTCTATAAACATAAAATTAATATATAAATCAAATAGTTGTTTATTATATCAAATTTCTGTAAAAATAAGACTACTACGGCTTCTTACTCATTAAGCACCATATCAAACACAAAACATTCAAAATTTAAATTTAATGAATTAGGGCCGAATGTAGATCACTTGACGACCACTAGTATATATAATTCTCAAATACTACATCTCAAACTGTCCTATTTCACAGCTAATTGAAAAATTAGATTTTGCATTCGATCGATAAACTTCCAATATAATGTGTCAAACTTTCGGGCAGTTACATTATCATTCTACATCGAACTCTCGAACTGACCCGTTTCAAAACCATATAAATAACGCGTGTATTTGCAACACACCCAACTACTTAAGAAAGGAGTTTCCTCTTCCTTTATGTGGTTCCTGCAGACACATTAGTGCTCCTTGAACGTTTCAATCGGCCCCGTAAATGTATCCTTTTAAGCATCGGAGTCGGCGTACACTACCTTTTAAAATAATTCAGAGGCCGAAGTATTTTCTCTTCTTTTTGCTATACACGTGAAATATTCCTGGTTACGGCTGAAGGGATACTTAGGTTTCGTGTTTCTTTTCATGGCGTGTTTGCGGGAACGACTCAGTAAATGGTTTGGACATTTCTTGGTTGATTATTCGAGGTATCAGGAACGAATACCTAAGACTAATCAAAAACTTTATATCTTCGATTGTGGTTTCATAGTTATTCAAAGATTTTCGAATTTGAATTGAATTGGCATTTACTTGGTGAAAGTTCATATTCATAACTTTATAAAGAAATAAAAACCATCAAATCATGAAAAACATACTAGTCGACCATGGTCAATTTCATACATTACATAAAGTGAACAAGGAAAATTCTTTAATAATTTAAAAAATTATCGATTGTGAATACAGATTTTGCGTTGCTGAATACGTATAACCAGCTTCCTTGGAAAGTTGTTTGATAATTTTTTAAATTATTAAAGAATTTTCCTTGTTCACTTTATGTAATGTATGAAATTGACCATGGTCGACTAGTATGTTTTTCATGATTTGATTTTTGTATTTTGCGTATTAAGCGAGTAGAATATTCGGAGCGCGCTCTCGTGTGTATTTCCAAAGGTTTTAAATCACTATGTTAGTGTGCCTTGGAATCATATACACCACTGTTGTAGAGGAGGTACGTGTTCGAGCGACGAATTTCTGCATTTTCAGTCTAAGCGGTGAATTGTTGTTTCCCAATATCTTTGGTGGGATGGCGCTCTGGATTGTTGTCCGACCAGTGTTACTGACCACGATTTGTATTGGGGAACAATTAGAGATTTGTTAATTCACTCCGAGTCAAATAAGCTGCACTGATGAGATCTAATAAGATCGAAACAGCTGTATGCAGATTTTGAGTCGGGGTGACTTGACAATTTCTATAATTCACCGTTCGATTGTGAATGCAGATTTTGCGTTGCTGAATACGTATAACCAGCTTTCTTGGAAAGTTGTTTGATAATTTTTTAAATTATTAAAGAATTTTCCTTGTTCACTTTATGTAATGAAATAAAAACTAACTTTTCACAGGTTGAAATAAAAATCTATTGAGTAAACGCGTTTCGTCATAACATTGACTTCATCTCGTACTAAATTATGGTATTACAAAACAATCTATTTATACGAAAAATTGAATATAACAGAGGAGTTCCTAGAGAAACTAAATAAAAATAAGCAATTCATTCAGAGCTATTAGTAGGTACATTGAACACATTAAGGAGAGGAGAAGGGTTTACTTCAATTTGGTCGTTAACTAGGTTTCCTGAATTTTTATATTTATTGATGTAAAAGGATTCCCAACAGATGATTTTGGGACTATTTTCTAACTGTAATATTTTATAATTATGATTAAAGGTATGTTTTTCTTGAATAAGATGACACGCATAATTAGAGTTAGTTTTCTGCTTAATATATAGCTACGTTGGTGTTCGTGTATTCGAGTTCTGAAATGTCTATTTGTACGTCCTATACAGATTTTTTCACAAACGTTACAGAGTTTATAAACACCAGTATGTTCATCTCTATGAATTTGTGATTTGTTGTTTTTAATCAATTTTCCAATGCTATTGTTGGTTTTATATGAAATTTTGTTGACGAAAAAACAATTTCAGGTATAAGCTGATATAAGGAACCAACAATTCACTATTTACACCGGAAATGAAGAATTGAGAGAACAAATATTTCCTGACATGAAGATCTTTAATCGCCAACAGTGGCGTTAACTTTAATATAAACTACACCTTGATCTGATTTTTGTAACATTGTTATTCATTGTAACAAGGTAACGCCTTCATCAATTCGAAAACTAACTTCATGAAGAAATAAAACCTAAGTTTTCACAGGTTGAATAAAAATCTATTGAGTAAACGCGTTTCACATAATTTTACATAATAGCCAGTCACGAAGACCCGAAAACATGAAACCTGGAAAAAAATTGGCGTAAGGCTGAATTTTTCCCCATCGATAAACTACTACTAGAGGAGCATTTTTACAAAAGTCCCCTAAAATGGCCCTGGAGCTTCAGCCCCTACCCCCTCTCAAAGAATGAAAATAACAATAACTGCAGAAAGCCCTAAATCTACGATACTAGTAATCGGATCAAGTTGAATTTTTTGTTGTTGTGCTTGTTATAGCATGAGCTACAATAATGGTTTCTTCATTTTTACGTTAAAATAATATATTTCTCATAAATGAATGTGAATGCGCGACAAAAACAATTTTTTGACTCTAACACTTTATATTTTTGCGTATAAGTTTTTTGGATGTCACATTACAGGAAAAAACCTCAAATGAAAATTGTAGATTATTTAATTCTAAATTTAACTATGTCAATGTGTGTTTCTTTACGTGCGTGGTGGTGCAGTAGAGGGGAGGCATTAACACACTTCTGCTGCGATTTCGGTCGGCCGATTAAGACAGGCGGCGGGAAACTGGCAAATGGCTGGCATGAAACATTATATTTATAGCAACTCTCTCCTTCCTAGTTACCCAACTGACTTTGACAGTCGACTTAAGTCTGTTGAAGGAAAGAGTGGTTTTCTTTATTTTGTTGAAAGTGTTAGTTTTAACGACTGTTTGGAGAATTGAAATTTTTGTTTGTTAAAATGGAAAATAAATCTAGTTTGGTTTGAATTTTTTGTGAAAACGAGTTGGGAGGCGATACAGTTGTTGTCGAGAAGGGACTAAAATCCATTAAGAAAGCGAGTTCACTATTTAAATGATGGACTCTATGGAAAGAATACTGGAAAAACGAAAATTACTGCCCATAAATCGTGCAGGCAAAAGTTCACTCGTCAACCAGTATTCGAGCTGCTGTGATGAAAAAAGAACCTGAGGCTTCCACATCTTTTGTTCTGGAAAGTTTAAAAGAAACCTGCGATTTCAAAAATGATTGTTTTTTTTGTGGGAAAACAAGCTACGGTTTACTCTAAATCTCCCTATTATCGCCGACAACCTGTCCATCTTGTGTCTGCTTCAGAAATAAGAGAAAACATACTTAAAAAATGTGATGAACGAGATGATAATTGGGGGGAAAGAGTCAAATGTAAACTTCTTAATGTTACAGACCTAACCAAGAACGAAGAGCAGAACAAGAGGGCACCAAGACACTCATCTTGCGATATCGCGTTCGAAAAAAAACACTATTTGTGTTACATCGAAAGAAGACTTTTTGAGAAATAAGAACAATAAAAGAACTTGTTGCTTGTTCTGGTATCAGAACTTCAAATACACGGTCTTAGAGTAATAACAGCAGAAGAAGATGCAGATTTACATATTGTGATGACAGCTATAGAGCAAATTAACACTGATTGTAGTGTTGTAGTTGTGGGCTCTGATACAGATATATTAATATTGTTAATTTTCTTTTTGCTATACACGTGAAATATTCCTGGTTACGGCTGAAGGGATACTTAGGTTTCGTGTTTCTTTTCATGGCGTGTTTGCGGGAACGACTCAGTAAATGGTTTGGACATTTCTTGGTTGATTATTCGAGGTATCAGGAACGAATACCTAAGACTAATCAAAAACTTTATATCTTCGATTGTGGTTTCATAGTTATTCAAAGATTTTCGAATTTGAATTGAATTGGCATTTACTTGGTGAAAGTTCATATTCATAACTTTATAAAGAAATAAAAACCATCAAATCATGAAAAACATACTAGTCGACCATGGTCAATTTCATACATTACATAAAGTGAACAAGGAAAATTCTTTAATAATTTTAAAAAAAAATTCGATTGTGAATGCAGATTTTGCGTTCCTGAATACGTATAACCAGCTTCCTTGGAAAGTTGTTTGATAATTTTTTTAAATTATTAAAGAATTTTCCTTGTTCACTTTATGTAATGTATGAAATTGACCATGATCGACTAGTATGTTTTTCATGATTTGATTTTTGTATTTTGGCGTATTAAGCGAGTAGAATATTCGGAGCGCGCTCTCGTGTGTATTTCCAAAGGTTTTAAATCACTATGTTAGTGTGCCTTGGAATCATATACACCACTGTTGTAGAGGAGGTACGTGTTCGAGCGACGAATTTCTGCATTTTAAGTCTAAGCGGTGAATTGTTGTTTCCCAATATCTTAGGTGGGATGGAGCTCTGGATTGTTAACCGACCAGTGATACTGACCACGATTTGTATTGGGGAACAATTAGAGATTCGTTAATTTACTCCGAGTCAAATAAGCTGCACTGATGAGATCTAATAAGATCGAAACAGCTGTATACAGATTTTGAGTCGGGTGACTTGACAATTTCTATAATTCACCGTTCGATTGTGAATGCAGATTTTGCGTTGCTGAATACGTATAACCAGCTTTCTTGGAAAGTTGTTTGATATTTTTTAAATTATTAAAGAATTTTCCTTGTTCACTTTATGTTAATGAAATAAAAACTTAACTTTTTCACAGGTTGAAATAAAAATCTATTGAGTAAAACGCGTTTCGTCATAACATTGACTTCATCTCGTACTAAATTATGGTATTACAAAACAATCTATTTATACGAAAAATTGAATATAACAGAGGAGTTCCTAGAGAAACTAAATAAAAATAAGCAATTCATTCAGAGCTATTAGTAGGTACATTGAACACATTAAGGAGAGGAGAAGGGTTTACTTCAATTTGGTCGTTAACTAGGTTTCCTGAATTTTTATATTTATTGATGTAAAAGGATTCCCAACAGATGATTTTGGGACTATTTTCTAACTGTAATATTTTATAATTATGATTAAAGGTATGTTTTTCTTGAATAAGATGACACGCATAATTAGAGTTAGTTTTCTGCTTAATATATAGCTACGTTGGTGTTCGTGTATTCGAGTTCTGAAATGTCTATTTGTACGTCCTATACAGATTTTTTCACAAACGTTACAGAGTTTATAAACACCAGTATGTTCATCTCTATGAATTTGTGATTTGTTGTTTTTAATCAATTTTCCAATGCTATTGTTGGTTTTATATGAAATTTTGTTGACGAAAAAACAATTTCAGGTATAAGCTGATATAAGGAACCAACAATTCACTATTTACACCGGAAATGAAGAATTGAGAGAACAAATATTTCCTGACATGAAGATCTTTAATCGCCAACAGTGGCGTTAACTTTAATATAAACTACACCTTGATCTGATTTTTGTAACATTGTTATTCATTGTAACAAGGTAACGCCTTCATCAATTCGAAAATAACTTCATGAAGAAATAAAACCTAAGTTTTCACAGGTTGAATAAAAATCTATTGAGTAAACGCGTTTCACATAATTTTACATAATAGCCCAGTCAACGAAGACCCGAAAACATGAAACCTGGAAAAAAATTGGCGTAAGGCTGAATTTTTCCCCATCGATAAACTACTACTAGAGGAGCATTTTTACAAAAGTCCCCTAAAATGCCCCTGGAGCTTCAGCCCCTACCCCCTCTCAAAGAATGAAAATAACAATAACTGCAGAAAGCCCTAAATCTACGATACTAGTAATCGGATCAAGTTGAATTTTTTGTTGTTGTGCTTGTTATAGCATGAGCTACAATAATGGTTCTCTTCATTTTTACGTTAAAAATAATATATTTCTCATAAATGAATGTGAATGCGCGACAAAAACAATTTTTTGACTCTAACACTTTATATTTTTGCGTATAAGTTTTTTGGATGTCACATTACAGGAAAAAACCTCAAATGAAAATTGTAGATTATTTAATTCTAAATTTAACTATGTCAATGTGTGTTTCTTTACGTGCGTGGTGGTGCAGTAGAGGGGGAGGCATTAACACACTTCTGCTGCGATTTCGGTCGGCCGATTAAGACAGGCGGCGGGAAACTGGCAAAATGGCTGGCATGAAACATTATATTTATAGCAACTCTCTCCTTCCTAGTTACCCAACTGACTTTGACAGTCGACTTAAGTCTGTTGAAGGAAAGAGTGGTTTTCTTTATTTTGTTGAAAGTGTTAGTTTTAACGACTGTTTGGAGAATTGAAATTTTTGTTTGTTAAAAATGGAAAATAAATCTAGTTTGGTTTGAATTTTTTGTGAAAACGAGTTGGGAGGCGATACAGTTGTTGTCGAGAAGGGACTAAAATCCATTAAGAAAGCGAGTTCACTATTAAATGATGGACTCTATGGAAAGAATACTGGAAAAACGAAAATTACTGCCCATAAATCGTGCAGGCAAAAGTTCACTCGTCCAACCAGTATTCGAGCTGCTGTGATGAAAAAAGAACCTGAGGCTTCCACATCTTTTGTTCTGGAAAGTTTAAAAGAAACCTGCGATTTCAAAAATGATTGTTTTTTTTGTGGGAAACAAGCTACGGTTTACTCTAAATCTCCCTATTATCGCCGACAACCTGTCCATCTTGTGTCTGCTTCAGAAATAAGAGAAAACATACTTAAAAAATGTGATGAACGAGATGATAATTGGGGGGAAAGAGTCAAATGTAAACTTCTTAATGTTACAGACCTACCAAGAACGAAGAGCAGAACAAGAGGGCACCAAGACACTCATCTTGCGATATCGCGTTCGAAAAAAACACTATTTGTGTTACATCGAAAGAAGACTTTTTGAGAAATAAGAACAATAAAAAGAACTTGTTGCTTGTTCTGGTATCAGAACTTCAAATACACGGTCTTAGAGTAATAACAGCAGAAGAAGATGCAGATTTACATATTGTGATGACAGCTATAGAGCAAATTAACACTGATTGTAGTGTTGTAGTTGTGGGCTCTGATACAGATATATTAATATTGTTAATTGCGCTGGCTCCTGAAGAGAAAAAGATATATTTTCGAAAAGAGAAAGGGGGTGCTATATCTTCAACGATTCATTACAAGATGATAAAAAATTGTTTTTGTCGCGCATTCACATTAATTTATGAGAAATCTATTAGGTTTAACGTAAAAATGAAGAGGACCATTATTGTAGCTCATGTTATAACAAACACAGCAACAAAAAATTCAACTTGATCTCATTATTAGTATCGTAGATTTAGGGCTTTCCGCAGTTATTGTCATTTTCATTCTTTGAGAGGGGATAGGGGCTGAAGCTCCAGGGGGATTTTAGGGGACTTTTGTAAAAATGATCCTCTAGTAGTGGTTTATCGATGGGGAAAAATTCAGCCTTACGCTAATTTTTTCCCCATCAAAACCTTTATTGACTGGGCTATAAATAATATATTCACGTATTGAAAGACTATTGGAGCTAAGTGCCAGTCTGTTCACTTGTCATATTGTTATTGACAGTGTTATATTTTATATTCATATTTTCATATATTATTTTTTTACTTTTCCTGCAGAGGGATCCGTCAGTGAAGCAAAAAAAACCTAACCACTATGCTGCCATACATCTCTGAGGAAAAAAGGCAATTTTTTATTGACATAATCTCTTGAAAAGATTTCACAGTAGTACTAGAGTATAAAGTTATGCTGCCTTGTGTAGTAAAAAAAATTTCATGACACTTTGGCTCTTATTACTCTGAACATAGCTTCTTTTAGAAAGTTTATATTCCTGGACTTATCTCTAATAGCATTTTACTAGCACCGTTACTTAGCTCTTTCTGCCCTGTCATTTTAATTTTTTTTTTGTAGGCAAACCATGTATCTACTGCACAATAATACTGGTTATTACACATGATTTAGTATAGGTTAACTTATCGAAAATAATTTTTCCCAGCAGTACAAACCGCACTGTATCAAAATATTATTATTATTTAATTGTTTAAATCTAGAAATATCAAATTTGGTATTTACTTCCTTCTGACAAACAACCATTCATTTATCGAAACAGAATCATATATTCAGTACAGATTTTCGTATATTACATAGAGATTTGAGGATTGGAATTGGACAGGTATGGGAATTCTGATAACTTATCGAATGAACAAATAAACCCAAATCATTCCCCCCTGCTGATTATATTCAATATTTAATGTAATATTTCCTAGTTTGGAGGTAATTTGCAGTAATAACCATTCAATAACATTCATCGAAAAGGCCCGTGAAAAACTTTCAATTTCAATATAAGCCTCAATTCATAATCTAGCATTCGCCTGCTCGACATGCTACGAACGCACAAAGTAAATATGATGCATGTCGCCTACCAAAACAAAGTTATGAATTCATGAATTAATTAATTCCAGTAACATCACAATATTATAACTCAGAATACCCTCACGTGAAGAAGCGATCAACGACGAGTAGATAAGCGAAGTAACGGGAGATAGAAAGTAAACAAGAGATGATTATAGTACATACTAGTAAAATAACTGAACTGGTAGTTCAAATATGATGTATCTACGTCGACGTATTCACTCCTCCCGTATACGTAAGATTAAAATAAAATATTAGTTTTCAACAAATAAGAAAATATAATGAATTATTCCATACAAAGACGAATCTAATCATCATTGGAATAGAAAATGAATGCTTGAGCAAAACTCTTGAGCAAAAAAAAACCTTTTACACTTTCTTATTAATAATGCCTGGAAACCAACCAAAGGAACTCATTTGGTTTGATTGAATTTACCCAAATTTTGAAAGTTTTTTTAGTTCATTTGTTTCGTTAGGAGCCGCAGCAGATGCTAACATGTACCGTCAAATAAAATTATTGATATATATATATATATATATATATATATATATATATATATATATATATATATATATATATATATATATATATATATATATATATATTATATATATATATATATATATATATATATATATATTATATATATGATGCTTTTTTTTCAGAGTTTCACAATTTTGAATTAAAAAAAACTTGAGAAATATATTTTCAATATCAATAAAACTGGCTTTATTTATAATAGAAAATTTTATGTATATATATAAACATCTATTATGCGATAACATACTCTTATTTGTCCTATAATGTTATAATATGGGGAAACTCTAGATTCTCAGCGAAATTGTTTGTTTTACAAAAAAAAGTAATACGTCTTATCTTTGGGATTGATAAGCGAACCTCCTGTAGGGGACACTTCCAGAGAAACAAAATTCTAACTCTCCCCTGTATCTATATCTATAAAAATATTCTATTCGTTAAAAATAATCTGAATGAATTCATTAAAAGTGCTGACAGTCATAACTATGAGACAAGACATGGCAGACTTCTCAAAATTTTAATTTGTTTAAAAAATCTCTCAAGGATCTCCTGTGGCAATACTCATTTTATAGCCTTGATGAATTTGTGGAATGTAGCTTTTGATGTTTTTTATACCCTTTTGTTTTTGTTTATACTGTGATTTTTTATTTCAATGTATTGTATTTTCTCCACTGACTTTGCCAATATCATGTAAATGGTCTAAATGGAATAAAAATATTATTATTATTATTATTATTATGGCAGTAATGTTCAAATATTATTTCGGCCATGTATCTAATATTGATTTCTAGGTGTTCAATTATTTCTGGTTTATCGGCGTAGACAAGTGACTTTACATAACCCTCAAGAAAAATAATCTAAAGGGGTTAAATCACATCAAAACTTTCTTTGAGTAAATCAATTGTAGCGCGCGCTGTGAGGCACGTAGCTCCGTCTAGTTGGAACCATATGTCAGCAAGATTATTGCCAGATAATTGAGGTACGAAAAAATTTCTTATCATGTCTCAACGGTTCACCGTTGACAGTAACATTCTGATTAGAGGCCTCGGTAGACCAGCGGTAAGGTGAACCGCCTTATACCGTTTGTAAACCGAGGATTGTGGGTTCGAGTCCCACCTCGCTCTTGGGTGTTGTATATGTCCGGAATTTAGTGGTTATTTATGACGAAAAATGTTGGGTAATGTACATAGTTTACAAGCCCATTAACCGTTCGGAACCGGTGTTAAACTGTAGGTCCCTCGAGTTTAAAATAAAAAAAAAATTCTGACCATCATCGTTTTTGAAGAGATATGGATTAATGACTCCGCCGGCCCATAAAGCGCACCAAACAAACATTTTCTGTGGATGTAATGGTGTTTCGACAAAAACTTGTGCATTATCTTCACTCCAAATGCGAAAATTTTGCTTATTTACGTACTCATTCAACCAAAATTGAGCTTCATCGATGAACAAAATTTTGTATGGAAAATCAATATCAATATCAATTTTTGTTTCAGTCCATTGGCCGAATTGTACAATGGTCGCTGGGCTTCAATTCCTGCAGAAGCTGAATCTTGAAAACTTTTGAACCAAGATCCTTTCGTAAAATATTCCACAAAGTGGATGGACAACACCCCATTTGCTGAGAACGGTGATGAATTGGTTGGGGGTTTGGGTCTTTTTCATTGTTTTCATCTACGGCGGCTATAGCTTGTTCGGTGCGCACTATTCGGCGTCTTACAGGATGCATATGATCATTCAGAGTAAACGTGGAGCGAAAACGATCCATATTTATTCGAATTAGCCGCTCTGATGAGCGATTATGGTAGCCATAAAATGGACGAAGTGCACGAATAGTTCGACGAATAGAACCATCATTTTGATAATTAAATTTCAACAATTTGAAAGCGTTGCTCTGGTGTAAGTCTATTCATAATGAATCACCTATCACCTGTTAAATCGGTTGTCAAATAAAGCAGTACTGCCAAATCAAAGTTGTGAACCTCTAAAAAAACACCCTTTATATATATATATATATATATATATATATATATATATATATATATATATATATATATATATATATTGATATGGTTTGTTTATTTGCAATATTATTATAGAAATATATGGTATAATATGAAATAGAATTGATCAAGAAAAGGAAAACTTCAATAAACTTAAACAGATATTAGTAACTGATAGACGATTATAAAATATATGTATATCTAATCAATGATATAAGATTTGAATATATGAAAAGGAATAAGTATGTAAATTGTTAATTAATGTAATGATGCTATTGAAATTTTAATTTATGTGAATTTAAATATGTAAAATTGATTTACAAAGAAGATTAATGTAAATGTATTAATTATAAATGTTCAAGATCAACTTTCAAAATCAATAATATATGAGAAATCCTTATAGAATGTCAAAAACATAAAATGTCAGTAATCGTTGGAAAGAGATATCAAGTATTTCAATAGAAATTCATTAAATATCAAATATATATGAAACTACAAGTGATAGAACTTTTAAAAAGATTAATTAGAATAGGTTAATACAAGACAACAGACTTAATTTATGTAAAATACATATAATTCTGGAAATACTATGTATCGTAAAATCGACTAAATTTGAATATCAGATAATAATTTAATTTCAAGTCATTGAAGATAGTTAATCATATATAAAGGTATTAGAAGAAATTAATTAATTGTTTCAAATAGAAAATTGCTTTAGAATAATATAATAAAGGAGTATTTCAAGTTAGAATCAAAAACTATATATATCGAAATGTCAAATTTTTCAAGAATAAATAATAACTTAATTAATGGATAGAATATTGAAATTTTTAGTACAAAATGATCAGAATATTATGTAATTAGGATTAACTAAATTATTTCAGTCCAGAAATATGTTTTTATTCCAAATTTATTAAAAAACTAAATAAATGTCATTTAATTTTTCAAAATGATCAAGTTGAAATATTGAGTTTGAAAAATTTTTGATTATTATAAAGAAACTGTTATTATTGAAAAATTTCCAAAATTATTGTATATTTAATTAAATTGAATGATATAAAAATATTTATTATTATAATATCTAAATTATTATAAAAAAAATTCCAAAGGAAGTCAGTATATTCTAGAATAATGATACCAGGCGATATGATATTTGGAAAATAAAAGAGTTTATATAAGGAAGTACAGAGGACTTCCGAGTTCAGTTCTTAAATGGTATTCAACGTAGAAACATCGTTTGTGTACATATTGATTCAATTGTTTTAAATCCTCCATATTGTAAAAATATAAAGTATAATGGTAGCTGAAAGTACAAAGTTGTAATAAATCATCAATAAGTGAAAATAAGAAAGCTGATAATACCTGTTTGTGAAATAAATGTTAATTTGAGTGGAATAATTGTGAATATTGTTGTGTTATCAATTCACAACAGAAATTAAGTGAGGTTACGAAAGGCAGAGAGAGTTGCAGATTGCTGAACGATATTAGCCAACGCAAATAAAGAAGAAGAAAGAATTATTGGACACATATAGAAGAAAGATTAACCATCAGTGAATTAGACAATCGTGAGTTTTTATAAAATTTCATATTGGCCAAATTTGACTATAGAATATATATTTGCAAATATAAATTAAAAGGGGATAAAAGATAAAACTATTAAAAGGTACCATAATAAAATTTTAAAGAGTGATTGTTATTGTTAATATTTGAACTGAATTTGTATCTTGATAATTTGTGTTAATAAATTTGTTAAAATTTTATAATTTTGAATTTATTGAAGTTTTCAATTATTAGAATCAAAGTTTCAGAAAATATATAGAGTCAAAGTTTCAGAAAATAAATAGAGTCAATTTCAGAAAAAGAAAACCTTCCCTGAGAAAGAAATAGAGTCAAATTGAATCAAAATAAAATTAAATAATTATATTAGTTTCCAAAATTTTAAAGGCTCTCAACATAATTTTTCATATTCAAAATTGAAGTATTAAAATTTATTCATAAGTGAATATAAATAGCCAAATCATATTAATATATATATATATATATATATATATATATATATATATATATATATATATATATATATATATATTCATATATATATAATCGTTGTCTATAAGGTCTTGAACGGATAGAAGAACTACTCCCGCACCTGACTGCTTTCCTTCGATACGCTGAAATAGTATATTATTTTTGGGGGAAGAACGACTTAAAAGAAACGATGACTAAGTGCATATACTCGTCGAAAGACATATTGAATATATCACTCAGTATTCTCCTTCCAGAAAGGTTAGCTGCGTCAAGCGTCAAAGCAAGCGCTACCGACCGTCTAATTCCTCCCTTGCCAAATCCCAAACCCTGCCGTTGTTGCCTCGAGTGCTTCACTCATGAGAGAATTAACATGGTAATTCGCATTCTAATATGTAGTCAACTTTATGTAAGTTTAATACGTTCTAATTTGTGGCCTCAACACTTTCAGAGAAGCTTCATCATTGTTCGGTTAGTAATTTCGAATGAAATATTTTGGTTAACTAAAATTTGGAGAATATAATAGTATTTTGTGATATCTAATGAAAATACATAAAATTGAATCAACGTAACAATGGAAACTTTGAATTACTAACAAATCTACGAATTGTCTTCTAAAGTCTGTGAAGCACATGATCGATAAATTTCAACCGAGATTTCAGCCCATATTCTATTACATGATATATGTTGGGGTTCTGAAGAGAGTATTTGAAAGATTTCAGAAGAAAATTACGGTATTATAAAATAGGGTTTCTCAGATATAACTTTCCGCCTGAATAGTAGTTTAAGTATAAAGTATAAACTTTATAATAAAACACACTTGGCTTATGTTTCACTATATAAAAATATTCAGATACTGTATTTAGCAGTAACGAAAAGTCGACATGTTTCGAGTCATGAACTCAAGACAGACTACAGGAGAGTATTACATCTTGTTTTATAAAACAGACAAAAGCAAAGGTGATACCTGAAAATCAATTTGTTCGTTTACAAGGGGTAATTGACTATTATGGGCGGAACTTATTTCGAGAATTTCAAGAAAGTCAAGGCGCTTTCCTTTGTTACCTGAATGTAACAATTGCGTTTTGTTGAAATCCAGGAAAATTTTTATTTTGTAAAATTGACTTTTTATGTTCTTCAACACGAATGTTTAATTTCCTCCCTGTTTGTCCAATATAGAAAGCAGGACATTCGTCGCAACTCGAAACATGTCGACTATTCTTTACTTCTAAATGCAGTATCTAAATATTTTTATATAGTGAAACATAAGCCAACTGTGTTTTATTTTAAAGTTTATACTTTATTCTTTATGATGTTTCACCAAGTGATGTGCTTGAATTCAATCTCAGTTATCAAATATGAAATTTTGAAAAAAATCCAAAAACAGCTCGATATGCATTTTTGTTTTGTAGTTGCATTTGTAGATCTAGGGTGTTATATGGTCCTTTTTTTTTAAGGGGATGATGGGACACAGAAGAGTATTCGCCTGTGTTCCATCATTTACCCTCATGGGTTCGAAAGCTAGTACATTACCCAGCAGATTATAGTATATGTAGATATATGCAATTATGGACAATCACAACACCCATATCTTATCCGGGATTCGAATCTGGTACCGTCTGTGCCCTACATAATTTTCCTACAATCTGGACCACATACGATTGATATATGATGATTTAATATTAGAAAAAGATGACTGGAAACAATACCAATTTGGCAGATTATGGATTGTATTTATGCGGAGAGTTGCTACAAAAGCGTCCGTTTTTTCGTTCAATATAGAATACCAAATATTCTTTATATATTGTGCCGAAAGGAACTACCTGTTAGACCGGGAATATGCAAATTCCCTCCCAAGAAAAAAGGGGTAAAAAAAACGGTTAAATTCTGTCCCAAATTTTGGTTTTCAGTGAAAGTTCATAGGTAAATCGGTCCCGGCAAAATATTTAAAGAGGGGACTAATGAAATAAAACAGTAGTATTAAATAATTTTTGTTTTATTCAATAAAATATACCTATAAAAGTGTAACATATGCAAAACTTTATATTTGTATGAGTCCTTTACGCTTAAATGCCATAGTAAAGTGAGACACATTTAATAAAAAGCAAACGACTCATTTCGTTTTTCGCATATGATTCAATCATTTTTAAATAAATTTTTGACGGTTTTCAACTTTACTATTGGTGATTTTAGCATACAAATGTACACTTTGTAACTTTACATAGGATTCGGTTCAAGTTTATTGATAAAAACAAAAATGTTTGGATGAGACTTGTAAAAGGAATGGCTAAGGTGTCTATAAAAAAATTGGCATGTATTCGTAGTGCGTATAAGTTCTGCTGAATTTTTAGCCCAAAGTGAAGGAGAGAATAGTGACTCCTCAGATATATAAATATCTATCAGATAATCGGAGTACATTCGAATATTTTCATCGTCTGGTGCTATTGGGAGCAGATCGAAAACAAAATAATCACTGATTTCTTCAGGGTTTAAGAAAGTAAGGGCAAAAGTCATTTTTAGCCATCGCCCGGCATCAGAACCTTCATCTTTGTAGCCAGATATTAAACCATTTGCTGAATTTTTTTATACCATGACTGCAAAAGATGAAATCAACATCCGATTATTCGAGCTTATGGCCAAACTTATTCGACAGCCTTATGGATACCTTTTTCAAAATCGATGATAATTTCAGAAATGTCTAGACGAACTATATTTTTGATGCAGATTTCTATTACAATATTAAATAATTTTTGGTACTTTTCACTAAGTTTGTTGGGTAATAGGGAAAAAATCAGAAGAATATAGTGGCCGTTATAATACCCGTGTATTGTAAAAAACTGACAAAACACTAGTTGGCAATTGTGGAAGCAGTTTTCGACGAGCATTGTGAAAATTCTTTCTTATTAACGCAACGTCTGACGTTTGGATCGTTGAAGGCAGATTGTCTTGAAGCTCCGGGCGGATGATTTTTGCAGGCTTCTCCCATAAATCATCAATAGCCTTTCTTTTGCAAGAAGAGCCTTTCTTTTGCAAGAAGTGCTTACAATTTGGCGGTCTAGCTGTTCTACATTTGCGTTATGGCAATGCTCCTCTACATGCTTTGTAACAGCAACATTGTCCAGTTCACCCATACTAAGCAAAGAAGATCTACACTTTTTATTTATACACGTTCACCGCTTTTCATCACTTTTTAATTTTTTTTTAAAACTATACTTATAGTTTTTTATAACTACTATGTTCTTTCCTTTCTCACTCAAAATAATTTTGAGATCCATGTTGCAGACTGCAGAGAATACTTGAATCGACTATGTAGAGTGAAAAAAATACGGAACTAAATGGTAAATATTTCAAGCCATTTCAGGTATTTATATTATTCATTTACTATTTTCGGAAAAGCCCAAATTCCATAATCACTTCTTTCTACGCAAGAGATTAAGTACCTCAGTATCGTAAAACTCTGGTTGGGAGGGAATGTACCTACGGATAAATGGGTATAAAATTTATAATTTACTCTGCTACCTGCTGGGACCGAATATACCATCATCCGTTAGACCCATATGAAAAGCTTTGCACTTAGAACAAATCAACTTATACAAAATCAAATCATAAAAAATATACAAGTTGACTATAGTCAATTTAATATAGGTACTACATAAAGTGAACAAGGAAAATTCTTCAATAATTTCCATAAATTATCAAACAACTTTCCAATTTTCTACATTCACAATCTGCAGTGCAGGTTATTTGACCCGGAATGAATTAACAAATTTTTAATTGTTCCCCAATACAAATCGTGACCGAGCTACTAGTTGACCATGGTCAACTTGTATATTTTTCAGTATTTGATTTTGAATATAGCGAATTTCGCGACAAGTATTTATGGAACGCACTCTCGTGACTATGTCCACGCTAAGTAGCGTGCTTTGGAACCACATACGCCTCAGTTGCAAAGTAGAAATTTCATCTCTGGGAAGTTATGTATTCTCCTGAAGGTATCATGCATTTTCGATCTAAGCGGCGAATTGTTGGATTCCAATATCCTTGGTGGAGGGCACTCTGGGTTGTTATCCGCTTAGTAGCACGGTTACGATTTTTATTGGGAAACAATTTGTTAATTCACTCCAGGGTCATTCCATGTCAAATCAACACAACTATTTTACCTCACCATCCTAGATTTCGCTGGAATTTGGAATACTCATTGTGGATGCTGGAACTAAGAAAAATACCAAAATTCAAATTTTATCTCATACCGTTTCCAAAATATGGCTGTGTACAGTTAGTTTTTTTGAAATTGCTCTAGGAGTTGTCCTAGTTAAGCTAGAGAGCTGAAAGAGGTGTCATTTTGCAGCATTCTTTATCCTCTTTCTAGCGATATATAATATGCCATACGTTATAAGAAAAGAGTTTTTGTCAAAATGCAAATTCATATTTTGACTTACATAATTTAAAATTTTCAAAATTATTCTACAAATAGTTATTACTATTGTCAATCACCTGGCTAAATATAAAAGTGGGGTGGCAATGGCTTCATTGTTAAAAAAAAAAGTTTACTTGGCACATGTTTTTCTTTTAAGAATTATATAGTTTCAAGAAAAATGGTATTTTATACCATTTAACACTGATATACATAGATAATTCAAAAATCGAAATACTTACAATAAACTACAAAATAAAATATTCAACATAAGATATGAAAAACTCTAAATATCAGTAACCTACTGTTAATCACTTGACAAAATTTAAATATCTGTGATGATGATGAGTTTCATTGTTGAAAGAAATTAATGACATAAGCTCGTTTTTTATTATAAAAGCTAGCCTGCATAGCTGAATAAAACTGAATAGACATTAAAAATTATTTTTGAACAACTATATACAAAACATAAATTCACATTTACCTGAGGAAAAATTAATTATTGAGTTCTACGTAGCTTTCTCCTGAAAATAATTTTGTTTTTGGGATTTTGGAGAACAGATTCTTCAATATTGTTTGTATCAATATCTGACGCTGAAGTATCAGCAGCAACAAAAAAATTTAACATTTCGTTAATGAGATTTTTTTCACTTTTGATGTGGCATAATGCTTACATGCTATTTTTTTATTATCAATTGGGGACTCGCCTAGTTCTTAAAGAGATACGTTTAGTGCTTGAACAACCACTGAGCTTGAGGTACAGTCTGGGTGTATGTTTGGGACTGTTAACACTGATGCAGAAGAATCTTAATTTTCAGCATTATTAGGGGAGATCGGATACAAAAGTAACGGCGGGTCGAAAGTAACAAATGCTCTGTAGGTTTGAAGAATTGTTAAAACAGCACTGCTGTCAGGTGATAGCCAGTGGCGCCACCTTCAGTTGCATTTAATCGCCGCTGGCGCCACGCACTGTTAGATCGTGTGAGAGGACGCTACGTGATTTCACAAATCAAAAGTAAATTTTTTGACGTTTACTTATTTTATGTTTATGTAGTATTGAATGGATGATATTAATCTGAATATTTGCATATTGATACTCGATTAGATTGATTTTACAGTGCTTAAATTCATTTTTGTCTAGCATGTTCCGTTTCAAGGTTATCTTTCATGTTCTAACCAAAATGCTGTAGGGTACAAAAGTAACGCAGCCCTATGGGCACATATAAGTGACATGTTACTTTTGTCCCCGTATTGATTTACTTTAAGTAAACTTTTTATGTTGTGTTTATTTCAACAAAATGCCGCGACAACGCATAATAACCACCGCACGAATAACAACTAATATGGAAGTCTATCGAAAAGCGGCTGAAGAGCATTTTAATGATGGTGAAAAAATAAGAGCCATGGCAAAAAAAATTGAATGTCTGCTATGTTACATTGCATAGATATATAAAAAAAAATTAAGCTAGAAATACTAGTACAGTTGTACCTAGACGAGGAAAATAAATTTGACGACGAAGATTGCTTCTACCTCGTTTGTTTGGAACATTTTAGAAATACTTAGTCGACTGAATGAGCAAAGTTTACATTGTTTCGAATGCAAATTGTGTTGTCATAGGTACTGAATGCATCAATGAATTATGTGTGCCATAATTGCGAGTCTGAATACAGATGACTGACACCGAATTTTCCAATAAATATTTGTTTGATTGAATATGTCATATCATACTCATTACAAACCCCTTTGCCCTGTTACTTTCGACCCACAACGTCTTACTTTCGGCCCGCCAACGTGGTCGAAAGTAAGAAATGACAAATTTTTTTGAAGTTTCTGTGATTCATGCAAAATGCACAATAATAAGGTAATTTAAGATGCTAATGTATAGAACATAAACGGAATTTATGTATGGCTATATCAATTTCACCGAAATAATAACACCTAACGAGAAACCAAGGCGAAAGTACAAAATGTTACTTTTGTACCCGGTGTCCCCTATCACCGAGTAGCTCTGTATTTTTTAGCTTGATCACGCCTACATTTTACATCACGTATCATGGAGCCATTAGGTATTTGTGGAAATGATTCCAGCATCCTCACGATATTTCTCTGCTTTTTTTTGTCTCTTATAAAATCATTTGAATTTTTCGAAGGGTTACAACACTGCATAGGTATTGAAGAATATATTCTCGAAAATCCCTAAAATTTTTTTTAGGGATTTGTGTTTTGTATGTAATTGTTCCTGCGAAATGACACCTCTTTCAGCTCTCTAACTCAACTAGGGCAGGTCCTAGAGCAATTTCAAAAAAGTAACTTTTAGAGTTTTTGGACGAAATTTTGCAAGTTTACGCAGCCATATTTTGGAAAAGGTGTTAGATAAAAATATGAATTTTGGTATGTTTCTTAGTTCCAGCATCCACAATGAGTATTCCAAATGTCACCAAAATTTGAGATGGTGAGATAAAAATTTAATTAAAAGTGTGTTGATTTGACATGGATTTACCCTCCGAGTTAAATGAGCTGCATAGATGAGATCTTATAAGATCGAAACAGCTGTATGCAGATTTTGAGTCGGGTTGACTTGACGATTTCAATAATTCACTGTTGGATTGGGAATGTAGAATTCTCGTAGGGGAATACATATAACCAGCTCCCTTGGAAAGTTGTTTTGATAATTTTCTTAAATTATTGAAGATTTTTTTTGTTCACTTTATATGGTCAACTTATAAACTCGGGAGAAATTGAATGTATATAACTTTTGAATAGAATATTCGACAATTTTTGAGCAGTCTGAAAACTATTTTTATATTCGCATAAGAAATGAATTTAGATACTTTACCCTATCATATCAAACAAAGATATTTTTCAAGATTTGTACGAATATATGGAAACTATATTCAACACTTTTCGATGTTTTCAACATTCAAGAGGAACCACATCAAAATCATTTTATGTTCTCGTTTTATTATCACATAATCCCTGCACAAATAACTTGACGAACTTCATTCAAATTACTCGATTTCAAGACTTCATGATTGAAAACAAATTATTTTAATCCAGGGCCGGCCTAAGGGAAAATTGCAAGTGTGCTAGACTCAAATTTTATGCCCCTGCCGGGAAGCTCTGTTGGGGGGGGGATTTCTTGAAATTTAAGGTCCTAAAACACAGTTTTTGTGCACTTGTGCGCCTTGCAGAACATTAAATTTATGTATGACAATTTGATTCATTATTGATTGACTTGATATGTTCAGTACTCTTCCTTGTACTGTAACCACTATTATGTCAAATAAACTGATGAAAGCTTAACTCTAGGTAACGTTCCAATGATTTTTATGCTTATGCTGCAATTACTCTAAGAGTAAATACCTAGCTAATGTATATATATATATATATATATATATATATATATATATAGATATATATATATATATATATATATATATATATATATATATAAATATATATATGAAATTGAATTTTAAGTGGCAAGCAATCAATATAAAAGTCATGAACGATCTTAGTCCCAGGTCGAACTTTGCTAATTGCACCCATTTTAATAAGCAGGATTGCAAAGTGAGAAGCTGCTAATAATCAAACAAGAACTAATGTAGCTACACTAGTGAAAATAAGAGAATATACCCGAAAAATTTGTGAATGGGAATGTGAGAAGAAATTCGGAAGAAGTTTAGGTAGGTACCATAATTTTCAGAGACTTGAAAATTGAATTAAAGAAACAAAGGAAGTACAAAAAACAAAGAGGCTTGTGTATTGGAATAATTGTAAAACATGATGGAAAAAATTCCAAAACTAAAACAAAAACCATATTGAATGTTAATGAAATATAAAGATAAGGAAAATAATGTGAACAAAAACTAATTATTCCATCGACACATAAAAAAATTGAGTAAAGTAATATAAAATTAATTATCCAAAAAATGGGGACGAGCTTGTTCGATACTTTCATATTACTATGTAACTTATATCTTTAATATTGGAAATGTAATATGAAATAACCACCAACTTCACAAATGAGCGATGGATGAATGCTTTCATATATGGTATGTACGCTTCATAGAAACGAAAAAAAAAACTCTATCGCAGCGAGCTGCATTAAAAGAGCGGGTTTTCATAAAGTATCCAGTTTAAAAAATATATTCAAAAAAAATGCGCCCTCTAATGTGTAAACAATATTTATTTCCTCCTCGGGGGATCAACCCCCCAACCAATTCGTATCAAAACCAATCACATCCAAGGTATACGAAACTACATACTCTATTTCTATAAAATTGCGTTCTTTATCGTGTGAACAAGATTGCTATTGCTTCAAAATTGCGCCCGTTATCGTGTAAACAATGCTAAAATACATAAGCACATACATACGAACATATATATATATATATATATATATATATATATATATATATATATATATATATATATATATATATATAAATATATGTATATATATATATACAGCATTCAGCATATTCATATTAATCAAAATCATATTATTTTATGCACCTACCTTCCTTTCAACCTACATTATATAATATAATTTATTAATTACGATAGAATATATATACATTTTCTGCTTTTCATTCATTTTAATATTTGTGGCAACGCTCCGGAGGCATGGAAAGGTATATTCTCAACGTTCATTATGCCTGCCTCAGAAAAGAAAACAACGGTGCAAATACTCCGAATGAATACTTCATTGCAATAGAAAAGCAAAACACATGTAAATGGCAACACGGATAGCAACCCAGTCTCATACAATGTCGACCAATCACAACTATAGAATTTCGCGTGACATCGAGTGAATTCGTTGAAAAGCATTGAATCGTAATGTGATCGTAGTTACTAATGGCAGCGTGTTTACTTATATTGCTCGCGTATTGTTTTAAAATGAGTTTGGTTACTGAAGTTAATTTCAAAAATTTCAATGGCGCGACTTAGTGGAATATTTGTTATCCTATAACTTTAGTGCACTAAGTTATGAGGATAAAGTTTTGATAAAAAAATTGCGACCTACCCCTGAATTAAACAATTTGGTGCAGCGTAACAGACAACAAAACCGCGGTTTTAATACAAGGAATTATGAGAGACATTCTTGCCTAACCGGATCACAGGTAAAAAATAAATTATTTTGTTGGCAGTGTTTACTTTTTACTAGTGAAAATGTCTCTGTTTGGGGCCGCTTAGGATTTGAGGATTTAATTCTATACCTAGTTGAAAGTGAGGAATTTTTCACCGATAAAGTAACTTTAAATACAGCACGCGGATTAATATCTTACTTACAAGATAAGGAATGTATATTTTTTTAAACATCTTTGAATTAATTTTTGAACAAACAGAAATAGTTTTTCAAATCTTACAGCACAAGTTTTCAGATGTAATTTACTCACGAAATCGGCTCAAGTTTCTTTTGGAAACAATTTCAGAATTTCGTGCAGAAGTTTATTTTAAAAAACTATTTTCTGCATTTCAAACTACTGATGATACGACTCAATTTAGCGCAAAACTAAAGAAATTCAGTTACGCAGGTATGGAGCTTCACTATAAGCAAATATTTTATGAAATTTTGGATACTATTAGGGGTCAAATAGAAATAAGGTTCTCTGATTTGAAAGAACTGCATTTCTTCGACTTACTCAATAAAAATTTTTTAAGCGGATTTTCCGGAGTTTTCCACTCTTAAGAGAATTAAAACTTATTTACGAAATTCAATGAGCCAGGATCGTTTGAAAAATATTAGTTTGTTGTCTATTGAAAAGGAATTGGTAAAACTTTTGGCGAAAGACAAAAAATTTTATGAGGATGCTATAGATCATTTTGCTAACGTTAAAGATCCCAGAATCCCGCTAATCTTCAAAAATATATAATAACTTTTTATTTGATCTCACCAGCTGTTAACAAATTCGTTAAGTAGGTAGGTAGGTACCTATTTTGTGAAAAAATTGTAAATAGGAGTTGTAGGTCTCAAGGTAGACATTCGAAAGTGAAAATAAATTAATAGCTTAGGGTGCTTGTTTTACTTTGATTTTCTTAAATTACTAAGGCGGTTGGTCCTTGAAATCCAAAAATTGTATTTTTTTAACAACCTCTTGTAGCCTCCTCAAACCAAAACCTCACGAGCCGCCACTGATATATATATATATATTATATATATATATATATAATATATATATAATATATATATTTATATATATATATATATACATATATATATATATATATATATATATATAAATATATATATATATATATATATATATATATATATATATATATATATATATATTTATATATATATATATATATATAAATATATATATATATATATATATATATATATATAAATTTATCTTTTTTTTTACAAAAATTGGTCAATTTCATACCCCTCCAAAAGGCTTGAGTGTGCGGCTGCATACTTCGCACACCTCTTAGGCCGACCCTGTTTTAATCCAATAGGGGAAACGAATTCCGTCTATGAGCAAGAGACGATCAGAAAATATTTGTATTTCAAATGACTAAGCTTACTGCTCTGCTAAAGCAAGAATTCAATTCTAGGTATGAACAGCTGATGGAATTCATGTTTACCAATACAAAACATAACACTTAAATTATATAATAGGTATGCTGCTCACGAGACCAAAATATCGGAAATTATTATTCTATTTTAGTTTTCGAGGTGAATTCAAAGCTGCAGCGCAAATTGAAAATTGATGTTAATGCATCCATTCCTATAAGTATTATTGTCGACATAAATAGTGCATAAACTCCAATTCCAATTTAATACTCATATATACGTGAGTTTTTGCAAAGCAACATAAATTGATATTTTATAAACAATACCTCAATCGATGAAACTAATGGCACTCATGACTCGAATTATTTTCCATCCATTTTGCTCTGAAATGCTTATTGCAAACAACAACTATAGTCGTATTCCCAATAACGAATCACTTGGACATCTAGAATTACGTTCTTCGCGTGATTCAAGACAATTAAATATTTACACGCAATTCATATTAGCCTGACCCAACTGGTATAAGCTCAACTTTAGACTTATTCTTTTAATTACGAATAATGACGGTCGCCCATTCAGTGCTGCTGTGCGGCAAGTTTTGAAAAATAAGTGAGCTGCAGACCTTCGTCAGAGAGCTCGTATTCTTCCCTCATTTTTATTCTTTTTAACATTGAGATTCCTAAATCTCAAAGTCAATTTGGAGGGGTTGAAGTGATGCACAAAACTTGAAAATCTGCAAAAATGCAAGAAATTTCAACATAAAAATCGAGGGGAAAACATTTTAAATCCACATAAAGCACATCCCTTCAACTGAATTTGGAGAAGCTGTACAGACTGGGACGCCCAGAGGAGGAACAGAGGGGCACTTTGCCCCGAGTTGCCAAAGTTTAGGTGCACCGACAAACAAAGAAAATTTTGAATTAAATATACAAAATTGTAGACTATTTTACTACCGGTGTGATACAGATCAAAATAGAATATTGTTTTGAGTAGTAGTACCATCAGTTTACTCAATGTTATTATTGGGGCCCCAACCAGTTGAACATAAGATCAGTGTACAAATATACACGTTAGATATAATCTGCAATTCGGGCTACAATAAATAATGAAATGCTAATCTGGTCTCACGATCATTGGGGGCCCGACTATACAGTTTTCGGTGCTTATAGTTTTCTTTTAGCATGAGGTGGCAGAACAATACGAAGAAGGAAGACGAAACAGAAATAAAGTAACTTAAAGGCCTTTTTCATGCTTTACGGAACTTATTCTCCCGTTACACCGGTTACAAAATAACCGGTTATTGACATCCCTACTTCAAACACTCAGTAAAGAGTAAACAAATATTCGTTAGAAGACGAGGAAAAAGAACACTTGACTATTTTTAATTCCGGATGCAAATCTGGTGACAAACCGATCTGGTGAACCATCTCCATCCACTCCTAATCTTTAGTGCTGGATCTGTATGATTGTGGAGACGCTGATATGATTTTAACATCTAAACAACAAATTTTCCTCTGTAGAAGACAATAAGAAAAATGACGAAGAAAGTTTCGATGTTTCAATGACAGCTAACTTAGACTCAAAGAATACTGTTGAGAAATCAGAACAATCACCTCTGGCACCTGGGGTCGTCTGGACATCAAAACAAGAGATCTTTTAGTTGTAACGGGACCCCCTTGTAAGCTACAGTGCATGCCCAGAGATAATTCTGGAAGACCGTTTCCCACGTCCTTTTGTCTTTCAAGAAATGGAGAATCTGCAAATAGAGATTGGATGACCAATATTGCTTCTCTTGTTGTCTGTTTAGAGACAGAAGTATTGAGAACAAACAATTAGTATTAAACTTTGTCAAATGTGGCGCAAGCGACAATTGGAAAAAAAACTACGACCGAGTCGAAGACCATGAGTCAAATGTAAATCATGTAAATACTAATGTGAAATGAAATGATTTATTGATCAAAATAAAAAAATTATTTTGCAACAAATTTTCTTTTTGGTATAATAATTAACAACGGACCACCCACCTCTAAACAGACCCAAAGGTAAATACCCCCCCCAAGCCAGCTTTTGCACCGGGCCCCAGAATTCCTTTGGGCGGCCCTGTGTACAGATGCAGAATACTCGAATACACTCATAAACGCTTGTTATCTTAATATGAAAATGGCGGCCATAAAAGAAATCAATAAAGTGGGCACTACTCCAACATCAACTTTATCAACGAACTAAATTTCAAGAGTCAACTCAAACAGCTGATGTTGTGGAAGTACGCAAAACCTCAAAAGCCATGGAAAGAAATTCCTACATAAAAATGGTGGCAGCTAGAAAATAGTTTATTGAAGTATAAAATTTTGGATTGATTGGGTCGATACATGATGTAAATATGTGTTAACATATTAAAACAATGATTTATAAAAACATTTTGGAAATTTATTAAATAAAATGAAGCATGACCCACGTTTCGGTGAAACACTTTCTTCATATGATAAATGCAAACTAAATATATTTCTCCCTTATATCGAATACAAGAAATAAATAGAAGACAAATGGCGTAGAAAGGGTAAATAGACGGATGGTTACAAATAATTAGTAAAATAGGAATAGTATATTCTGTAACAAGGTTAGAATGAAAATTCGATGCGAGTGGAAGGCGAGCGTGAGGAACCACGAGCATCACGAATTTTCATTCTAACCGAGTAGCAGACTATACTTTCTCCACGATCGAAAATTTCAAATATATATATTTTTATATGAAAACGAACAAAAGATAATTTATATTACAGTACTCAATCACAATTGTATTAGGTAAACACTCAATAATTCGAGAAACATTCTAATTTTTATTAATTGTTATATTTATACTGTTCTCGAAATGAAAACTGGTGCATTATTGGAAGAATTTTCAACAATTGCGTGGTTTGTAGAAGATGAACTAACAGTCACATAATTTGAAGTGGAAGGCATGATTAGCGGTGTATTAGATCCAGTAATTGATGAGACTAACTTATTAGCTTTATTTATTCGATTTTGCACCGAATTTTTCATGTATCCTTCTGGCACTTGAGAAGACTTCCACCTCCCATGCCTTTTTAGTGTTTCCATATCTGCTCCTGTGTCCACTAACACAGTAGCCGACGTCCTCCGATAACAATGACCAGTGTGGTGGTGTATTTTCACACTCTGATTCTGAATAACTGCATAAACTCATAATACTTATTATATTTTCGAATGAAAACGTGACAGCAATAATTTTGACACTTACTCAAATTTGCCACTACGATGACAATCAACTGCGTCAAGGCTAATGTCATTATTGCTAGCCAGTGTGAGAATATTATTCTATTACAAGGGAGAGAAAGAAAATACATTTAAATTGCATGGGGGCAGAGGTGTTGCAGAATATTTCTTCAATCTCAAGAGAGAGAATTCCAGCATTCTGTAATCAAATTTGATATCAGAATTGACGAATTCTGTGATGATCGTGGAGAAAAACCCATTCTGGTTCAGAAGGGGGCCTGTAGTATGATGAATTTGGCTATTCAGTAGGAGACCTGAATGATGTATTCATTTATCTGTTATGATTCTACAGATTTAAGTTAAATTCTAGAATCATTACAGAGGAATAAATAGAAACATTCAGGTCTCCCATTGAATAGCCAAATTGATCATACTACACGCCCCCTTTTCAATCTTTTCAAAATTACCGAACTACCTGACTAGCAGTTTAGAATGGTTTATTCCTATTTTATTAATTATTTGTAACCATCCGTCTATTAACCCTTTCTACACAATTTGTCATCTATTTATTTCTTGTATTCGATATAAACGAGAAATATATTTAGTTTGCATTTAGCATCTGAGGAAGGTGAAGTTTTAAGAAACGTGCGTCATGCGTTATTTCATTCAATAATAATATAATGATAATAATAATAATGTTTATTTTCTGTGCAATAACAAATATGTCAAATAATTACCACCTTATTTTATATCAAAAAACAAACATTTTGTTTCCCACAAAAGTTCAAAACTTGTACATGGGCAGTACATATCAAAAAAAGAGTTTGTACAAGAATTGTGTACTATTATAACTATGCTTAATTAAATTGATTTTCACATATTTGGGACAGTTACTGTAAAATGAAATTGTTTCTAATTGTGAACGTATACCAGAATGATGAAGGCTTGATTCGAATCCATTTTTTTATTTTCTTATTGAACATTAGTTTGTCCTTAGTTTCCTTGATGTTCTTCGGAAGTGTATTGCAGAGTAAGGGTGCCAGGTAGCTATGTGATTTCATACCAATAGTCTTCTTTGGCATAGGTAGAGGTATGTTTGGAGACCTCATATCTTTTCCAGTTTTTGTAGGCACATGTAGCTGATGTTGGTACATAAGAAGGGCACGGGCGTATAGTTGACGCACAGTAAACATGTTTGACAACTCGTATAGACTTTCTGTTGGGTAAGTAATGGGCTTATGGTACATAATTTTTAACACCCTTTTTTGAGCTACTTCTATTCCTTTATAATACGAGTTTGCTATCCCTCCCTATGATAGTATAGCATAATTCCAATGCGGTTCAACCAGTGCTTGATATACTTCCGTCAGTTCGTCTTGCTCACATATTTCTCTTAAAGTTTTGAATTTACCTAGTACCGATCTTATTTTCTTGATTACAAGATATGCTTGTTCATTCCACCGTAGGTGGCAGTCCATCATTATCCCTAAATATTTAATATATTCTGTACTTTGTATTTGAAATGAATGATCGTTACTTTTTATGCATGGTGTATCAAATGGAGGTTTTCCAGTTTTAAGGCTCGTGAATGAATAAATTTAGTTTTATCCATGCTGACTGTCAACTTTTTGTTTTAAAAAAACTCGACTATCTTAGCAAATTTCTCTTCAGTTTTTAGCTTTAATTGGTTCCACGTCACATTAATAAATGTGCAAATTGTTCTCATGAAGCATTGTTTCAAGATACTAAAGTATAAGTGGATATTAAGGTCTTTAAAACACGTGCGATTTTACGATCACGACGGCGTAGCCGAAGTGCTCGATATAGAGCAAGTGTTTTAAAGACCACTTATCCAGGAATAATATACGCCATTTTTTTTATTTGTACAATTTCAAATCATAACTAATAACATTATTACTTCAAAAAATGGAAATAAGAACAATTAGGTACTTTAAAATGGTTGATTTAGTGACATCAGTATACCTTTCGTTGTCAAGGAAATGAGAGAAAATTGATTTGCTATCTGCCACATAAGATTAGTTATAGTCACCACCGTTGTTATAAATTATTGTACATTGCATAAAAATAAGTTCTAACATTGATTATTTAAATAGTAACTCAGAATCGCGGTTAATACCTCAAAAATCGGAAGTTGCTTATGAAAATTAATGCAAGTGCATCAAATGGATGGAAGAGCAAAATATAACAGATACAGATGAACGAGTTGTGCTTGCTTACTTTCAAGCAATGTCGGAGCAGTACAAGGCGTCGACTATGTGGGCTATCCATTCGAAATTTCGAAGTATGTTTGAGATGAACAAATTGGTATAAAATCATTTGTAATAGTGCGTGCATTCACGAAGGCAATTAGCAAGAATGACGTAGCCTAAAATTCATATGTATCACGGAACACGAAGTTTTTTCAGGTGCACCGGACATTACTTACCTATTTATTTTTGAAAGTGGTACGGATTTGCATTATCTTTTGCACTTGAAAAATATGCGAATTGTACGATTTAAGCTTACATGACATCAAGAAAAAGAAATTTTCAACCATTCATCTCAATTTTTAGAGGATTTAGTGGTGCACTAATCTATGTACAGGTCAACATGATTATGATTATGATACTGATGAAAATGCCCTATTCATATTTCATGTTGGTACTTATCGAATATCGTTGGATTATTGAAATAACTTCTAACAGGTTTGGATCGGACAGAGAAAGCAAATTATTATTATTACATATTGATAAGGGCAGAGGGGCAGGTCCCTATTATGCCCAAAAATAGAGAAATTACAGAATAATTAACCTACTAGTATGTACATTTGAAAAAGAAATGAAAATAAAATATCTCTACAACAGACCAAAATGAAAAGAAAATACAATATTATGAAATGAGAAAATAACCATCATCTACCCCGATAGAAATTTGTCCAGTCCGTTTTTAAATGTGTTTGTAGATGAAGCAGATACAATGGTTTCGTTGAGATTATTCCAGCTGTCGAAAATCCTCTTTGGTAGGAAGTTCTGTCTCGACCTAGCAGAAAAGTTTTCCTTCTTGAGCTTGAAATGATGACCACTGAGACGTTCGTCGCGATTAACGGTATACATCATGTCGAAATTTCCAAAATTGAATTTTAATATTTTATATGTGATAATCAGGTCACCACGGTGGCGGCGAAGTTCGAAGGAAGTTAATTGAGCCATAGAAAGTCTTTCTTCGTATGAGGGTCTTCTCAGTCCAAAGGGCATACGAATAGCCCTTCTCTGGACGTTTTCCAGAAGAGCCCTATCGCGAGCCAAGTCGGGGTACCACGCTGGACCGGCGTACTCGAGAATTGGTCTCACATAAGTAGTGTAGAGTCTACAGAACGACCGAAAAGAGATTCGCGAGAAACACTTCCGAATAAGAAATAACTTCGAGTTCGCACGCTTACAGATCGATGTAATATGATCGGACCAAGTTAAGGTACTGTTTACGATCACTCCGAGGTCGTTGAAGGAGAACACCGAAAGTAATGGTTGACCATCAACAAGGTACGGTGCGAGTGGGTTGTTCTTTCCTATTCTGAGCACGACACACTTTTCTGAATTTAATGGAAGTAACCATTGAGAGCACCAGGCAGAAACAGAGTCCAAGTCCTCCTGAAGCGTTAACTGGTTTGTGAGAGGATTGGCGTAAATTTTTGCGTCATCGGCGTACAAGGATATTTTGCTTGAAATAAAATAAGGAATATCACTGGTGTAGACCGCAAATAGTAACGGTCCCAGGACAGATCCCTGTGGCACTCCACTTTCCACTATCCTTTCCCGTGAAAAAGCGTCACCTACTCTCACTTTATATAGTCTACTTGTTAGGAAAACGTCAATCCAACGATGCAAGGAGCCACGAATGCCGAAATGGTCCAGTTTGTGCAAAAGTCTTCGCTTGGGAACTAGGTCAAAAGATTTTGAGAAGTCCAGATAAACAACGTCAATGGGCTGCAGGCTGTTTAGAGATGATGTCCAATCATTAATGCAGTGTAGGAGATTGGTTAAAGTTGAGCGGCCAGAGATAGATCCATGCTGCTGTGTTGGAATAACTTGTTCTTGTAGAAGAAATTTGGTCATTTCATCTGAGATAATGGCTTCCATAACCTTACTAACCACTGGCAGCAGGCTAATTGGACGGTAGTTGTTAGAATCGAGCTTATTACCTTTTTTAAAGATAGGGGTGACTGATGCCAATTTCCAGTCAGGAGGTATTGAGTTCTGGGTAAATGAGGACTGCATGACCAACGACAAAGGTGTTGCAAGTGAGCCAACGCAGACCTTCAGCAGACGCGTCGCTAAGCCATCCAAACCGGGTGAAGCATCACTGCGAAGTTTCATCAAATGCTGCTTAACTCGATCCACAGTAAATACCACCTGTTGTAAAGATGTGTTGAGACGGTGATATTCAATAGGTGGTAAGTTGTCATCAACAGGTTCCCTAGTAAAAACCTGTGAAAATGCCAAAGAGAGCACCTCAGCAGACTCCTCGTCGGTAGAGCATAGAGTTTGGTCGGGTTTTCGAAGCAAAGGTATAGACACTTTTGAAGACAATGAAGATCGTATATATTTATAGACTTTTTTAATACTGTCACCAGCAACAATTCTCTCCTCAAAGTTCTGCCTTATATTCTTAAGAGACAGTAGTAAGTTATTGGAAGAACTGCGATGAAGCTGAAAGTCGGTTTGAAGCCCTGTGTATCTGTATTTTCGCCAGTGTATCATTTTCTTTAGTTTAGTATGCTGTTTAGTTCAGAGTACAGTAAAATGTTCAACCCTCGCACACGGACAATGATCGGTTTTCGTAGCTCCATGAGAAAGAAAGAAAGAAAATGCTTTATTGTCATATAAAATTACAAAGTTTTGTAGACAATGCACATATAGAGAATTGAATACAAAATTTGACAATAATATCTAACCAAATGAAACACTTTCAATATTAGAACAAAACAAAAATTTATTAAAATAAAAGAACAAAACAGAAAAACATTTATGTGTCGATTATGTATCAACATAATTTAAGAATAAAAATATTTGTCAATTGAATCAAATTGAACAAATACAAAATTTTTTATATTACGAAAAAACATTAGGATATGTTACTACCAGATGTGGAACTCAAGGGTTAATGGTACATTGTGAAATTCAGTTACAGAATAAAGTTCTACCACAGAGTAAAATAGTCTCTCCAAAAGAAAAGCCTTAGTCGAACTTCGGAAGTTTTCGTATGTACTTATAGTGTTCTTATATATGTCCTAGATAGACGGTTGAATTTCGGATATCTTGTGCATAATTTTCAAAATTTTCAGTGAATTTATCCATATTTTAACAAATTTGCCTGAAGACATTCCGAGATGCCGAATATAGTCTGATGAGGTCTACTAAAGATACAAAAATGTCTGGGTAAAAACATTATGTATAATATATATATATATATATATATATATATATATATATATATATATATATATATATATATATATATATATATATATATATATATATATATATATATATATATATATATATATATATATATATATATATATATATATATATATATATATATTTATATATATATATATATATATATATATATTATATATATATATATATTATATATATATATATATATGTATATATATTAATAAATATATATATATATATATATATATATATATATATATATATTGAAGTGAACTAGGACATTTATTTGAAACTAATCAAACAAACCTCCTAGCGGAGCTGGTTATACGAGTTCACGAAACATCGAAATGCCTCCATATACCTTAGGAAGGTGTATGTTAGAAACATTAAGTTGTTTATCACAATCAATGGAAATGATAGACAGTCTGTTTCTCCCTTATTTGGGGCTCATCCGTATCATCTATCCATCGAAAGTGATAACCAACCAAATATTTCCAACGACGTTATATTTTCCTTCAAGTGACTATATGGCATATAAATATGACACAGCGCCACCAGCCGGAAACAAATGAACCACATCCCACAGATAGAAGAAAACATTTCGGCAACAGGAACTCGCACGTCCTGACACCCCGAAATTGATTAGTTTCAAATAAATGTCCTAGTTCACTTCATTTTATTGCCACGAACGTGTGTCGTTAACACGAAGAATTCTGTTTTCTATTCATTTGCTACCTGTAAAAGGGATAAAATTTGGAGCGCTTGTTACTTGCGGCGTGTGAAGTTTGAATTACATCGAATGGATGTATCAACTTTACGCTTGCTGAGCGATTATAGTAACCACCTTCGGGTGTCAAGACGTGCGAGTTTCCGTTGCCGAAATGTTTTCTTCTATCTGTGGGATGTAGTTCATTTGTTTCCGACTGGTGGCGCTGTGTCATATTTATATGCCATATAGACACTGGAAGGAAAATATAACGTCGTTGGAAATATTTGGTTGGTTATCACTTTCGATGGATAGATGATACTGATGAGCCCCAAATAAGGGCGAAACAGACTGTCTATCATTTCCATTGATTGTGATAAACAACTTAATGTTTCTAACATACACCATCCTAAGGTATATGGAGGCATTTCGATGTTTCGTGAACTCGTATAACCAGCTCCGCTAGGAGGTTTGTTTGATTAGTTTCAAATAAATGTCCTAGTTCACTTCATCTTATTGCCACGAACGTGTGTCGTTAACACGAAGAATTCTGTTTTCTATATATATATATATATATATATATATAATATAATATATATATATATATATATTATATATATATATATATATATATATTATATATATATATATATATATATATATATATATATATAATATATATATATATATATATATATATATATAGACCTTAGAGCGAAAGTGGCCAAACTGAATAAGAGTTAAGAATCTTTTCTTTAGGATATCGTGAAATTTGTTCAGGCAGAAACTCGTCAACTACGATATCGGTTGTAAACATTTTCAAGAAGTCTTTGACCTCTTCTATATCAAGGGTTCACGCAAAATAAATGAATAGACTAATAAGATTTATAGTTAAACATTTCCTCAAGCCACGTTTGCTCTCATGGCCTCAATCAGACATGAAATTAAACTCAAAAATGCAGGAGGACCTGAAAGTCCATAAAAACCACTCCAGCGCCTCACTATTGACTTCCGATACAGTGCAATAGTTTCATATTTTCAAGCAAAATAATACTAAAAAGCAGCTACACATTTTATGCCACGTTCCTATCTTCATGCCTAAAATCATTAGTGAATGCAAACACAACGTAGTTTCGTGAAAAAGAGAAGAAATTCATCCGATCAGGACCGTAGGCTCCAAAAACCAATAAATATTCAAATGCGAAAATTGAAGGAAAATATTGAGCCAATGAGAATGAAAAACCGGACCAGGTTTAAAAGCAATATCAGATAGCGTCAGCGGATTTAATATTAAAATGGCCAGGCAAAATGGAGGGTCCACAATTCCAAACTCAAAATGATAATATGCAAATTGAAATATAATCCTATCAACAAACTGGAATTTGGATTCGTTTATGAGTAATGGAAATAAACGTGTATGGGTCGACTATTATAGCATCATTTCCAGTTTCGTGTTCCATTATAGGTAGGCTCCAAACCGAGTTGAAGAGGTTTCGGTTCTGCAGATTTATTGTATCCGGATAAAGTTCAGCATAGCACACGCCAATTAAATTGAATTACTTAGTATAAGCCCTAATATCTTGAAGATTTTCAACAATTTGCAGAACGTTCAGTTGAACTAACAAACCTAAGGATTTAGATAATAAAAAAACATAGGTCTCAAGTTTGATAAGTAATGGTTCTTATTTAAAACTATTTCAATCCAAATCATATCTAAGATAGGTACATCAGACAAAAACAATTAAAATCATGTAAATTCCATCTTACTTTTTTAAACATTGTTTACATATTTCTTTCAACGCAGTTTAATACTTGATTTCATCTACCAATCACTAGCAACAATAGATATTCAGAAAAACCGAATAAAAAACTAACTACATGCTTTCATAGAATGGATGAGAAGAAATTCTTGAATGAGCTTACATTTGCACAACGTGGAGGACAGTTGGACCGGTAGGATAGACGGACCACTTGTCATAATTCCAGATTTATTCAGCAGATGACGCTTTTTCGATGGTGTAAACTTTAGTTACAGGGCATTATGTAATAGTAATCGAGAAGAACGCAATAGGGCGAAAACTAAGTGAAAATTTACAATTTCTTTAAATGTTCGGGCCGTAAAGTTTTAGGCGACTAGATTTGTGGAGATATTGTAACTCGTGGGGTAAGTAAAACGTATATATTTTTAAGTTTCACATAACTGGTTGCCTGAAGAATGTGCATAACCTAACAAACAGTTTATCTAACGTTAAACGTGGTAAATATGCAGTGGTCCTTCTTCCTCTCAACTGAGGACATATGGACCGTATGTGTGTAGGATAGACGGTCGATTATGTGACATTATTTTTCATTTTGCTGAGATGCCTGTGAAACAAGTTGCTCATCCCAAAGGCCATTGAACAGAGAAAAATTTGCAAGAAGCAATTGGGGCAGTGATACGCTGACCAAAATGATAATATTTTGCTGTCTTTGCCGCCACATACTGCACATTGTGCACATACGTTGGATCGTGTGTTTTTAAATCTCTAAAGACGTATTATTATAATGCGTGCATTATGCATCAGAGAATGTGGGAAATAAGTGGGAAATGATCCAATCGAAACAAGAGTATGAAGAAAAAATTCAGAAAAAGAAAATGGGAAGAAAAAACTTGTAGAGCAAAAAAGACTCGCAAACTATTGACCTCTTTTGACACCGATTCAGGAGAAGAAGATAAACAAGTTATTTTAAATGACGAAGAAGAAACTAAAGATGAACTAGAAGACTATGAAAATTAGTGTGCTGGCTGTAAGGAAGATTACAGACTCACAAAAAAAAAGATTGCATTGAGTGCATTATATGTGGTTGATGGTTGCAAGAGGGGTGTTCATCCTTAAATTTGTATGTCTTGTGTGACAAACAAAGCGCCAAGTAAAAATAGAGATGAATGAATAGTTGTCCATCCCTCCTCGTAGTCATGGTCCATCTCTCCTACACAGTAGAGGAGAAATGGACTTTCGCAAAATTGTAGTTTTTAATTTTTTTAAATCAAATACGATGGATAATTAGTTTTGTTAATGTAAAAAAATGATTCTTGAAGAATTATTCTTTTTTATGTTATTTTTACATTAATGTAACATTTATCAATAAAGAGATATATTTGGGTTATTAAAATGTGGTCCATCTCTCCCGCACTTACCGTAATTATGATTATCAGTGGAAATTGATGATCTACAACTTCTCCGAATTCCATCCTCCTATGGCATTTCTACGTAGATTAAGTTCATACTAAGGAAGTTTTAGGCATTTCAAACTTTTTTTTCTAATTGGCGCCATTTTTATGTAGATATTTTATGTTTTTTCATGGTACTTGAAGATTTGCGCACGTCCGCAACTCATCCAGATGGAGTTTGAAGGTTGGGAAGTCATACGTATATGTAAAAGAAGAGCACCGTAGTGTTTTCAAATATTTTCCTTAACAGCCACCAGTTTGAATTGAAAATTTCATATTTTCTCGTGATTTTTGAAGATTTACGCTTCTCCACAGCTTCTGCTGGTTGAGAAATAGGGTCAAAATTTGGTACGAGAATTGAGTTTATGTTAGGGGAGTGAACAATGTAGGTTTCAATAAATTTTTTTCAACGCCGCAATTTTTATGTTGAAATTATAAACTTTTTTCAGGATTTTCGAGCATTGGGCATATGCCACTAAACATTCAGTTGGAAGGTGAAAATATGTACGTACGTGAATTAAGTTGATGTTATGAAGGTGTCTTTTGTGGTTTCGAAATGTTTTTTCTCACAGCAGCAATTTTTATGTAAAAATTTCATACGTTTTCACATATATCAAACCTTTGTCTATCTCGTCTATCCCTTCAAATTGAGATTTAAGGGGTTAAGGATTTGTAGGTAAAAAGAACAAAAATGAGGTGAAAATACTACCTTAGTGATGTAGTTCTCATGCTCAAGCGTTTTTTTTCTAAAATATCCAAGAAAAGCTCGAAAATTATTTTCGAAACACATTTGAAAATTATATGATTTCATGCATACAATCATGAAATATTGCTATTGATCTCACGAAAATTAAATATTTTTAATGATAGCTACTATATTATGTTTTAAATAATCGCAGGAAGCTTTTAAAGTAAATGACATTCTTTCAGAAACAACACTGAAATCTTCCAGAAAACACAAGTAAAATGTCAAGATCATATCAAGTGCGGCAAGTTTAAAGTTCTAAATGAAAACATAGGCCCAAAAAAGGTTGACTAGACTGTTTAACAGAGAAATATCGAACAATTTATATATTTAAAAAATAATAAATAATATGTTTCAGAATGACTGGAACTGGAGAATAGAACTGATTTTTTCGAAGTGAAGGTGTCAATGTCATCGCATAACAATATTGGATTGTATAAGAATGAACTGAAGAAGTAGTCATACAGGATGCCCGAGGAATATTCCACCAGAATATTTCGTTTAATGTATTTAATGTGAAATTTTGAAAATTTTGAAAATTGCAAGGCCAGTAAAACATACATTATAACTTATTTTCTAGCAGTATGTAACAGAACTAATCATAATTTATGCTCAATTCTTCCCCTAAATGTATGAAACATATCCGCACATTTGCAAAATCCCCAGAAGTTAACTTCCAACATTGATCTACATTAAGTTTCTCAAAACTCCAAGATTTAAGGCAATCATAGGATGTCCCTCATGCCCAAATTTCAAATTTCAAATTTATATCCAGATGGACAAAACAGTTAATAATGTTAATTTATCTCACCTATTTTTCTGGAATTTTTATATCTTTCCATATGAAGATATAAAAATGAAAGTGAAAGTTCTGGTCTGGTCATCCTGTCGAAAATATTTTGAGATATTCATATAGGTTTAACTTTTTCAATTCGATGATTCTTCCAGATTTCAAATTGACGATTCAACAGACTTTTTCTCTTTCTTGGCGAAACACCGATCGTGACCAAGAAACGTTAAATATAAAAATCAAACGCTGAAAATCTCATGAGTAAAAAATTTTCAGCATTTGCATCGAGTAACACATATCCACATACTCGAACAAAGCCTGCAAAATTAATTTCCCATACAACGATAAAGTAAGCAATCATATATCTAAATTAATTTTTAATCCAAAAATAAAAATGATTTTCTTACCACAACCTTAATTTTCAATTATAATTGTCAATCCCAAAGAAAACAGAAATAAATTTACTACGCCCGTACTTTATAGGGAAATGGATTTATTCCGAATGCAATAATTTTTTTCAAACAGACCATTATATATTTATGAAAAAACTCTAGAAAATATTATTCAAGTATAACAACCCACTCCATAAATAGAAACCACAAATTCCCAGGCATCCCAGAAGTGCATATTTTTCATATTTACCAAACACCAATCGAGGAAAATTTTGAATTTTCAAATCCACACGTGTGAAGGGTGACTATATTAATTGGATATTCTTCTCAACCTACCTAAATAGAATGTTAATTTCTGCATTTTTGTCGGTGTATTATACGCACTGAGACAGACGAATGTGTGAAACTAGCCCAATGAATATATTAATAATTACAATATATTTTCATAACAAAATGATTGGGCCGATACTTGATGAAAATCCATTGTAATAATGTAAATAAAATTTCACAGTTTTTGATTTTCACTATATTTTGTTAACATGAGAATTGTTGCGTCCAAAAATAAGTCAGGAATCTATAAGCTAACTTGTGGTTCATGTCCTAAAGTATATGTTGGCCAAACTGGCAGGAACAGTTGTATGCAGATTTTGACGAATTTCTGCATTTTCAGTCTAAGCGGTGAATTGTTGTTTCCCAATATCTTTGGTGAGATGGCGCTCTGGATTGTTATCCGACCAGTGTTACTGACCACGATTTATATTGGGGAACAATTAGAGATTTGTTAATTCACTCCGAGTCAAATAAGCTGCACTGATGAGATCTAATAAGATCGAAACAGCTGTATGCAGATTTTGAGTCGGGGTGACTTGACAATTTCCATAATTCACCGTTCGATTGTGAATGCAGATTTTGCGTTGCTGAATACGTATAACCAGCTTCCTTGGAAAGTTGTTTGATAATTTTTTAAATTATTAAAGAATTTTCCTTGTTCACTTTATGTAATGTATGAAATTGACCATGGTCAACTAGTATGTTTTTCATGATTTGATTGTTGTATTTTAGGTATTAAGCGACTAGAATATTCGGAACGCGCTCTCGTGGGTATATCCGAAGGTTTTAAATCACTATGTTAGGGTGCCTTGGAATCATATACACCACTGTTGTAGAGTAGATATCTTCATATCAGGAGGTACGTGTTGGAGCGACGAATTTCTGCATTTTCAGTCTAAGCGGTGAATTGTTGTTTCCCAATATCTTTGGTGAGATGGCGCTCTGGATTGTTATCCGACCAGTGTTACTGACCACGATTTATATTGGGGAACAATTAGAGATTTGTTAATTCACTCCGAGTCAAATAAGCTGCACTGATGAGATCTAATAAGATCGAAACAGCTGTATGCAGATTTTGAGTCGGGGTGACTTGACAATTTCTATAATTCACCGTTCGATTGTGAATGCAGATTTTGCGTTGCTGAATACGTATAACCAGCTTCCTTGGTAAGTTGTTTGATAATTTTTTAAATTATTGAAGAATTTTCCTTGTTCACTTTATGTGCCTAATGTATGAAATTGACCATGGTCGACTAGTATGTTTTTCATGATTCGATTGTTGTATTTTGCTATTAAGCGACTAGAATATTCGGAGCGCGCTCTCGTGAGTATATCCAAAGGTTTTGAATCACTATGTTAGTGTGCCTTGGAATCATATAAACCACTGTTGTAGAGTAGATATCTTCATATCAGGAGGTACGTGTTTAAGCGACGAATTTCTGCATTTTCAGTCGGTGAATTGTTGTTTCCCAATATCTTTGGTGGGATGGCGCTCTGGATTGTTATCCAGCCAGTGTTACTGACCACGATTTGTATTGGGGCAGAATTAGAAATTTGTTAATTCACTCCGAGTCAAATAAGCTGCACTGATGAGATCTAATAAGATCGAAACAGCTGTATGCAGATTTTGAGTCGGGGTGACTTGACAATTTCTATAATTCACCGTTCGATTGTGAATGCAGATTTTGCGTTGCTGAATACGTATAACGTATAACCAGCTTCCTTGGAAAGTTGTTTGATAATTTTTTAAATTATTAAAGAATTTTCCTTGTTCACTTTATGTAATGTATGAAATTGACCATGGTCGACTAGTATGTTTTTCATGATTTAATTGTCATGTTAACATTAGTGAAAATCGCAATTTGTGCGATTTATTGATATTATAACGAATTTTCATCAAGTATCGGCCCAAGCAATTAGTTATTTGTATATGATTCACTAATTGTTGTTACTTTTACATGGAAATTCTTGAACCCCCAAGTCAATTTGGATGGGTTGAAGGGATGCACTTAACTTGAAAATCTACAAAAATGCAAGAAATTTCCATAAAAAAATTGCGACGATAACAAAAAATATTGCCAAATAGCACCTCTCCAACATCAACCGAATTCACGTGCAAATATTAATACATTTAACTTATTAGACCCAACTAACAAAATGGCTTTGTAATTTTCAGGTAACAGAACAATTCAGGTTTATTGGTACTATATTTCGACTATCGAAAAGCTGATCTGTTGGGTTAACATTGCGAACATGATTATTTTGTTCTTCGGAACCAAATTGTTGTTTAGATCATTGTTGAGAACTCTCTTAGAATGAAATTATAAAACATCTTAAAGGATGAACTTGATACTGATTCTTAAACGTTTATTCAAATCAAGTTATACAACATTTTAGCTTAGAGAACCAAAGTGATTTCTAGTAGCTTTGTAGTGATATTATCAGGTACTGTTCTGTTCTTTCGCAGATAGTTTTATAAATAGTTTATAAAAATTCATCAACAGATTACAAAATTGTTGTATTGGTGTTTTCTGTGACACTCTTCTACTTCAGAAAGCGATATGCTCTATAAAAAACTTATAAATAACTACTCTATAACAGTACGAATAATATGCTCCAGAATGGTGTAACAAAGCAGTGATCGAACAATAAACTGTTATTGAAGACAATATGATATTGAAAAGCACTTTTATAAAATGAAACTGTTTTTTATTTGTATACGCCATATCAGTTCAGTATTTCTCGAACTTACCAAGTGTGTGAACCTACATGTAAAATGGCGTCAATAAAACCAATAAGCAGGTGGAAAAAAATCAAAAGAAGTGGCGCTTTCCGAAGAAAAGTTAAGACCAACTAAGAGAAAATTCTTCACGGGAGTGAGAATTCTCTTATGAAAGCGAATAATCTGGATAATTAAGCGAATATTGATTTTATAACTGATCAATACTCTACCAGCTCTAGTCATGATGACAGTCCTTCCATATGTGGTACACAAGCAGTAAACGAGCCAAATGATACCGAAGTGATCGAAAGTAACTGGGCTTCAGAGTTGGATTATTCTAACGAGAAGGAAGATAATGTTATTTCTCTATGTAGTTAAAAATTAATATATTTTGTTACTATTTTATAGTAATCACCAACAAAGTTAAATAGCCATATGAACACTCTTCTTGTGACGGAAGTGTTGTATAATATAAAGCCATATTGAATCGCATATTAGTGATGACCATTCTGAAAGCTGAACCTAAAACATTCGGAATCTCTATTCCTCAATCCATAAAAAGAAAACAAATTACTCAGAAAAGATTAGTGTCGAAAAATCAACAATATTTGATCAAATTGGTACCAAAATTCTGAAGAAAAAATTTAATTATTTTTGGTAAATTCAAAAAATCTTCAAAGATTCTGCAGCGCATGAAAATTTTATATTGTATGTACCATATAATCCACAAGGAAATTCACTCCGCAGTCGAAATCAACTTCATAGTTAGATTTAAGATTTGTCAATTAATACAAATACGTAGATCCACCTTAATACAAAGTATAGACATTATCAATCCTGAATCACTTTTGTGTAATTGGTAAGATTATTCATTTTCTGTGGAATCCGTTAAGAAACTGATGAATCTAATTAATGTTTCTGTATGCGATAAAAAAGTTTTATTACGAATGAGAGTTTCAATAAAGGTTTTTTTAGAAATTTGTGATAGACCCTTAAGTGACAAATAATGAACTGAATAAAACTTGAGAATGACTTTTATAAAAATCTTATAAAACTATTTTGTAGTGATTTTATACAGTTTCTATAAATTATATGTGAATGTTTATACAATAGTTCTGAAGAAGCTGTCATAGGCTTAATAAAACTTCTTGAACAAATATTTCATTTTATAAGACTGTGCCCTTTTAGCGTTTATAGTTGCCGTAAGAACGCCGTAGAAATGTTTTTGAGACTAGTAAAGCTTTATAAAAATTGATATGTAAACGTTCTGTCAGTTTTTATGAAGCAACAAACTGTTAGTTGGGGAAGATCTTGAAATCAATAGTATGAAACAATCCAATAATTTATTGAATGACCAATTGGATATGAATAATTCACCGTTGTTATATCTTTTATAATTGCAATATTGAATATTTGTACCTGTTGTGTTTTTCCCATGTCATCAACAATTTGTACTATCTACCTGCTAAGAGATTACGTTTAGGCTTTTCCTCATTCTTATTATATATTCCCTTCCTTCATATTTTGATATTCTTGTTGTAAAAGTTCGTATGTAATATACATCTGAAGAAGCCACTGCGTTTGGCGAAAAAATTGTCATGTTAACAAAATATAGTGAAAATTGAAAACTGTGAAGTTTTATTTACAATAATATACTTTCATGATAATGAAAATAGTCATTTTAATATTTAATAATGATCATCTGCTATATAAAAGAGAATTCATCAATTTGCTTTTATTCCTGAATAAGCTTTTGTAACCGTATAATAATAAATCACTTTGTAATATTATGCGCGAAATATATCACAAAAACCTTAAAATCAATATTCGTAGTCGCAACCATGGCACACTACCTATATTAAGAAGCAGGATCCGCACAGTTAATGTTTTCAAAAGCTATATTCACAGGTATCCCGAATAATTGAATTTCGTTGGTAGTATGAGAGCGTAATTGGCTAATCAAATTTTTTGTTGGGTTGTGTGTGTGGTATTCACATAAATGCTACCGCTGCACTTTGGATGAAATCAAATTGGCTGAATATATCAACTTCGCTAGGCAATTGAAATAGCAGATCCCCACTTGAGTTCCTTTTCGAGCGAGTTGAAATTTAAGTTTGAATTATATTTTGTAGATATTATGAATTAATGAGAAAGCAAAATATCGGTTACATTTAAACGGCAGAGAAGAACGTTTTTAATGAAATGAAATTTATGTCAATATAGACATATATATTAATATATAATAATAATAATAATAAATATCTTTATTTCAGAATATGCAACATGCTACATAGAATGAAATAGTGTCACAAATATTTGGGACTTCACAATTTTCTTTCCCAATTTAATCAATATCTCTATAACATAACATCAAACTTACTGTTAAAGTACTCAGACAATGAGTATGGTTCTAAATCTATCAGCATTTTTTAAATTTTTTTTTTGAATAAACTAAAATTATTTATCATTTTATAACTATTTGGTAATTTATTATAAATTCTAATACAATTATATGACGGATGTTTTTCACTTAAACTTAGTTTGTGTTTTGGATAGTGTATGTCAAAAGTTCTTGTTGGGTAATTATGTAATGTTGTGTGCTTCAACATTATATTCTTGTTTTTAAAGAAAAATGTCAAGCAATCACACAAATAAATACCATAGACTGTTAAAATATTATTTCTCCTGAATATTCCTCTACATGATTCCAAAAATTTCAACCCAAACATAATTCTTACAATTCTTTTTTGTATAACAAATATCTCACCGACTCTTACACTTATTCCCCAGAATATAATTCCATATTTTAAGAGTGATTCAAAATTTGCAAAATAAATTGTTTTTATACAAGATTGACTCAAATAATTACAGAGAGATCTTATTCCATACCCTACTTTACTCAATTTCATTGCCAGGTATTCTATATGGCATGACCATTTCAAAAATTTGTCTATGTATACTCCCAAAAATTTAGTTGATTCTTGCAATTTTACATGGTTATTATCTATCTCAATGAATTCTCTTTCAATTTTCGATCTGTATGTGCCAAAAATTATTGCAGATGTTTTATCTTCATTTAAAATGAGCCTATTTTTTGCAAACCAGGAATTTATTTCTTTGATAGAATCTCACGCATTAACTTCCAGCTGTTGGAAGTCACCAGCACTGATAATTACATTTGCATCATGTGCAAAACCTGTTATGCAATTTGAATTTATAGAGAACAAGTCATTTATAAAAATCAAAAATAGAATTGGTCCCAATACACTGCCTTGAGGTACCCCAAATTTTGATTCTAATATTTCTGATTTGATTTCTTTCCCTTCCTTCAAAATACTAACTATATATATATATATATATATATATATATATATATATATATATATATATATATATATATATATATATATATATATATATATATATATATATATATATATATATATATATATATATATATATATATATATATATATATATATATATATATTTATATATATATATATATATATATATATATATATATATTTCAATGCTTTGTCTCTACATTTTATGTATCTGGAATGTTTCAAATTTCTTTTGTCCACGACTGAATTATAAAACATTCATTATACATGTGCTTCCTAAAGTGTAACACTACCTTTTATTCACTAGTGAATAATGGTTCATTATTCACTGCATGACGTCACATTTAGGACGTAAGTATATTTAAAATAGAGAACATCATTTACATTGTTATGATATCATTATTGTTAGATTTTAAAACATTGATTTATTTATAAATTCAATGCCTTCCTTTCTTTTCAATAATTGTGATGTTAACATTGATATAAATGAATAAATGCAAAATTATCTTTTTCTTCAAGCGTATAATAATATCTATATTATTTTCGACAACACAGATCGTAGAAATAACCTATTCTTTTACTAGTAAAATAATGAACGCTCATTATTGTACTAGTAATAAAATAATGAGAAATGATAGCAACGTCTATGGGCGTTGTATCCAAGTAGGTATGAACTGTCATTTAGTTTTTATTTAATTTGATGTTTGTCAGTATTTGTCAAGAAAATTTAAAAGTTCGACACTATGGTCACAATATTCAATTTACGCTTGAAGAAAAAATAGTATATGTCACTCGGAGCAGAAGACCCTTTATATGTTTCGCCCAGTTTGCACAGCCTCGGCAGTGCAAGAATCTGAGCTCAACAATAATGATAGCCTTCTACTACTAGTAACATAATATACTAATTTCATTTATATCAGAGTGAAAGAAAGAATGGAATCGATGTCAAGTGAAATAGTTGACGTTTACGTGGGTAAACAGTTTTCAGTGAACACAGAAAATGTTATGTCAACGCTTTTGATAACTATTTTTATTGTTGAAAATGCAGATTATTACTAATTTTTTCGAGGAAGTCTTGGACAAAGTATAGTATTCTATTCGCACAAAATTACAATTTTTCACTCGGGTGATGCAACACTCACCTGCGGCTCGTGTCGCAAACTTCACCCTCTTGAAAAATAGGAATCATTTTGTGCTCGTTGAATAATATACTATTGTATGACTATTTAGGTAATTTTAAGATCTTAATCAATCCTCGAATCGTGAGTTGCCACATGTCTGTGTTTGTTTGGCATTTTCTCACATTATATTTATATATACAGACACACATATGTAAAACGAATGCTCACTGAAAATACACATTTTTCGTAATGAATAAAAGATGTAGTAAATTTCCAAAAATATGTTTTATATATAAGTATAACGCTTTTCGGTACACTGTAGCATCTTCGGGTATTAAGAAATGAAAAGCTTAATTTACAAATGCAATGAAACTTATGCATCAAAGGATGTATAGATCTAAATACTGAATAAAAGAAGAGAAGATTATCGAGAACTCCATCCAGGAAGTACATTCAAAGTAACAGATGAAGTAGTCAACAAATTCAAAAGAAAGTTATTTTCGTCAATTAGGTCATTCACCAATTCATTAAACTTTCCAATTCTGTTAATTTCCAAAGATTTCAAGGTATTTAGAACAGTGTTTGACAAGTCACATTTTAAAACTGAAATCAAATTACTTAATGATTTTCTTCTTCGTTCTCTGCTGCTGAATGAGTGGCTGACGTGATTGGATAAAATTTTCTATTATCGAATCTATGTTTATGTTCTGATCTACTGATTTTAATTTTCCAACAATACCACAGAAATATATATATATATATATAAACTAGGCATGTGCCTAGAGGGCGCGCGGGCAGAATTCTAAAATAAAGAAAAAATATACAATATAGCATGAAATTAATTGCGATAGTAAGTAAACCACCTACTTAGACAATAAAAACTATTATTTTTGCTCACAACCTCAATTTTCATCAATTTATAACAAAATATAAATTTAACGGATGGGACTGACTAAAACTACAAACACCTTGTTCTAATTCACATAATTTCTGCAGAGAGGGAAATTTTAAAAAAAAAATTATGAGCGGCAAGCCTTGGAACTCTCAAGCTAAAGAATATGAAAAGGATAAAAAGAGGATTCGGAAGAAAAAGCTCAAGCAGATGAATCTGCCGAAGATTTTACTAGTTCACTATCTGGTCGGGAAATATTCAGAGTAACAGTATTATTGGTATTTATAAAAAGACTTGTGGTTGAACTGTAAAAGACATGAGAATCATACAGAAATTTTTACAGTAAATTTTCATTTTTAAACAACTTGACCAATTTGAGCACTGAAGAAGTTCAAAATAGAGCAAGTACGTTAGTAACAATGTATTCCGGTAATTTAGAAACGTGTTTTGTGGATGAATGTAACCATCTGCGTTCTTATTTAACAACGGTAGCTCCAGACGAAAAACTGCCCCGAACAACCAACACAATGTTAAAGGTTCTAAGAAATGAAGAACTTGAAACAATTTATAACATTAACATAACTTTAAGAATGTGTGATCGACGGAAGTCAGCAATTGCAGTGGTGGGCGGTGCTTTCTCTGTCTAAAGAGAGTGAAAAATTATTAGCAATACTTAACATAGCATCAAACTTATTGCAATCTTTAAACTATGACGATGTTATTAACAAAGTAGATGCCGAAATTTGTAATTTTTTTATTCAAAGCTGCTTAATTTTACATAATACATACCATCATTATAATTTCATTTCTAACGTTAAATAATTTCTGCAAATAATTCAATTTTTTCCAATTATATCTAACTTACCAGAGTGCATTTAAGTTCACTTTACGTATATTAAAAAATTCAGATCGTGTTGAAAATTTAACCTTGTTAATTCGTAACTTGATTTATTTTTAATAGTATTAATAAATTCATAAAATTAATAAAAACGCCAGGCAATTCACGGCGACGTTCGTTTCCCGAATTTGCCCGACCGAGAAGGGAATCCGGGACCTTCCGCGTTTACGGCAGACACCTAGGCCTAGGCCACTATCTATTCTATCGAGTTCGAATTAAGTAACTATAATATATTGAAGTTAGTTGATTATATAAATGAAATGTTAGATACACTGATTTAATTCATTTTTTATCCTGTTCAATAATAATTCAATTCATACGACTGGCGTGGAAAGCCAGATATAATTGTATAGGGTTTTTTTTTCGGGTTTACATGCCAGTCGTACCTCAAAGCTTTAAAATATTGTAAACCAAAAACGTAAGATCTGTCCGACAATATTGATCTCATGTAAACTAATGCTCTTTTTTCCTTGGCCTACATCATCTCACCCCGTTTTCCAAAGGGGCGGTACATCGGTTTAGGTCAAACTATAGTACGCGTTATTTTTAATATAAGGGCGCCGATGTATATATATATATATATATATATATATATATATATATAATATATATATATATACATATATATATATATATATATATATATACATATATATATATATATATATATATATATATATATATATATATATATATATGCGTATATATATATATATATATATATATATATATATATATATATATATATATATATATATATATATATATATATATATATATATATATATATATATACATATAGGAGATGATCACTATAATAAAAATTAGGAAATCTCTTGAGAAATAGATATGTCACGTGGGGAGGAGGATCTACTGTAACACTTTGGTTAATGGAATGAGAAGTTAACTTTCTTGAATAATGATAATTTCGGCTTATATTATATATATATATATATATATATATATATATATATATATATATATATATATATATATATATATATATAAATATATATATATATATATTATATATAATTGAACGTCTCAAATGATATTATGGGTTTTTAATTGGGTGTGCAGGATGAACATAACGTGGTTAGATTTCGGAAATATTGTTAATACAGATTGTTATTTTCTCTCGGCTAATATATTGCTAATATTATACCCTTGTGAGGGTTCTACTAATTTTCTTTGTCTTTGTTCATATGCAGATGTATGGAATTGAGAGTAATTTGACTTTCTGCAAATTTCAGTGTTACTGTAAATTATTAATATGAATAGGTAACTATCATTATTATTATATAATATGATAACTACCACACTAGAGTTTCATAAACACCTGTTTATGTATTCTTGAATTATTATTTCTCATTTTAAACGCAATATGAAATGTATGATTACTGAGGCAATTACAGATTACTGGGCTACGGATAATAAAATACGTTAGGCTGATGAATTTGATAGGGCTTCCTTTAATAAGGGAATATTCCTCAGGTTTGTGAATATTCACTACATATTTGATTGATTTCTAGGTTTTTTTATCTTCAATTATAGGCATCCTCCATGTCAATGTTTCATGTCTAAATAAAACAATTGAAAATTATTGCATACATAATTTCGCAATAAAATATTTTCACCTGTTCGATATTTGCGTTTTTGATTGTCGGATTTATATTTTCCACACTGTCAGTTTTTTAAATTGAGCTATAGAGGCTCTAGATATATTTAAATTAATAATAATTGCACGAAGCACGATTCAATTAGCTTCATCTTCAGATACTATCTGCCTAATGTCTATTAGACGAAGGAAGATGATATTACCAGTGTTTCATTAACTATGTTGATTTCCACCAACTCCATTTACTGAATCGAATATAATTAAATCATCATTTTCATTCTACGAATTTCCTAATCGATGAACTAAATTAGATTAGCTAATTTTCGTGGAGTATATACTCTATTTAATGGCTTGTCTAGGTGTTCTAAGATTACCTGCCTGTTTAGAAATGCCGCATGTTATCTATATTGCTTAATAAGTGACTGAAGATCAAACATCTTCGTACAAAAAAATGTTATGGAATTTTTAAAAACCCTGCTTTACTTCAAACTGTAAGGGAGAGGGTGGGATCATGAACGTGTGGGTAACCGAGGACACTACCACGAAACCACGAAAAATCTACGTAAAAATGGCGGCGGTTGGAATAATTTAACCAAATTTTGATTTTGAATGCCACTGGAGATGCCAATATGTATTTTATGGAATAATATACGCCTTAAAAGCCCAATGAAAGATATGCGATTGAGAATGATGTAACCACTCTCCCTTTTTATTATATGCCCGAGCTAGCTGAGAGGTTGGTTATACATATAATAATAATAATAATAATAATAATAATAATAATAATGGTTTATTGATCCTGTAAGACATATTATTACATGTATAGAACAAGTCATAAAGATATACACACAAAGATTACATCATTCAAAAATATATTCACTGAAATTATAGCTGTAGTAATCTTTTACATTATAGAAACATTCCTTTAATAAAAAGTTTTTGACAGTCTTCTTGAATTTGTTTTTCTGAACATTTTGAATACATCGTGGTAGATGATTAAAGATCTTAATATTCTGATAAAGTGGAGACATTTCAAACTTAGTAAAAAATACAATTCATTCTTATTTCTGGTATCATGTGAATGAAAACTAAAAATTTTTATAATACTATCCTCATTTTCTTTCACATATATTAGACATTTAAATATAAATAAAGCGGCCAAAGTGAGAATACTATTGTCAATGAAAAGGGGTCTGCAAGTGGACCGTGGATGGCAATCGAACATTAAACGAACTATTCGTTTTTGAATGACGAATACTCTATAAACCTCTGAAGAATTACCCCATAGCAAAACATTGTAAGATAGGTGACAATATACCAAAGAATAGTAGACGTTAATAAGAGAATTTAGCGGAAGAGAACTTTTGACTCTACTTAACGCGTAATAGGAGCTGTTGAGTTTTTTAGGGCATCAATATGCGAATGCCATTTTAGACATCTATCAATGTGTATACCCAGAAACTTAACATGGTCATTAGATGAGATAACCGTATCCAAATGCTGAACAATAAATTTTTCTCTCCCTGAGCCAGATACACTAAAACGAATGCATTCCGTTTTATTGACATTCATCTTAATTCTATTATTGTGACACCACTCGATGAAACTTTGCATAATGAGCTCACATAGAGAACGTAATTCATCCAACGTCTCACCTGAAACCGCTATAGAGGAATCATCGGCGAACAGTATTATCCTGGTAGTCTGGTGTAGTGTCTTATTGGAGTTCAGTAATTTGATGAAAATTTTCCTCAAGTTTGGTGGGAGGTCATTTATATATAGGTTCTAGTTAGTTTTCAGAAATAATAACGAGATATAAAATGAAGGTATTTACTACTTTCTTATTATATATACAAAGAGACTTATCTGTTTTTCTATTTAATTTTCTATCGACGTTTTATTGATTATATTATAGGTGGATTGTATTCTTGTGATTGCCCAATCTTTTCCCCACACTTGGAAATCTTCGTCCCTAGTTGCTTGGTAGTTCTAGCTGCGGTTATATCGTGGCTTCTGTTAAATGTTCCAGCCAAAGTGGTTTTTAGTTCCAATCAAAATGCTTCCTAGCTCCAGCCAAGGTGACTAAAATAATTCGGGGCAAATCAACATACAATCTCAAACTTAAAATCTCCCAAGAATCTCTGTAGGGTATCGATGGCCAATTCAAATTAACATTTAGATTTATCTCAAGCAAAGATGCTAAGAAAGACAGTATATGTTCCAACATTAAACTGAACATAAGATATGACCGCGTGAAATTTGCCATTGTTAGCCTACAAAAATCTTGTGTCAAATTGAGAGAGTGAAATAAGCAAATAAATTAAAAATATTTTAAATTAAGAAATACAAGATGATTTTTTCAATATTGAAAGATAAATAATTTAATATAGATAAATTAAAAAATTAAATGGCGGAAAATGAAACAAGGAATCAATTCAGATTTTTAAGATAATGCATTTATACGAAATAACTAGATTTCTTCTCATAACTTACCGTCTATCAGACGCCACAGATACCTACTAATTTTAATAAACTGAATATTCGTTTAATAGATATTGAATATTATTTGACTCTTAACGATGTTGTATCTTCAACCTATATACCTGCCAAAATAGAACGATGTTTCACGTGCAAATTCGACGCTATCTCGATATTCTCGTCGTACGCAAGTCATTCCTAACTAGGCGAGTCTATTATATTCATAGGTGAAACAAAAGTAAGGTAGCGTTTTATAGCGTGAATCACGGTATTTCAATGTAGAATTCAGAGGCGGCGGTTAAGCGGAGAATTTACACGTTACAATGAATAGAATAGGCTTATTTTTGCAGAAAATTATGAAGATCTTCCAATGAAGAGTGTATAAAATACTACAGTTGTAATTTATGAGCCCACGAAAACTGCTCGAGAGATAAAGGTACCGTAAAACCTGCCAACTTTGCCCAAAGGCTCCAACTTTGCCCACTGTAGGCGTTATAAAAACATGGATAATTTTAAATTTGGCAACGTTGTGAAACAACACCGCTTGGCCGTTATGCCGAGCGAGGTTCTTGTTTTCCGTTATTATCGTCCAAAACGCTTGGTAGGTGGGTTGCTGTGAATAAACAGGTAAGGAAATTTTGATTGAATTTTAGTATTTTTAGGGTGAAAAGCTAAGCATCAGTGCTCAATGTCTGCTAAGTTTATGATAATGAAATTAAGATTGCGGGAAGGTTGATATGTGATTCTCACAATGCAGTAATTGTTTTTAGGTTACACTGCCCAAGGTATTATATAAGTAAACAAATGTATATGGGCAATGTTGCCAGACATTTTAGGTCAAAAAATTTTTTGTATTGCTTATATAATTTGCATGGTTCAATGCAAATCATGACTTTATGGTACAGTACTAAATCCTGGGACATATATAGTGGTGCAATTTCCTACAAAAAACTCTATAAGGCACTTTATAGGAACAATTTTGGAAGTCTCCCAGATTGATGACAATTTTACTGGAAAAGGCTGGAAAAGGTTCCAAATTTCCAGATATTAATGGCATTTCAGACGTGACATTTCTGAATATTGTAGAACGCCTAGGAGCCCCTACTGAAAGCAGGAGAGGCTACAATTTTTTTAACGAAAACCTCCAGCCATATAATTTATTTTGATTTTTGTTGATGTTCCTTTTTTAACTTTAATGATTTGTATTATTTTGAAGACTGAAATATAATATCTTATTGTATCTACTTATATGATAATATTAATTACCTGATAGATTACTAAGAAAAAAAAACCTTATTTTTTTATAGAATAATATTTAGTTTGAAGAAGTTATGTTTTTGTTGCCATTTTGACGACAAAATGGAAGCTTTTGATATAAATAAAAATACTTTCTAACATATTGTTTTTTTTAATATAATTTCAACGACTGCTTCATGCCAAACCTTTTTATGAACTTAATTGGTGGGCAAAGTTTGATTAACGTTTGCCAAATTGTCTCCAAAAGGGAATTCTCACAGCCGGGTAAAGTTATAAGATTGACAGGTAACTTTGCCCACCCCTAATTAATATTTTTTCCTAGTACATGGAAAATGCTATAAATAAAGTGATGATTAAGAATCATTTCCATCATTTAGGTTGTTCTCCATTTTGCTGGGCAAAGTTGGCAGGTTTTACGGTACTTCCGTAATTACCCCACGTGCTGTGGTAATCCCGGACTACAAAGCCTTGCTATTAGGGTTTCATACCTAAAGGATAAAAACGGAACCCTATTTCTAAGACTTCGCTGTCTGTCTGTCCGTCTGTCACCAAGCTGTATCTCAAGAACCGCGATAGCTAGACAGTTGAAATTTTCTCGAATTATGTATTTCTGTTGCGGCTATAAAAAAAATACTAAAATCTGAATAATATTTAAGAGTGGCTCCCATACCACCAACGTGAATTTTTAGCCCCTTTAGCAATAATGGCGACAGGTAGGCACCTCAAATATTCACAAAATACTAAATTGTATATTTACTTTAATAATAAATAATAAAATTGAAATTTAAAAAATATTCAAGGGGGGCATAGTCAATCGTACGGTACCCTTCGTGCGCGAGTCTGACTCGTACTTGGCCGATTTTTTATTAATATTTGTTTTTATTTGAAAAGTTATCTATACGAGGTATGGCAATTTGAAACCCGGAATCGAGCTCCGAGGGGCAGCTAAATTAATTTTCGGCGAAATTTCGATCATAATCCTTCACAGTAGTCTCCTTGGAGTTCCACGCACCGCTTCCACCTCCGCTCCCACGCGTCGAAGCACCCACGGTAGTCGTCTTCAGTTAGGGTGTTCAGCGCCACCGTCGCAGCTTCTTTCGCCTCCTGTACACCGCCGTGGTGGGTCCCCTTCAGGTACTGCTTCATCTTTGGGAATAGGAAGAAGTCGCAGGGAGCGAGGTCGGGGCTGTAGTGGGGGTGCGGCAACGTTGCGATGCTTTTTTTGGCTAAAAACTCGCGACATCGTATCGACGAATGTGCAGGTGCATTGTCATGATGCAAGAGCCAACCATTCTCCGCGAGTTCGGGCCTCACGCGGAAAATACGGGCCCTCAGCCGCTCAAGGACACCTTGGTAGTACAGTCCGGTCACTGTTTGTCCCTCTGGAACGTATTCCCGATGAATTACGCCTTTGATATCAAAGAAAATTACGAGCATGGACTTCATTTTCGATTTGGACATCCTGGCTTTCTTCGGGCGCTCCCCCCGCGTTCCACCCACTGCTGACTCTGTCTACGCGTTTCGGGATCGTACTCGAATATCCAAGATTCATCTCCGGTTACCACAGTACTCATCCAGTCCCTCCCATCTGTCTCAATTTTCTCTAAAAGGTCACTGCAGATGGACATTCGAAGGTGTTTTTGGTCCAACGTGAGCATTTTCGGCACCATCTTTGCACAAATCTTTCTCATGTCTAGCTCCTCGTGTAAAATCTGCCTAATGGTTTCCTTATTGATGTTTAACTTGTAGGACAACTCTCGGAGTGTTAACCGACGGTCTGATGTTACCAACGTGCGGATACGATCGACATTGGTGGGGGTACGAGAGATGACGGCTGCGCCCGGCCTCGGATCGTCCTCTATCGAAACACGTCCCTCCCTGAACCGCTTTGCCCACTCGAACACGGCAGTTTTCGACAGAGAATCATCTCCATACACGTCTTTAAGTTTACGAAAGATTTCCGCGGAGGTTTCGTTTGTTTTAACCAAAAATTCGATAACCGCGCGTTGCCTCTTAATTAGGTCACTCATTTTCGCGACGTATAGAAAAAACCTTGCTTTACAAAAACACGCGGGAAACACAAACTAAACGTGATACCGCGTTCAAAATTTAACTGGTACTAATGAAGAGTCCCCTCTTTCGAACGAGACCAGAACGCGCCGGCTGGTGTGTTTAGTTCGGGAGATATCGGCCGATTCCGGGTTTCAAATTGCCATACCTCGTATATGGTGATTCTGAGAATAAGAAATTATTAACTGAGATTGAATTCCGGCATATCTCTTGGTGAAACATCATAAAGAATAAAATGAAAACTTTAAAATAAAACACACTTGGCTTATGTTTCACTATATGAAAATATTTAGATACTGTATTTAGCACTAACGAATGATCGACATGTTTCGAGTTATGAACTCATTATCAAGACTGACTACAGAAGAGTATTACATCTTATTTTATAAAACAGACAAAAGCAAAGGTGATACCTGAAAATTAATTTGTTCGTTTACAAGCGGTAATTGACTATTATGGGCGAAACTTATTTCGAGAATTTCAAGAAGGTCAAGGCGTTTACCTGAATGTAACAATTTGGTTTTGTTGAAATCCAGGAACTGATCGAATTTTATACAATGTCCAAGAAGCCAGAGGTATTTTTGTTTTGTAAAATTGAATTTTCATGTTCATCAACACGAATATTTATATTCCTTCCTGTCTGTCCAATATAGAAAGCAGGACATTCGTCGCAAAATATTTTGTAAATAGCACTGTTTTCTCCGATGTTAGAATTTTCTTTATTATTGACCAAGAATGACTTCAAGTTTCTTTTATTTCAATCAAATCATGAAAAACATACTAGTTGACCATGGTCAATTTCATACATTACATAAAGTGAACAAGGAAAATTCTTTAATAATTTAAAAAATTATCAAACATTTTTCCAAGGAAGCTGGTTATACGTATTCAGCAACGCAAAATCTGCATTCACAATCGAACGGTGAATTATAGAAATTGTCAAGTCACCCCGACTCAAAATCTGCATACAGCTGTTTCGATCTTATTAGATCTCATCAGTGCAGCTTATTTGACTCGGAGTGAATTAACAAATCTCTAATTGTTCCCCAATATAAATCGTGGTCAGTAACACTGGTCGGACAACAATCCAGAGCGCCATCCCACCAAAGATATTGGGAAACAACAATTCACCGCTTAGACTGAAAATGCAGAAATTCGTCGCTCCAACACGTACCTCCTGATATGAGTACCACTGTTGTAGAGTAGATATCTTCATATCAGGAGGTACGTGTTTAAGCGACAAATTTCTGCATTTTCAGTCTAAGCGGTGAATTGTTGTTTCCCAATATCTTTGGTGGGATGGCGCTCTGGATTGTTATCCGACCAGTGTTACTGACCACGATTTATATTGGGGAACAATTAGAGATTTGTTAATTCACTCCGAGTCAAATAAGCTGCACTGATGAGATCTTATAAGATCGAAACAGCTGTATGCAGATTTTGAGTCGGGGTGACTTGACAATTTCTATAATTCACCGTTCGATTGTGAATGCAGATTTTGCGTTGCTGAATACGTATAACCAGCTTCCTTGGAAAGTTGTTTGATAATTTTTTAAATTATTAAAGAATTTTCTTTTATTTGTTCAAATTGTTATTAACGTTATTTTTCGATAGTCTGTTACAAATTTTGCTACTCAAATTCGGCACACAATTTATTGGGCAGTATTTTTGTTCTTCATTAATAGTTTGCGTGGAGTATATTGAATGCAACAGACACTTTATTCGTTTTTTCCCAATGAGCTTATCGATAAGACTTTCATTTTAACCGTTATTGATAGCTAATAATTTAATTGTATTAACTTCGGTTCCGATAATGGAATATTGAACAACCTATGTATGAACGAATGAAAAGCACTGAGTTTTATTTTAATGTGTTGGTTCTCGGAACATTGTATAAAATTTAATCATTTCCTGGATTTCAACAAAACCCAATTGTTACATTCAGGTAACAAAGGAAAGCGCCGTGACCGTCTTGAAATAAGTTCCGCCCATAATAGTAAATTACCCCTTATAAACGAACAAATTGATTTTCAGGTATCGCCTCTGCTTTTGTCTGTTGTCTGTTTTATAAAATAAGATGTAATACTCTCCTGTAGTCAGTCTTGATAATGAGTTTATAACTGGACATAACATGTCGACTATTCGTTACTGCTAAATACAGTATCTAATAGTTATTTATGTACCAAGTGCGTTATATAGATCCTTACGCCCAGAGGGAAACATTCGGCCCGAGGGCCTCTGGCCCGAGGGATGAATGAAGATTTTATTTTTCACGAAAAAATGATTATATTATTATGAAAAAGCGATTTAAAAATCGTTTCATTGCTCCTATCCATTTTCCTTCTCATAGTAGGCATGTCATTTGTTGATATTTTGACGTTTGTGAATATTTTTGTCATCATATTCAGTGAATGTCATTGCTGCTTTCTTTTTGTAGTCTTATAGAAATAATGGAAATGAAAATAAATTTACCCAAGAATATCATAGAAAATGCAGCCGAAGCTGCGAATAATTAATTGCCGGAGAAATCCAGAGTCGTTTACGACAAGGATTATGAAGTATTTAATCAATTAAATTTGCTTCATTTCTCCTAGTACAATAAGCGGGCGTTTTTGATCCATTATTCCCGCAAATGCAGGTGTAATAGCCTAGGGCATAATGAGTGTGTATATAGCAACCGTATCCAAGGTGAAATGAACATATAATATACAAGTGAAAAATAAATATTTTTATATAGTGAAACATAAGCCAAGTGTGTTTTAGTTCAAAGCTTATACTTTATTCTAAGAAATAATTACTAATAATCTAAGTAAATTTTCAGTAATAAAGAACGTTCCTAATTTCTAATCTGTTTTTGTTTCATTCCAGTTCTTCCTTTTGTGTTTGAAATGACCCCTCTCTCCCCTTCTTAATGATATTCGTAACCAACTTGAGAATATCATTATCTCAGCTTTGCAGAAAATGTTTTTTCCATTGAAAAAGAAATTTTCTGTCGGATATTGAGATCTACCTGAATTTGAGCTCAGCCTTAACGATAAACATTTAATTAATTCGACACGCGCTTGTGACTTTGAATTTGATTAACAGGCAAGCCACGTGCTCCGCTAGCCGGCTGAATCAACCAAATTAATTAATTGTGCTCTAGATTAGTTCATTTCAGTCTGTACTATAGTGAGTGAATGAAAATGATGGACGTAGATAAAACAGTGTACTAATGGAAGTCACTAATGAATCTAATGTAACGAGAATTGCCGTGAATTAGGAAGTACATTACCCGATTGGATCTTTTTACTATGACCAATCAATGTTTGCTCATTTTTCATTGAATTTAATACTATGTTGAAATTTCATGATCCTTTTTGTGCTGTAACTGCGTCATAAATTTCAGGAAACGGTCTTCTAGTTAGACATTAATTGAAATGACATTCACAATAAACTATAGAGAATAAGCAAGAAGACGGCGGAAAAGTTATTAATTTGAATTTTATGAAATGATAAATGTTTGATTCAGATATTATAATGATAATAATGTATATATGTATATATATACATGTATATATATATATATATATATATATATATATATATATATATATATATATATATATAAATATATATATATATATATATATATATATATATATATATATATATATATATATATATATATATATATATATATATATATATATATATATATATATATATATATATGTATGTATATATATATATATATATATATATATATATATATATAAATATATATATATATATATATATATATATATATATATATATATATATATATATATATATATATATATATATATACATACATATAAATAGATATATAATATATAAAGATGAACTTAAATATATTTCGTTACTTAAGCCGCTTATATTTGAAAAATGATTTTGTCCCAAGGTTTTGCAAGGAAAATGCAAACTAAGGCTTTCGATGCCTGGTAGGCTATCTAGAATTAACAGCTAGCGTTTCATCATCAATGAACAGAAATCTTCTCCATCGAGGGTTGCATAGAAAATATTTAATGAATAAATCAATATTTCCTTCAAGAGCGCTCTCTGTTCAGAGTAGACTGAAATAAATATTATATTGATTTGTTCGTGGCTTTCAGCCTCCTATGAACTCGAGCGCCATCTAGTTTTATAAGCCCTATACCAGAAACAGCAATTTCTATCTTTCCATTTAGTTATCGATAAACATCTCGGTTAATACCTTCTACCGCTAGATGACTAGGAAATCAATGATCAAATAAGAGAACAGTTCAAGAAATTCCAGAGGGATTTGAATTATCTACCCTTCCTTATCTACTCGAGTTGATTTGTTCATGGAAATGTTTTATATATGTATATATATATATATATATATATATATATATATATATATATATATATATATATATATATACATGTGCTATTTTTACAATGATTATTTTTTCAGCAAATGTTATCATTCATATAAAGTTTGGTTCAAAACCAGTTTCCATTCAAGAATGTAATTTGATGCTAATACAATGCCTGTCTTTGACGGCGTTTGTTACCTTGTAAGGTCTATACAAGGGAGAGGAAAAATAAACACAGGCAAGTGCTGTGTTGCCTCAAAACTTTTTGATGCGCCTGCATTTTAATATTCAAAAAATTGATTTCAAAGTTTCCCCGAAGTTTCCCCTATCTTAAAGGAGGTTGTATCTTGAATATAAGGTGGTTTTGAAAAAAAAATTTATAACATGGATCACCCTTAATTATCTTGTAAATTATTTCGCATCAATGCAGTCACTCACTGCATATATATATATATATATATATATTTATATATATAATATATATATAATATATATATATATATATATAAATATATATATATATATATATATATATATATATATATATATAATTATTCATTCGAAATTGTTGTTGCCTGTGAACTATTTCTAATCTTTTGATAATTATTAGCAATCACAGGCTTGTTGAATCTCAAAAAACTCGATTTTATTAAAAAGTTGACGTTTCGCCACGACATTCGTAGCTTTATCAAAACTTTTGAAAAAATTGAAATTTCTTTGACATTTATTGATTAGAAAAAATTTGAATAGAAAAAGACTACTATGTCTCACTAAAATTTTTTTCGGCTGTGGCCGTTCTTTGTTATTTATTACGCGCTATTCAGTCCAATATTAACATTCAAATCTGTTATTATTAGATGGTAAGGGAAACCACAGAAACCTTTACCCACGTAATGTTCGAAATAGGTTCAAATTATTTTGATTTTGAAAAGTCAAAGAATAGGGTACTATTTATTTATTTTGTTTTCAAAAATTTCTCATTGCGGCTGTGGCCGTCTTCAGTTATTAATTACGTCAACTTTTTGATAAAATCGAGTTTTTTGAGATTCAACAAGCCTGTTATTGCTAATAATTATCAAAATATTATATTATATATATATATATATATATATATATATATATATATATATATAATATGTATATATATATATTTTTATATATATATATATATATATATATATATACAGGGTGATTCATTAATACGTGTTAATATTTTAACGGGAGAATTTTGAGCCCAAAATATGAAGATCTAACCCAATTTGCTCATATAAAATATTTCTCCTTACTGCGTTACAGGGTGTTTTATTTCGATTATTAAAAATGAATTTTGTTCATTACTTCAATGCTGCTTGATATTTCTTTATGATATTTGGCAGTAAGTTAAAGTAGTTTGGGACACATCAAATAATAGTAAAGAAGACTTTCTCGCTATCACCAGTGGCGTACGGCAGGGGCACGGGAAGAGTTCTCGTTTCCTAAATTCTACGTCACTGGCAGAATTGTCATTTTAGTATAATTTTTCGATTCTCCTATATTTTCTCTGTAAATAAGGTATTCTTTTTTCGTAACGCTAGAGCCACTATTTTTCGAGATATTTAACGTTGAACATATGGCTGCACAATTCCTTTGATTTTAATGTACGAGTCATATCGGGTTTTTTGTCATACGATTGCATGTATTTAAATTGAAAAAAAAAAATTATTAGGTATTTTTTTAAAATTTATAATAATATTAACAAACAATTTAAAACATAACAACTACAAAAATATCCAGCGCTACATAAAAAAAGTTCAAAATAAATACTTAATTATGAAGATGTTCTTTACAAATTTTGGAAGAATATCAAATTTATGAACAAAACTTGAAAACAATTTACAATAAATGTTCAATATGCTCTCCGTTTACCTCAATAAGTTTATTCATTCTTTCGTTGAACGATCTTCTAACTTTAAAATTGTGATAAAAACATTCACTCCTTTCGCCATCATTACTAAATTTTATACAGACGTCGTCAATGAACTAACATATAATGGAGTAATGCAAAAAATACTATACTTCATGATCATGCCATTGTGTGTGTGGAGCCATTTTAGTAGGACTCTCGTGGTTAATATTGCTTTTTGTATCACACTAGTGATAAAGAGTTTAGCGCCGGCTCTGAAAGGCTTGTAAAAAATCTACATTACTCGACTACTTTTTCAATTAATTGAACAACTTACTCATATACATACCCAAATATACATACCTAACCCAGGAGTCAAATACAGCAAGCCTCCTTCACGGATTGTCATCAAGGTGAGTGTTATGTTACTTATGTTAATATAGAAATATTATTTCTGACTGTCCTTGAGAACAAACCTTAATTGCATGTCGGAGACCAGGCGTATGCAATATTTTCTATTGGACTCGTGTCGATAGCGTAATTATTCATAATTTTTAAATCAAATGCTTAGCAAAAGTTTTAATTTGATGCACGCATGTTCACACTTTTTAACGAGATCCACAAATAAGAATGCATAGAAATTGAACAAAATATCAGGCTCATTCAAAAGTGAACTCATGAAAGTATCAATAACTTAGGGGAGAACACTTTTGAAATAAAATATTATTTTTCCCATATGATATTATTTTTCAAGATTTATTCTGTTTTATTGATAAATATGGGGTTTATACTACATGATAAAATTGATATTTATTTATTTTGACTTATTACGGTAACACAATTTCAGTTTTAAAAAAATCTATTTTTTTCAAATGTGCCTCACCCGCGGGGCACATTTGAAACCCCTAGGGGCAGTTTTGAAAAACCAGGATAACATGAAAACCATATGATTCAGAATATAATCAACACTATATTTGAGTTATTTGCATCTTATATTATCATTGTGCATTGCCATTATTGAGTGCACTAACTATTAATTAAATAAACTTCAAAAACTCTTAAACGGTCTGGGGCAGTCTTGAACAAGGGTAACAAACTTATTATTATAACTGGGATCAAATTAAACATTGCAAAACAATATCAAAAAGTAATAACCCTGATGTCTTAGAACTATAACACTCTTAGGAAGGCACTTTAAAGGTGACAAACATGAAATAAACAATCCAAATAGCCTCAATGGCCAATATAAAATAAATATTAGAAAGAAACAACTGCAATAATATGGTAGTTACTACTCAACCTAGCTTAAATTCACTAAAGTAAAATTTGAAACTCAATAAAGCAGCTATACGTGACGTTCCTGCAGTAGGACATGGCTTTGGAAGTTTTTTTACAATATCCGTGATAGATATGAAGGTTAGATCTTCGTCAGGGAAACAAAAATTGAAAACCGAACTTCTTTTTCATGGAAAAAACTAAAAACATATTTCCGTCTTTTCTTTTGATTATGACTGTAAAACCAATATAAAATGAAGTTTTTTACTCATATTTACCTATAAGTTGCAAAAAATAAACATAGCATTTGTTTATGTAGCTGGGGGCACTTTTGAACTTTCTATGCAAAACTGCCCCAGTGATTTTTTTCAAATCAGCCCCAATATCATCCTTCAGAAACATCTCTAGACGAAAAACTAACTTGTGTTCAATGACCTCATATTGGTAATACATTCGCTATAATATATGCAACACTATAAAATAATAACTCGAAAATGGTACTTATTTTGTCAGTAAATTGCTTACAATTTAAAAAAAAATATGTTTATTTTGGTGTCCGTAAAGTAACCAGTGAACGTTTTTCCAAAAGAAACTGACATTGACGTTAGTCGGGAACTGACAGATGTGTAGTTCAGTGTTACTAGTAGTTAACAGGTTTTGGAGGTTAGAAAAGATAAAGAATACGTTCATAAATCCAATAATTCAAAACTGCCTTCCTCTCCCCTACCTAGGTTGAGATATTGATATTTATAATTTCGTATTTTTCACGAAAATGTTAGACTATTGCACTTTGTCAGTGAATAGTGAGGTAAGGGAGTGGCTTTTTAATCTCCAGCGGCCATCAACAGACCAAATGAGCTGAAATTTAATATTAGGGATTGTACTAGAGGCAGAACAAAATGATCAATATTTGGGTTAAATGAGTCAAAATTTCAGCATCTCAAATCTGTAAATTATTTCTGTATCACATATCCTACATTCAGCTTTTTAGTATTTCTTGGAGGGTGTAAGGGGTTGAAACCTCTACAGCCCCTCTAAATTTGATGAGTGGGTTAAGAATTTGTAAGTGAAAATAATAAAAAGGAGAGTAAAATACAAATTTAGTGACAGAGCTTAACTGCTAACGCGTTTCTCAATAATATCACCTATTAAAAGACATCGCCTTTCTGTATTGTATCTAGTATATATTGATTTGTTTTGCTCGAACCTCAAAAGCAAATTCACATAACACTAATGAATAAAAGTTGAGCTAGTGTTATGAAATACTTTCTGATAGATGGCTGACCACCCTTTATATATATTGAACAACTGCTACACATTCAAGCTACGTTAGATTCGAATGGATTTCAACGCCAACGAGATGAAAAATAACAATTGCTCGATTGTACATTTCGATCTCCGGACTTTCCTTGTTGAACATCAACAACCGTATTTTATCCTTATTGAAGATGACCATTCTTATGATCCCTGTGGGATGATCATTCCCAAATTTTTGTTGAAAGTGTTTGGTAAAAAGTTTATCGTGAATTGAGATTATAATGAAATGAAAGACGAAGATGAAAAATTTACATTTGTTCTACCAGATCACCAGTAAACTGTTTCATCATTTCGCATATGCTAGTTCTACTATGAATTCCGATACTTATTCATCTGTCACTTGTATAAATCTTAGTTATTTCAATTTCAATGATAAAATGTACACCGTCATCGAACATTTGATTATAGGTACCTTCTCAACTCTATCGGCTTCAAATTATAATCATGAAAAAGTTAAACACAATCAAGTTATCAAAAAATTATGTGAAAGATAATTTGTTTTAAACGTAATGATACTAATGCAATTAACTCAATATCCATAAATATTCGATTCACAACAGAAGTAAAAAATATCTTAAAAAATGCATAAAATCAACTTCCCTAATTCATTGTTCTCTTCTCTTTTTTATGTTATCATAACAGAAAAAATCCCGAATATTCTCAATCGTTTATAAATTAATAAAATATATGCATAAGATTTGTAGCTACATATCTTCCATGTCGTAAATACAATATAGAATTTAGATACGACGGTTGGAACATAAATTGTGGGCAAAAACAAGTGGAGAAGTTGGATTGTTTCAATTTAATTTCACCAGCGCATTCGCCATTCTGTACGTGTTTTTTAACTTATCATTGTTAAGTTAACTTTTTATTATAATACGAATGGAAAACGATTCATTCCAACTAACGTAACTTTCCTGCTTTGCTTTTTTTCGAAATTTATTGATAGTCCAGTCGATGACGGTAATAAAAGTATAAACTGTATATTTATCCCATACACCACTGATTTTCATAAAAAATTGGATTTAGGTTCTACTTACCATCTATTTCAAAGTCCAGCCTGTGCCGGGGGTTGCTTTTTCTCTGAGGGTGGATGCCACCCCTCCTTGGGATTGAAAAATTTTTCATTGAAAATAAGTACAGAAATCGATGAATTGACTAATTCCAAGCAACTTTTGTTCAATTAAGTTTTTTCTGAAAGTCAATACTTTTTCGACTTGTTCGCGACTGAAATTCTCGGTTTTCAGGCAAAAAAACCACATTTTCAAATTCTTTTTCGCCAATAACTGGAAAAATATGCATTTATTCGAAAAAGCAAAATTATAGCTTATGAAAAAACAAAGAAAATCGTGTACTTATGATGTATTCTGACTCAATACAAACGGAATTATTGCTTGTTGAAAGTTGATTGGTATTTACCACTATGTGTATTCATCAATATACTAATATACATATTCTACTTTCTACAAAAATGTGCTTTTGGTTTTTTCCCCATAACTCGCCTAGTAAAAGAATTTTGTAGGTTTTTTTAAGAGCTATAATTCACCTAAATAGCTTCAGATCTTATTTTTGAAAAGGTTCATGCTGAAAGGGCTCAAAAAAGGTACTTTGCGCGAACCCACGCAAGCTTTGAATGGCCATATCAATTTTTATCCTATAAAAAAAATAAAACGCCAAAATTTTCGAATAAGAAAAACATACAATTTCGTATAAAACAAAATCTTGCATATCAATTATTATTAATAGATTTTGAGCTATTTTGAAAAAAAAAGCGATTTTTCGCTAAATTACGAAAATGATTTTTTTTCTTCAAACTCAATTTTTTTCAAAAAGAAGTACTTTAAACTAGTAAAAGACTCAGAACGTATTATAAAAACATAAATGAAGTGAATTGTGAAGTGGCAACGATTTTTTTCAAATGGGGTGGAAGAGAGGGTGAGATATTCACTATTTTTTTCCAACGAAAAATTAGGAATCCACATTATTCTCTTCATAAGTCGCTTACTTTCGATGCTAGGAGCTATTATGAAAAATAAAATTAAGGTTTTTTAAAGGACTTAAAAAACTTAAAAGTTTCATGAGTTTTCCCCGAAAAATGCATTGGTTTCTGGTTATTGTACGTAAAAACTTTCCATTTTGGCGATTTAAAATAACAGTCAATATTCAACAAGCAATAATTCCGTTTGTATTGGGTCTGAATACATCATAATTCTTTGTTTTTTTATGGGTTATAAATTTGCTTCCCACATTTTTTTCGATTTAATTCATATTCTTCCAGGTATTCGGGAAAAAGAATCTGAACACGTGTTTCTTTTGCCTGAAAACCGACAATTTCACCAGCGAATATGCGGCAAAGTATTGACTTTCAGAAAAAAATTCATGGAACAAAAGTTGCTTAAAATTAGTCAATGTATCGATTTCCGCACTTATTTTCATTGAAAAATTTTTCACCCCCAAGAAGGGGTGGCATCCAGACCCAAGGAAAAAGCAACCACCGCCACATGGTAGACTTTGAAATAGATTGTAAGTAGAACCTAAATCTAATTTTTTATGAAAATCAGTGCTGTATGGGATAAATACACGGGAAATGGTCATTGATTGGACTATAAAGCTTTTTCTAAATGAAGATATTCACAGTATTTGTAGCTGCTACATGTCGGCTGCATCTATGATATATTATAAAATGACTTGACACCACGACTAGGAAAATTATGGCAAAAACATGAGGCGAGGTCGAACCATTCTCTACACTCCGAATCATCAACCTTCTGAGCTCCCATATTGAAAGTCTATTATGTATTACTATTATCAATATCACTTTTTAGTTTAGAGTTGATTTTTTGATCTGATTTTGTGTGGTGTGGAGTACTCCATTGATATTAAATGTCCTGTTATTGCTAGAAGTAGATAATATATATATATATATATATATATATATATATATATATATATATATATATATATATATATATATATATATATATATATATATATATATATATATATATATATATATATATATATATATATATATATATATATACCGGGTGTCCACGGAAGGTGGCTCGCCCCTATAACTTTTTTGTTTTCGGAGATAATGAAATGAAATTTACAGGATCTGTTTAATGCATAAAACTGTATTATTTGACAAGTAACTCAACTTCATGCAACTTCCGGTTTCACCGGAAGGGACATAAACTTTCGATTTTTAAATGAGACACCTGGTATATTTTCAGTTTTTTTGTCTCCATATGACATTAAGAATACATCCATGTATCATTTGCTGGTTTTTGTAACCGTTGTTCAATTTTTTTTCGAAATAAATTTTTATTCTAGAGGGCTAGAGATGCGTAAAAATAAATAATTTCGGTCCTAAAATGGCCTTGTTTGCCATCCTGGGACGTAGATTTGTGGGCGTGGCTTCGGACTTATTTTGTTTCAGTTGTGTTGGCCACAAGGCTACTCGATGATTTCAAATGTTATTCTAATCTCAATGAGATTCTTTATTTAAAGAAAGTTCCAAGGTTATGGGATATCAGGTTTTTATCGAAAGTTTTCTTTCAACCTAATACCTAGAGTTCGGTATCAAATTAATCGTAATGAAATTATCTTTATTTTTAACCCAACGAGCCACCATGTTGCCATTTGAAAAAATAATAGTAATAAAAGTTTTAAAATTAAACTTCACATAGCTGGAACATTTTGATCGAAAACAGTGAAGTTGTATTTTAACATACATTTTAGGACCGAAATTAGTTATTTGAACGCATCCATAGCCCTCTAGAATGAAAATTTAATTCGAAAAAAAAATAAAAAAACGGTTACAAAAAGTAACAAATGATACATGGTTGTATTCTAAATGTCATATGGAAACAAGAAAACTGAAAATATACCCGGTGTCTCATTTGAAAATCGAAAGTTTATGTCACTTCCGGTGAAACCGGAAGTTGCATGGAGTTGAGTAACTTGTCAAAAAGTGCAGTTTTATGCATCAAACAGACCCTCTAAACTTTATTTTTTTATCTTTGAAAACAAAAAAGTTATAGGGGCGAGCCACCTTCCGTGGACACCCGGTATATATATATATATATATATATATATATATATATATATATATATATATATATATATATATATATATATATTTATATATATATATATATATATATATATATATATTATATATATATATATATATATATATATATATATATATATATATGTATATATATATATATATATATATATATATATATATATATATATATATATATATATATATACATATACAGGGCCGGCCCGTGCCGAGGGTGCAAGAAGTGTATGGCACTCGGGCGGCATTTTACAAAGTAAAAAGGGCAGCAAAAGATTTTACAAAATTTATTTATAATTATTATTTCAATTTAGTTCCTAATTGAATGTAGTTATGAAGTAGGAGAAAAATAAAAGTGAAATTTTAGTTGATGTGTATATATAGGTAAGGTACTTAGTAGTAGTAATAAACTTTATTGAAACTATGTTTCAAAGGGCTAACGACCTAGGTCTTCCTGCCGAGTAAGGTACTTATTGATTGTTGTAACTAACGATTATATAAAAGTAATATCTTCTTTAAGTTTGTTTCAAATAAATTATTTTTTTGTAATAAAGTTTATAAAAAAATACCTTCATCTTCATTATTTTAAATTGCTCCATTTCTTAAACACATTAACAGTTATCTAATAATTAAAATAGAATTTTAAATCAACCCAGTTATTTTTATTATTGACGGATTATAACATTGATGTTCTGATGAGGGCGGTAAGTTATATCTTGCACCCGGGCAGCACATAACCTTAGGTCGGCCCTGTATATATATATATATATATATATATATATATTTATATATATATATATATATATATATATATATATATATATATATATATATATATATATACCTATTTATACATATTTTACGTCGATATCTGAGACAGATAACGATCCTGGATATAAATCAAAAATGTTGAGGGTTTCTTATTCATTAATTAAATGGCTGTCCTCCAACCAAAGGTTTATTGTGGCTTCGTTCTTCATTTTCTTTTTTCTGAATACTGTGGGAATAATCGGATCTTTATGTTGATGGATCTCGTAAATTTTTTAAAGTTTGAGATGTTCAGTCACATGACCTAAGATATACGACAGGGTTCTGATCGAGTACTTCGTTCTATTTTCCTTAAAAATAAAATTATCATTATATAAATAATCAGACAATTAAGGAACAGGATCTCTGTTGGTGATTTAACGATAGCGTCATGGGTGTCTATGAAGACTTGATTGAATGTAGAGGACGATGAAATATGTCTGAACATCGTCCGGATTGGGTTATTAAAAAACAGCACAGAAGAGAAAACAGAGTAGAAATAAGAAAAATATATTTCGTACTTCGAAATCATACAATTTAAATATTTCTTTGATCAAACATTAATGATCTATACGCATAGGGAAGTTTCCGCATCAGCGCTTGCTTTATTAAGAGTCCATTTCCTTTCAATGCACGAAGTGCATTTGAGAGTCTTTATCTAACGATTTTACAAGTTAGATTTACCTCATCATTTATTCTCATTTTACTAGCATTTCCAGAGAAAAATATTATTCATTCATATACATTTACTGAAGTAAGATGGCGCTCACTCTCTTGTATTTCAGTTTTATTTGTAAAAATAAAAGAGAACTCATTACATCCTCAATTTTGCATAACAAATCCCATCTTCCTTTTACTACGGTTCTCGGAGTGAAGATGTACGATGGTTCACAAACTTCCTACACAAAATTATTCTAAACACTCAAACCTTTCTGAATGGACTACCGCTTCAACACTAAAGTATAATTAATTAAATCTATGGAAATTTTCGTTTGGGAATGCGCCTTTCGAGAAACAGCATTCCTTAGTGAAGAGATAATTTTCCTAATTAAATTTGTTTATAATGAAGCCTTAATCCAATATTCTACATAAAGTAGGGATCTCAACAGAAACAGAGGCTAAACAATTACTCCTTATCAACCGTTTAGAAAGGGGGATGCTATTATCGTTTTGGTATCACTGAAATGCAGTAAATGAGCGGAAGAAAATTTTATTTTATGTATGCCTTCAGGCCACCTGCGACATAAAAAAGAACAGAATGTGAATAGTATAACTAAGCCCGACTTTGTCAGTGAAATTTTACACCACATCAAGGAGTATAAATATAAAGATTAATTGTACTGAAAAGTATTACCTAATACCTATTCCCCACTATTAACACTACAAACTGTGAGAATCTACATATTAACAGACAATTGTGTACCCCTTTTTAAGAATATTGCGCCCACGGAGGAATGTGAGATTTAGCATAGAAAAGTTGACATAAAGAAAAAGTGAGAATTAGCTAAAATTTATATATAATATCCCTTTCAAATAAATTAATTTAATTTTCTGAAAAAAGTAGTTTCGTAAAAAGGCTATTCCGGCATATTGGCCTTTGTGCAGGGTAGCCAAATTTCGATGTTTGTATAGGGTAACTGGGGAACTATAGGAGATACAAAAAAACATGTCGCATTATGGCAAAAAGAAAAATTTGCTTTCATCTTTTGTTTCCGAGTTATGAACGAAAGTTTGATTTTAGACACTTATAAGTGAATATAATAACTTTTACATTCTGAAGGCACTTTTTTTTGTATAATCCAGTGGCGTCGAGAAATGTCAAGGGGTAAGTAATTCGAATCATAATCCCAAGGGATATGCAACTATGTCTAGGAATTTAAATACTCCTTTCAAAAAAAATTACGGATCTCTGTGCATAGCTGAATGTTTTTGCATCATCGTCTGCATGAATCTATTTTCAATTATCAAAAGACTTCATTTGTGCTACATTATTTAAAACTAATGGCTGTGAAAACAAAACAAACATTTTTTATTGTGATAAATGGAAAGATCATATGTAGGTTTCATAACAAAACTATTTTTAGTTTTTTTTTCGCTCTAATTGAAAAGTTATGGTAAATATATAAAAAATAAATTTTTGAATCCAGTACCGAAAACACGCAGACAGACAAACAAATGCGCTTGTGACGTCACAATGTTAATTTCTACTTGTAGCAGACAGCTGATACAGTTTCTGGCTTTTAAACGATTGAATCTTATTGTTATCTGCAATATATTGATAAATATATCTAAAATATGAAACCTAAAAGTTATCGTGCTAGCTTCGTACCATTTTGTACGAATACTACAAAAACAACTCCCAAAAAATGTTTTTATTTTTTATTTTCATTTTTTTAAAGGGGATGGTGAGACACAGGCGAGTATTTCGCATGTGTTCCACTATCTACCCTCATGGGATCGTAAACTCTGTACATTACCCAGTATATATATATATATATATATATATATATATATATATATATATATATATATAATTGTAACCGCTGAAACTCATAGGACGCATACAAACACCCAAGAACACGGTGGGAATCGAACCCACCAACTCCGTCAACGAAGACGGCATAGCGTTACCTATACCGCTCCGCCACGGAGCCTTCGAAAAATGTTTTTAAATGTTCCACAAGATGTTATACCTACATCAATTTTTTGCAATGAATTTCGGATATTTTCAATAAATCTACACGTAGAATCCGCTTGCACTGTACTACCGAGAAATTAATTTATCATTATGTCGTCACAAACATGGCCGATTCTTTGTACAATTTTATCCATTTCTAATTGTTTATAAACAATGAAAAAAGTTTTTTTTCTCATCGAGAGTTGGTATAATTTATGATTTTATGATAAATTATATTGAAATATTTTTAAAAAATTGATAATTCCTTTTTTTTTTAGAAAACAATTATATTTTACATACCTACTCTTGCGGTAAGTATATCGATAAATTTATAATTTCGAAAAATATTCACATAAAGCTTGACCAATATTTCAAATTCAGCGATAAGTAAAAAGTCAGTTTTACATCGTGCAAAACGAGTAGGAGGTGCCTGGGGCTACTAGCCACTAGCTTTTATCCCTAGCGCCGAATTCCCGGCGTTTCGTTCAGGATGAATTCATCCCTAACATTCTGTCAGTTGGAATTTTGCCTTCGGAAAATGGCAGTTTTGAATATTGAAGCGGTCGCTGGGGATTGCTAACGCGGTAACATAATTGCGAGGTCACCTTGTTTAGCTGATGTTGAAGGTTCATATTCCATGTTAGAGGGCTGAGTACGTAGGAAACATAATGAGGAATATTATTCCCTCGATTATGATGAAAGTAATTGATGTATGGTTGCAATGTACAATAGTAGAAAATCTACATTCTGCTTTAATCTATGTATGAATTTTCACACTCATGCTCGTTGAGGGTGAGACATAAGTAGTTTAAAACAATAATTGTCGGAATAACATGAACCGATGCACGTAAGTGCCATACATCTTTGAAGAATTTTGAATCTTTTTAGTGAAACTGGCGGCTACAAGACATTTCGTATGTTTTGAACTCTAACTGAAGGTATAGAAAGTTGGCATTTCATTCGGGCGACGCCTTAATGTATTTTGTCGTTACATAGTCCTCGATCATTTTGTATTGTAAAGCATTGAAAATCTATTTGAGTACTGTCATTATACCGATTGATATGTCATAATAATGAGTATCTAATAAGACCCAAACAGCCTGTCGAACACTTCAATCCTTTGCGGTTGCTATATTGATATTATTAACATTTCGCTCTTGAAGGTAGGAAAGATTTTTATATTATTGTTTATTGAATGATCTCCATGGATCTATATTGAATTCACCACGTAGGTATTTTAATATTTACGAAGATTTCTTCTCTCTCTCATATATATATATATATATATATATATATATATATATTCGAATATATAATTATATATATATATATATATATATATAAATATATATATATATATATATATATATATATATATATATATATATATATATATATGTATATATATATATATATATATATATATATATATATATATATATATATATATATATATATTCGAATAAATAATTATATATATATACAGAGGCGCCGACTTATAAAAAATATTGGGGAGGCCCATACCGAGGGTCTTGCCTGGAAATTTTCTGAATTTTAGATTAAAAATAGTGAGTTTTAACGTTTTTTAAAGCATATTATAGGCATATGATCAACATCAGAACACCGAAACCTCGACTCTCGAAAACTCGACACTCCGGGAAACTCGACAAACCTGACACATTTTTTGGCATTGAAAAACGAAACAGAACATAAATACGCACGGTATTTTCGTGAAAAGTTAATTTAATTTACAGTAATAGTTATGGTTATAGACTATTACAGAGAAGTGAATACGTAGCTATGAAAAGACTGAAATTATATTTAAATAAATCCTCAACTATCATTAAAAGTATACAACATAAAATATTGCTGTCCCACAGTAATAGCAATTTGATTAATAAGTGAAATAGCTAATTTAAGCTTACTTTGAATAAGGCTGAGAGTTCTTTAATCAAAAAAAGTATGTCAAAGTTATTGCTTTCAGAATATTTGAGTATTTCAAAATGAAAAATATCTATAAAAATATTTAAGCATTTGAAAATAACTAATACAGTTATATAGTAATACAGTAGGTACTAATATTTGCAAACTGAAAATTTAACATTCTGTATGTATTTAATTCTCTATTTTATAAAGATTTTTAACTTTGCTCTAAGTCTTGAATTGTAACATTGACTCAAAGGAGCATGCTTTGTAACCTGCCTCTGTTTTGTCCTCTGAAGAAAATGAAAAAAATCAACATCATTTTGTGATTTTACAAAGCATACTATAACTAATAATTTTATTAAATTATTGGGGGGGCTCAGTCCCCAACACAAATTTTTGAGGGGGCTCGGGCCCCCTCAGGCCTCATGGAGTCGGCGCCTATGTATATATATATATATATATTTATATCGATATATATATATATATATATATATATATATATATATATATATAAAAATTACTTTAAGTTCAGGTCTGCAGTCAAATGTTGAGAATAAGGTGAACTCTTTTTTCTGTTCAAGCTTTTGAGCACATTTATTTGATCTTCATCAGGAACTCTACAAAGAATTTAAAAATGAACAATACTTCGTTTGAACAAAATCTCAGTTTGTGTACTTACGAAGGTGAGAATTAGAATTAACTTTTTCTTGTCGCAGTTTACAGATTAACATAAATACAAAACAACACTACATAGTTCAAACCAAATGAAAATGATTGGATTAGGGACATACATAACAAGTTAAAATAAAAATGTTCACATATGACACCGCATAATCGATGTATACAATCGACGTGTGTGAGATTGACAGTGACTTTATTGCCAACACAAAATCGAGACGAACACTACCAACGCACAAAACCAAACGGTACCAACTTGATATTCATTGAATTTACCTTAAGTCGGTAACATAAGGAGAACGACTGAGTAAATACGAATAAATTATGTTGAGATTATCAATGTCAGTTCTGGAATTCATTGCATTAGGTTCTCTGAAAGTTTTTGACATTTCGAGAAACGTTCTCTTCTTTAAATTAGACTCATGCTCCAAGATAGTCACAGCATTATAATCCGGGTTATGGTCCAAAGAAACGGCGTGACTGGCCAATGAACAAGTTTTTTTATATTTCCTTATATCGCTTTTATGGGAGCTGATTCTGTCTTTCAACCTCCTTTTGGTCTGGCCAATGTATTTCATTTCACACTGAGAACAAGGGATACAATAAACTAAGTTAGAGTTATCCAATATAGGCACCCTGTCTTTCAGCCTTGGAAAAATATTGTTCAACACGATTAGGTTTTTGTAAGCAATTTTGATATCAGGAATCTTGGAGAGTAATTTGTTAAATTTATAATTTAGAGATTCAATATGTGGTAATGTAAGATAAGAAGCTGGTTGCAAACTCCCATTAGTTGGATTATTAATTGTATTATCATCCTTCTTATTCTTAGGGTGCTCAAAATCAATGGAAGGCCTACTGAAAAGAAGTCTATAAACAAGCCTTCGTGGGTACCCACTGTTAATGAAAAGTTGCAAGAGTTTCTGAAGATTAGCTGTTCGTAGTGAAGTGTGACTAGTTCTAACTACTCTGTTTTTCATACCAAGAACTAGATTTATTTTTTGTCTGTGTTGATGATACGAATTGTAATGTAACATTCTTCCTGAAGCACCTGGTTTTATATACCAGCTAGTGATTAGAGTGTTGTCTACCCTTCTGATTACTTTCGTATCTAAGAAGGGGACACTTTGTTCAATGTTTTCTTCTTCGATGGTAAATTGCAATTTTTCATGGTAAGAGTTAAACACGCGTAACAATTCTTGAAGTTTGTCCTTAGGGGCACCTAAAACAATGTCATCAACATATTTTTTTTAAAAAGGGGATCTCAAATTGAATCCCGCTTAAACAATCATCAACGAGATCATCCACCACATACTGAGCAATTATAGGGGAAACTGGGCTTCCCATCGGCATGCCAAAACACTGCTTGTAAACTCCATTCTCAAAACTAAAAACTGTCGTGTCATAGAGAAAATCAATCAACTTTAAGAATAAAGGTTTGGAAACTTTACAATGTGAAGAAATATCATTCCAGTGTCTGGTGATACTCTCCTTAGCTAATTCTACTGTAATATTGTTGAACAAAGAAATCACATCTAGACAAAAGGAAGCTGAAACTCATGAATGAAAGAGCAAAATTCAAAGGAGTCCTTGACGAAATAGTTGTTATTTGAATTATAAGATAAAGTGAGTATGTCGGTAACAAATTGGGCAACGCCCCTATTAGGACCATTAATGCCCGAAATAATGGGTCTCAGTTAAAGTGTTGGCTTGTGGATTTTTGGTAATCCATAGAACTTATTAATCGTTCCATTATAGACTCTAAAGGAAGAGCCCTCCTCTTTAGAAATCATATCCTTCTTTTCCAGCTCTGTGATCAATATATATATATATATATATATATATATATATATATATATATATATATATATATATATATATATATATATATATATATATATATATATATATATATATATATATATATATATATATATATATATCTTTATATATATATATATATATATATATATATATATATATATATATATATATAGCCAAAAATTTTTTTCAAACCTGTTGCAAAAGGGGTCGAAATCAATTACAAATAATTTCAGATTTTTGCATACTCAAAACCCCTCTAAATTGAGTTAGACGTTTGAAATTCTCACGTTGTAGCGATTATGAAAAATACACTAATGTTCTTCAGCCTACCATCTGAATTTGAAGTGACGCTCGAAAATCCTCAAATGCGCATGAAAAAAAAATCTATTGAAACTCACAGTGTACAGTTCCGTATACATAAAGTCAATCAACGTACCAAATTTAAAATCTTGATAATAATAATATGGGTAATATCTTTATTTATTTAACCCTCTGCTATTTACATTACAATCTTATCTATTTACATTCGTTTTGTTGATTTACATAACAATTTAACTATGCAAATGCATGTTATGTATCCTCTTGCAGAATCTGGTTTCAAAAATCACGAGAAAATATGAAATCACTAATTCAACTGATGGCGGTTGTGGAAAGTAGTTGAAAGCACTGCTGTGCACTTAATCCACGTAGGTAAGCAATTTCAATCTTATAAATCAATCTGGAAGAGCTGTAGATATGCGCAAATGCTCAAAAAATACGAAGAAACAAGAAATCTCTACACAAAAATGGCGGCGATCGAAGTTTATTCCATCAAATACTACTTGAGATCAACTCAATCTTCATACAAATTGTCAAATAAAATTCTTATTAAATTGGGAAGAGGCTTGGGGTGAAAAAACGGTTTTTTCAGCACTATGCAGCATACAAGGAGGTTAAATGTCAGATAAGTTGTAGATAATTAATTTCCACATTTTTTAAAAACAGTTTGAAATTTTCCTTCATTCATCTTCCCGTCACTCACTTGACCAAAGTTAGAAGATGTCTAAATTTTTACTGAATATTCCCAAATTTTATTAGTTTTGTTGTCCACACCTCTGATATCTAAATTTCAGCTCATTTTATCTGTAAATGCAAATATGTACCGGAAAGAAAATATTATATATTCATATTAATATATATAATATATATATATATATATATATATATATATATATATATATATATTTATATATATATATTTATATTTTTATATTTATATATATATATTTAGTTTTACCCAAAAATTTCACTATTTTCAAATAATTTCTGGTTTAAAGTTTTCAATTTTGGGTTTCCCGGAAAATAACCGTTCTTCAACGAGTAATAACTCAGACGTTGTTGGGTTCACAAAGGTCATTCAAAAACGAAAATCTTTTCTATTTTATTAGCTTTATTTTTTTTCAGATAAAATGAAAATGAACAACATGCGTTTTTTCAATGAAAATTGCACGGTTTCAATCGTTAATAACTCGAAAATTATCAACTTTACAAAAAAACTTTATGAAACAAAATTTGCTTAAAATAGTCAATTTATCAGTATCTGATGTTATTTTGATTGAAAATATTTTCATCCCCTAGAAGGGGTAGCTTTCACCCCTAAAACAACTTTGCCACATTATAGATTTTGAAGAACGTTATAAATGCTACCTAAATTCCAATTTTCAAGGAAATCGACCTTGATTCTCAAAATTCCACGGGAAAACGGCTGGTCACTGGACTATTAGGGGTATGAAAAATATATTACGACCTATTCTCAGACCGACTATTGTTATTGCCATCTTGCAACCCTATTGCGGATCTGTGGATAAAATTTTTAAAAATGAGGATCGCGATGGAAAAATAGGGGTTGATCGTAGAAGGGTAAAAAATTGGGAGTAATATGAATTTTTTTAAATTCTAAGTCATGACAAAATGAAAATGAATATATATATATATATATATATATATATATATCTATATAAATAAATATATATATATATATATAAAATTGGGAGTAATATGAATTTTTTTTAATTCTAAGTCATGACAAAATGAAAATGAATATATATATATATGTATATATATATATATATATATATATATATATATATATATATATATATATATATATATATATAATATATATATATATCTATATAAATATATATCTATATAAATATATATATATATATATATATATATATGTTATATATATATATATATATATATATATATATATATATATATATATATATATATATATGTTAAAAATGGACTTTTTGTAGTTTTTCAACATCCATTTTTGTAATACTTTCCTGAGGACACTGTATATTAAATGTCAAAATACTATTCATTTTACGCTAAAACAGAACCACCTCTATTAGAAAATTTATCTTTATTGGACAGTAATACCGTTTTTTTGGAAGAAAAATATGATTATTACTCGATCTGCATACGTAATTTTTGACAAATAAATTCAAATATTTCCGAAACAGTTGAAGATAGGTATAGGACATTATATATAAAATCTATCTAGAATTTTGTGAATAATCCAAAAATGTAATAATATACAGGGTGTCCCATTTGAAATTAGCAAGCTGATACCTACTTCCGGTATAACCGGAAGTGCCATCACCTTGAAAATATTTTAGCCGGATGTCCACCATCGACATTAGCACACAGCCAAATTTTCAGATATTTCCTATGTTTAGTTTTCCATATATCCATCGATGCAGTTCCTGGCGGGACACCCTGTATATATATACTAACATTTCTGAAGAAATCCGAATGAAATAAAATATTCAGTTCAAACTTTGAAAGCATCCCTAAAATATTGTTATGACAGTAATATTTCAGGCGGATAGTTTTATTCAACCGGTAACGACTTCCCTCACAAACTAACCGCCATATATACATGTATCACTATGCTGGTCATGTTCGGCTTGTGTATAATAATAATCTACGCTGGCACTTGTATAGTATATTCCGCCAAATAAAGGAATACTACACAATTACGTTGCTTAATCACTGTCTGGGCTTTAATGTCACATGCAGAAACGTGTCACATTAAAAGATTTTGCCCTAGATAATAACGTTCATTGTATTATAATGAAATATTCATGATGATATTAAAACGTTATTCGTGTTACAATGTTCACAATATATAACTTTCTAATAAGAAGTTCAGATGCAAGCTCTTTCACGAAGCTTTTTCTCATGAATACAGGAAGATCCGCATTGATATTTAGTAATACTAAGTAAATATACTTAGTACAAGTAGGCTGATCTGAGCGATTTCTTGGCCGAACAAAAATATGGAACATATAGGGAGAGTGCAGTAGGTACTGCAGAAAATTGAACGAAAAATTTGCGGCAATCATTTGAAGCGATTAATTTGTCGTTTGACATAAACGCGAAATCTATCTGCAGTAAATCCGTGAAAATTATCTGCCGATATGATTTACAAATCAGAACAGCAAGATTCTATAATAAACAGTAATAAATAAGCAAAATGAGTGCTGGTAGTGTATTCACCGGAGCAATACTAGCAATAAAAGAGACATTGAAATATATAAAAGGCAACTGAACAATTTTCACATATGTACAGATTCACTCAGCGCGCTAGACAAAATCAAAAAGTAAGACAAAGAAAACACAATAATGATAAAAATATAAGAATTAAGACACGATATATATAGACAAAATAAAAAACCAGCCACGTGCGAGTCGGACTCGCGCACGAAGGGTTCCGTAGCATTGACTTAGCCCCCATTAAATATTCATTTAATTTCAATTTTATTAAGGTAAATGCACCAGTTGTCGACACTGTACATGTAGTCGACACCCATTGTAATTATTGGAAGAAATAACGTAACCATAGCAAACATCGGCTTCCCGAAATAAACAATGATACCTCCGACTTTTTAGTGCACATTGCCATAGTTATGCCATGAAAACTCACTAAGATACAAGAATACAATTGAAGTTTTTCCAGCAACCTCGACTTTTCGCGTCAATAACCAGTGTTTGTTAAGGTGTAGGTTAAGAAAAGCTCATTTTGTTGTGGTGTTGTTGAGTGGTATTTTTTGACTAAAAATGTTTTTATTATGTTCTATTGTATGACTGTATATTGTGATTTTTTAAGTTTTTGACATATTTTTTGGCATGTGTCAAGTACTGGTACACGAAAAGTGCTATGTTCCTATAGTAGACAGGGGTGTCGAGAAAAGGAACATTTTTATAAGATAATAACTCAGTGTGGTTTGAACGTTCAGCACATTTGATACAGATATGTATATGTAACTTTACTGTACGATAACTAGATCCAATATCCGTCACCCCATGTCGACTATTGGAACGGAGTGTGATCTTTGGTGTGGATCACACTCCGTTCCAATAGTCGACATGGGGTAACGAATATTGGATCTAGTTATCGTACAGGTGTGGTAATCTCCTATAGTCGACACGATTGTCGAGGAAAAGAAAATATTTATGTGAAAAGAGCCCAATTTAACTGTAATGGTTTATTTTTCAATACGGATCAGAACAAATAACATTTGCCTTTTTTGATATCGCCTTTCGAACTAGCTTTGCTGTAGCCAGAACATTCTCCACAGCGAAAAAACGAAATAGAGAAATTCTACCTGCTGTGATAGACTACTATAAAAGAAAAGAATGTAAGGAACAAGAAGAAGAAAGGCGTAAAAAAGAAAGGAAAAAAGCAAGAGGTGCCAAGGAGGAGTTAGCACACAACAGAAGAAACTTAAGTAGATAAAGACAAAACAACGATTGCCACCAGAATTCAGACAGGATTCCATACCGAGAATCAGATGATTCTGACTGGGCAGAGATGTGTTCTGAAAATATCAGCTTTGAAGTCTTGATGAAGCAAGGAAGTTTTATATTATGAGAGTTTAAGAGTGGCAAAAGGAATGCGTCTGTATTCATATACTTATATATTATTCAAGCATCTGTTTCATGTGGAAACATATTAGTTATGGGTTGAAAAACTTTGACAGTCGAAGAAAGGATTTTGTAGGTGTTTTGATATCATGTATTTTATTTTATCAGATAAATTGATCACTTAAGAAATTGGTGAAAATACTAGCTTTGAAGATTTGATGAAGCAAGGAAGTTTTATATCATCAGAGTTTAAGAGTAGCAAAAGGAATGCATCTGTATTCATATACTTATGTATTAAGTATTCAAACATTTCTTTCACGTGGAAACATATTAGTTATGGGTTGAAAAACTTTGACAGTCGAAGAAAGGAATTTGTAGCTGTAGAAAATGATATTATGTATTTCATTCGATCAGATAATCAGTAGAGTCGGGTCTACCGAACTGACGACACTTGGGGAAAAGGCCAGCTGCCGATTTCTCAATGCCTTAGCAATTAATAAACTATAAAAGTTTTTGTTATATTTGTGTTTTTAAAATATTTCTATTTCATTTTACCTATAAGATATTCAATTCACCAATGTATTGAATGTTTTATTACTGCTTTCACAACATACATTTTTTCTGTTATGTATATTTCCCATGATCAAAACTGATGTTATTTACATGTGTCGACTACTGGAGCATTTACAGTGTCAAGAACTGGAACATCTTCAATTTAGCGTGTCGAGCTTAGGAACATTTGCAGATATTTAGAAAAAAATCTATCTTTACTTATTTGGTTAAAAATCCTCCCAATTTCTGATTCGACGTGAAGCCTAAACTATGAACATCCGGTAGGCATGGTAGTTTTAATATGAACTTCAATTCACTGGAATCTGTGCCAGAATAACTGATTTTTTTTTCTCAACGTGTCGACAACAGGTGCTCTTACCTTATTTATTATAAAAGTAAAAATACAACTGTGTATTTTGTGAAAATTTCAAGTGCCTACCTGTTGCCATTATTGATATCGAGCAAAAAAGGGCAAATCAATTGCGTTTATTGTATAGGTGCCCCCTTTAAATATGCATTTTATTTTGTTTTTATAGCGGCAACAGAAATACATAACTTGTGAAATTTTCAACTGTCTAGCTATCGTGGTTCTTGTGATACAGCCTGGTGACAGACAGACGGACAGACAGCGTAATAGGGTGCCATTTTGACCCTTTGGGTACGGAACCCTAAAAATCACGTTCTATTACATACCGTCCCACACTGAGATTGAATGAAATTAACAAGCTGACAAAGCAGCAAAGAAAGCATTAATAATGGGTAAAGTAACATCAACCATAACTCTAACAGACTTTACAGCAATAATGAACCAAAAAAATCAGACAAGTATGGCAAACAAACTGTCAATACACACAAACCTACCTGAAGCAAATACAAACCGTAGTATATTATAATCTTTTAAAACTACTAGCCACAAGAAGAGATTAAACCAAGATATTGCGAATGCATAGGGGAATTGTGCTTAAGAGGACATACTCAGGTAGGGTTGCCAGATGATAATTTGATAAAGGAGGACATATGGGTCTATAAAGGAGGATTTTCTGTAAAAAAGGAGGACATAAAGAAATTAAACGATTTTTTATAAGTATTATTTTACTTTATTTTAATCATATTTAGCTGAGCTGCCAATTTTGAAAAGAAGTTCTTGGTTTTTTAACAAATAATTATAAAAATCTTCACATGTCATGTTTTTGAAGTTGTATTGAGTAAGAATTGAAGATTTAACTGACTGCACACTGTCTATTCCTCTCTTTGCTCCACTGAGTATTAATCAGTGAAAAAACTCTTTCCACATTTGCCTCCCGCCAGTCCCGCCCGATGTTTAGCAAAAAGGAGGACTCACAGTAGCTAAGGGAGGACGGGAGGACAAAACATAAAAAAGGAGGACATGTCCTCTTTTTGGATACCATCTGGCAACCCTATTAACTCAGGTAAGATGACATAGTGCTGATATCTGTTCAAATATACGCGCCATAAGCTCCTATACGTCGTTTGCACATTTGCTTAAAGGTGGCGTTACCACTCAAAACTTACGTGACAGATACAATCGCGTTGTTTGTCGGTTGTATGCATTGTTACGATTTCGTTGCTCGAAAAAATTATTTTGCTGAAAGTGCTTGACCCGATAAATTTACTTCAGGTAAGTTTTGGTTGTGTTTGAGTATTTTCATATGAGCTATGGTTAATATGCGTTATGAATACTAAAGAATAAAGAAAGGAACATGAAAATTGAACGGTATAAAAGGTGTGTCAAATATTTTGTACCACGTAGGGAAAGATGACATAGCAACCATCGGCTCAAGATGACACGGTATGTCATCTTACCCTGTAGGTGCTTTACGTTGAGTAAGTATATTTCAAAATAAATTTTTTCAGTATGCCTGGCAATTATCAACGTATATCCACGCGTAAGTTGTTGTCAAAAGAAGATGTGGGAAGGCCATTGAAAGCGTCAAAGAAAACAAGGCCACTGTTCGTCGTTACTATCCGAATATTTCTGTAAATCTTGGTCGTTTCAAGCCTACTTTTGGAACAGAAATAGAACAACAGTTAGTGGACTACATAATTACTTCATTTTGAACAGAGATTCTTCAGAGTAAACCACCACTGGTGTCAGAAAATTGGCATATGAATGTGCAAAAATGATTGTCTCATAGATTTCAATAGAATGAAAACCTTAGAGCTCGAAAGCAGGTGAAACGCGTTATCCTTCAGGAGCATTCTGATGCCGAATCTGAAGCAGATTGTACGCAGGTCGCTGATGATGATGATGATGAGTCCGATTCTGCAATTCTCTATTGAAACGGTTTATATAGTAAATCAAAGTCAGGAGAGCACTAGTTATGTTGCCAATTATGTAAGATGTGGTGCCATACTCTATGGTCTATGTACTGACATTGCACCAAGAAATGAGCTGTTTTGTTACAAATTAATGTGAATTGTGCACCGCTAATTAGATATGTCAACTTAGACTGTGTGTATGTCATCTTACCCACATGGACATGATCAGTTCAATATATATTTCAATTATTTCATTTATTTGCAGTCAGAATTTATTTTTGTGCTTCTGCAATAAACGTTTTTAATGTGTTACATTGAATTCATTGTATATCACCTCTCAGTTTCTAAATACTTCCCTCAATACAAAAAGTATGTCATCTTAAGCACAATTCCCCTACTGCTCATACACGTCACGCACGACTACCTAATGAAAAAGAAGAACCACCAACTTGCGTAAACAGCAACAAGAGTTTTACTATTCAACATATCTTGATTGAATGCCCTCAATACCAAAGACGAGAAACTCTGAAAATTGGTGATAACATGGAAGGCATACAGAAAAGAAATTATAAAAATACGACATACGTCAAAAAATGACGACTTTTTTAACCTCAGTTCTTAATGTTGAAGTTTGATTTCACAGACGTCATTTTGTTTTTACTTTTTTGTCCGGCAGTGAGCGTACAAAAGAGTACACTCTGTACGCGCACGGCAATTTCAAGAACGTCGGGCGGCGTACCATTGGGTTTCGAATCCGACATAATGAAATCTATAGGAAAAATTGTATATATATTACTATTATTTCTTAATACTCGGGTACTTCCCAAAAACGCACAGTCATATAATACGTAGATAAGTGACTTTAAATGTTTCTGACAATTATTTTGTTGAATTGTCAAATTTGTGTTGCCTCGACACCTAAAAAACCATTAAGCAAAGCAATCTAGTTTCACGTTTTTTAAAATCTAATCCTTTTTGAAAATATTATCTTAATTCTATCGTTCGAACACCGTTTGCGGAAAAAATCGCATGTTTCATTCGGAGAATAGTTATTTGTATACCTAGGCCGCGAAATACCTTTTTAGCGTACCGAAAGAGAAATTATCGCCGTGGCCGCTTGCGGCCGAGGCAGGATAATCTTGAGGTAGCTAAAAAGTTTCGCGGCCATGGCATACACACTATTTTTCGTGCAATCGACAAAATTATTAAACGAGACAATTGCAAATGAAAATATTAGTGCTTTAAAATCAACAGTAATTAACAAGTCACAGCGTTGCTATGGAAAGACCATGTTCGAATATATACAAAATATTTTGACAGTTCTTGACAGAACGCAAAATAAATTGAGATACAGGATATCTCTTTTGAAATATCATAGTTGTTGTTACTTTTTGGTATAAGTGACGTTTGGTTTGGCGGCCGTTGCTATGGGTAACGGCCGCGAAATTAAATTTCGCGGACTGTGGTGCGTACGCGAAATACTCGCTTCGCGTGCGATTGCACGAAAAAGCATTTTTTGTGGCTCGTTTGAAATTGTCGGCCTCACTGCGTGCAGTCGACAAACATTTAGACTCGCCACAAAAAGTATCACTTTTACTCCTATTAAAACAATATCCTATTTTCAGGTTGTGGTTTTTAGACAAGTGTTTTTATACTTATTTATTTTTAAACTCCCAGCAGGAAAAGAAGACAAGTAGTGCTCCCTCAACACCATCAACCTCTGGAAATCCGCTTTACGAAGAAAATCAGGAAGGTGATGAAGCGGGCTGGGCGACTGTAGGAGATATCGTGGAAACGAAAGGTATAACTATAGCAGCCCCACAAACAGCGGACCCCAATTTTTCCGAATCACAGCGAGTTCTGAAAGTTAACAAAGCCTCCAAGAAGAAATCGCCACTAAAAAAGGACTCCAAATCAGGCATGAAACTAAGAATTGGATCGGCGAGATCTTAAGTAAGGTACTTAATTTTGATTGTTTTTTTTTCTGTGTTGTTTTGTTAATTTCACCTAATTAATTCTATAAATATGAATCCATATATAAGGCCGTATCAAAATGTTAAATACGATACAAAAATAATAGAAGATATCCACACCTTTAGACACGACGGTAAAGAAGGAGAAATTAGAATATTCCAAATGAATGTTAGAGGCATTGCTGAAAATTTCGATAAATTACTAGTCTTACTTGACTGCCTTTCATTGAAGTTCGATATAATTGTGCTATCTGAAACATTCCAAATAAATAATACAGAAATTTTCAACATGAATGGATACCAAACATTTTACAGCAACGGAATATTGAATAAAAATGATGGTATCGTAGTATACATTAGAATATGTTTATCTCGATGTTTATGTATATCCTCAGACGTGTGTACACACCTTAAATACCGATCTGTTTGATTATTTGGAAAGTAAACGCCGGGTTAAAACACATATGTTGGTCAGAGATATGAATATTGATTTGTTAGCAGATGATGAGTATGTTGATGAATATAAGAATATATTGTTTACATTCGGTTTTATGTCTATTATAAATGAATGCACTAGGCCTGGAGGAAACACTTGTATAGATCATATATTCGTCAAAGAAGTGAACCTCGAAAATCGATTAGAACTTATAAAGCAATATTTAATTACAAATCACTTCCCAATTATGCTTACCGTAGATTCGAGTAATAAAACCTCAGTAAATAAAAAGACTGAAAGAAAAGTAAAAAAATATATCAACTATTCGAAATTAAGAGACGATCTGAGTAAAGAAACATGGTAGACTATGTATGAAAAGAAAAATGTTGATAATATGATTCTCTCTTTCATTGAAAAATTAACAAGACACATAGATAACAACAGAAATTCCCTGCAGCTTGAAAAAAAAAGAAATTTTGGATTGATTGGGCCGATACTTGGTGTAAATTAATAAACATATTAAAACAATGGTTAAAAATAACAATTTACACTTTTATTATAAGAAATAACGCATGACACACGTTTCGTTGGAACTTCACCTTCTTCAGATGCTAATGGCAAAAAAAAAAAAGTTTGCCATTAGCATCTGAAGAAGGTGAAGTTCCACCGAAACGTGCGTCATGCGTTATTTCTTATAATAAAAGTGTAAATTGTTATTTTTAACCATTGTTTTAAAAAAAGAAATAACTCGCAAAAAATGGATTACTCCCTCTGAAAGCAATTAACAATAAAAATTTCAAAGATGTTTACTACATAAAGTGAATATGCAGTGTGAAGAATAAGAATGGAATTTTATCAGACATGAACTTTGCGCTGCTTTTATAACTGTGGTTTGCTCTTCATGGAAGAATTTTTGTTTATTTTTCATTTTTTTGTTAACCTTCATGAAATAATTTTAGGAATTTATATAATTTTAATATCACATACAGGCTATAATATTATACCTCTGTGATGTAATTAGTTTATTCTCTGAAATAAACTTTATTATTATTATACTTATTATTTATTTTTCGTTCAAAAATGAACCAGCAGAGTTGATTCATCGTCCATCGAAGTTATGAATAATTTCAAACTTCAAAAATAATATTGAAAAGAAATCTCATCTAGAAGAGAGATTCACGATAGATAATATTTGAAGCTACAAAATACTCCGAAAATTCAACCTGCTGAAAGTTCGAATACAGTAATTCAACAGAAAGCGAAAGTATACATTTTTGATTAGAAGTTGAGAACTCATTGTAATCAAGTTGATTTATCCGAAAGTTTCGGAAATTATTCCGGAACTGATTGCTTCCTTTCTTCGATAAGAAAACGTAGCCTGGAGAATTTGATGACCCCGGCGTGCCTCAAATCGATTTTCCCCGTGAGAAATGACCATACCATTAGATTTTCCGTCGTCTCTTCTTGCATTGAAATGGTAATGACCCGATATGAAGGAATGGCAGATGAGGGAAAATTAGGAGGTTCCAATCGTTTTTCCAAACCGTCTCGTAACTCTTTTGCCAGTTTTACAGATAAAACGTGCCGAAACTTTTCAGGAAATTCAATTACTGTCTAATATAAGTGATGAATTTCCGTGAAAAATTTCGAGGTGAGATGAATTTAGTCGATTGCTCTTTTCAATCTTGTACCTACATTTTTATTCATGTTACACTAGACATGTGCAAAAATAATTGAAGGAGATTATATAGGTATTCTTTATATATTCATATATATATTTATATATATATATATATATATATATATATATATATATATATATATATATATATATATATATATATATATATATACAGGGTGTCCCACCAGGAACTGCATCGATGGATATATGGAAAACTAAACATAGGAAATATCTGAAAATTTGGCTGTGTACTAATGTCGATGGGGGACATCCGGCTAAAATATTTTCAAGGTGATGGCACTTCCGGTTATACCGGAAGTAGGTATCAGCTTGCTTATTTCAAATGGGACACCCTGTATATTATTACATTTTTGGATTCTTCACAAAATTCTAAATAGATTTTATATATAATGTCCTATACCTATCTTCAACTGTTTCGGAAATATTTGAATTTATTTGTCAAAAATTACGTATGCAGATCGAGTAATAATCATATTTTTCTTCAAAAAAAAAACGGTATTACTGCATATTAAAGATAAATTTCCTAATAGAGGTGGTTCTGTTTTAGCGTAAGATGAATAGTATTTTGACATTTAATATACAGGGTGCTCAGGAAAGTATTACAAAAATGGATGTTGAAAAACTACAAAAAGTCCATTTTTTCAAATGAATACCTACAACTTTTATTATCTTATTCAATTCAGTGTCAACAATAAGGGCTACTTTGTATAAGGTCGCCTATTCCTAAATGTTTATAGTTTTCGAAATATTTGCAAATTAATGGTTTCTGGTTAAAAAAAATGATTTCCTGAAATTTTGTAATAGTAGGCGTGTGATGCCATATTTGTTCTCGGCCAGGTTACCATGGAAACAAATTCCAAAGAGATGTCATTATTCGAAAAATTATTATATATAGTAACACAATCATGCCAAGTCGTTTGAATTATACGAACGAAGATTACCTGAATTTGTTTATTATTTATGGAGAGTGTGATAAAGTGATAACAAGAACATGTGATATTTTTGCTGCTCGGTATCCTCAAAAAACCAAGCCATCACCAAATAGGTATGGTTTAATTTTCTGCGTATTGCTTTTGACGGATCCAACATTTATAAAATTTTGTATTATATTTTTAACGGTACCTATTTTGTGATGGCTTGGTTTTTTGCGGATACCGAGCAGCAAAAATATCACATGTTCTTGTTATCACTTTATTACACTCTCCATAAATAATAAACAAATTCAGGTAATCTTCGTTTGTATAATTCTAACGACTTGGCATGATTGTGTTACTATATATAATAATTTTTCGAATAATTACATCTCTTTGTAATTTGTTTCCATGGTAACCTGGCCGAGAACAAATATGGCATCACACGCCTACTATTACAAAATTTCAGGAAATCATTTTTTTTAACCAGAAACCATTAATTTGCAAATATTTCGAAAACTTTAACATTTAGGAATAGGCGACCTCATACAAAGTGGCCCTTATTTTTGATACTGAATCGAATAAGAAAATAAAAATTGTAGGTATTCATTTGAAAAAATGGACTTTTTGTAGTTTTTCAACATTCATTTTTGTAATACTTTCCTGAGCACCCTGTATATTAAATGTCAAAATACTATTCATCTTACGCTAAAACAGAACCACCTCTATTAGGAAATTTATCTTTAATATGCAGTAATACCGTTTCTTTTTGAAGTAAAATATGATTATTACTCGATCTGCATACGTAATTTTTGACAAATAAATTCAAATATTTCCGAAAGAGTTGAAGATAGGTATAGGACATTATATATAAAATCTATCTAGAATTTTGTGAAGAATCGAAAAAGCTAATAATATACAGGGTGTCCCATTTGAAATAAGCAAGGTGATACCTACTTCCGGTATAACCGGAAGTGCCATCATCTTGAAAATATTTTAGCCGGATGTCCCCCATCGACATTAGTACACAGCCAAATTGTCAGATATTTCCTATGTTTAGTTTTCCATATATCCATCGATGCAGTTCCTGGTGAGACACCCTGTATATATATATATATATATATATATATATATATATATATATATATATATATATATATATATATATATATATATATATATATATATATATATATATATATATACATATATATATATATATATATATATATATATATATATATATATATATATATATATATATCTATATAGTGGGATGTTTTCATTTTATATTACTGTATTTCTATTAAGCAGATTTTGTCTAGACCAGAAGTAGATTTGTCAATGCGAACTTGTGATAAATTTTTCGAAATTAGAGAAGTTTCAGCCCCTTTGTTAGCAATTTAGAGGTAGCAACATTATTTTATTGAAGTATTCAAAAAGTTGTTTGCAGTTATTGTTTAGTTGTAAAAATTATAAAAATTATTTTCAAAATTTTCACACCATGCTCTTTCGGATAAATATTTTTTAGTTTCTTTCGATTTAGTTTGGAGCGTGTCCCGTTCATTTGATATATCGACGATTCTCAATTATTAAAAGAAGATCGCCCACTTGTTCTGTGGTTTAGCTCCGAGTGCTCAGGGTGACTTCGACCATTTTGTTCATGTGGTTTCCTGTAGGTTGTAGGTAGCAAGATGGGAAATTACTGATTGTTGAAAATAAGATTTATATTTCTTGAAATGGATGTTTACATATGTGACGAAGTTTCAAGATTGTACCCATCAGCATTTCTGTTTTCTTTTTTACGTTTTCTCAAAATCTATATAACCTCAAGAAAGTAAGTAATTGTTAACCTTTTTTGTGAATGCTGTTGTAACTCAAACTTTGTTCTTTTATTATAGATGTCTTGATAAAGGAAATAACCATCTCCGAAAGCTCGACCATATGACAAAGAGTATTCTTCAACCTAGCCCAACAATTATTCTGACTGCAACCTCAAAATTAACAAATACATTTTTCCTCAACTAGCCAGTCAAGACTACCATTTTATATATATGTATATATATATATATATATATATATATATATATATATATATATATATATATATATATATAATTATATCTATATATATATATATATATATCATATAATATATATATATATATAAAAATATATATATATATATATATATATATATATATATATATATATATATATATATATATATATATATATATATATATATATATATATATATATATATATAATCTCTTGAAAATTATTAGCAATAACAGGCTTGTTGAATCTTAAAAAACTCGATTTTATTAAAAAGTTGACGTTTCGCCACGACATTCGTGGCTTTATCGAAACTTTTGAAAAAATTGAAATTTCTTTGACATTTAATAATTTGAAAAAATTTGAATAGAAACAGACTACTGTTTCACTAAAATTTTTCGGCTGTGGCCGTTCTTTGTTATTTATTACGTGCTATTCAGTCCAATATTAACATTCAAATCTGTTATTATTAGATGGTAAGGGAAACCACAGAAACCTTTGCCCACGTAATGTTCGAAATAGGTTCAAATTATTTTGATTTTGAAGAGTCAAACTATTTATCTTTTTTTCAAAAATGTCTTATTGCGGCTGTGGCCGTCTTCAGTTATTAATTACGTGCTATTTAGTCCAATATCAACAGACAGGTTTGTTGATATTAGATGGGAAGGGAACCACAGAAACCTTCACCCACGTAATGTACAAAATAGGTTTAATATATTTGATTGTTGTCTTTAAAAAACATTACTTGTAATTTTGGAGATCACATGTTCTAAACTATACTTTCTTTTTAGAAAAATTGAAAATTCTAGATGTTTAGATTTTGTCTAAGAAGATGAGTTGTTATGGTTAGAGTTTGTTGTTCGTTGAATTATTTTGTTTTGATTTATGTTGTTTCTTAGAAAAATTAAAGAATTAAATCTGCGTATATTGAACTCAAATGTTTGATATCTGTTCTATCATTTACGATTTTATTTGAATTTTTTTGAATATGTAACATTTCTAAAATTTCTCTGCGTTCTTGATCTTTTTCTATTTCTAAAATTTTTGTGCTATTAAAGTTGAAAGTATTATTCTCATTGTTTTATTAGTGCTGTGGTTTGTGTTCTGGTATATTTGTGTGCTTTTAATCTTTCTTCTAAATTTTGAAAAGTTTGTCCTATATATGATTTATTACAATTATTACAGGGTATACTATAAACAACATGAGATTTTTGTAGAAGAGGTGTTTTACTTTTTAATTTAGAATATATTTGTTTAATTTGATTTTGTGCGGTGTTGGCTACTTTAATATCGTGTGGATTTAAAATTTGTGAAATTTTATTACTTAAATGAGGAATATATGGAAGAGGACTATATTTTTTGTTAATATTTTCTTTTTTTGATGTTTCTAATGTGTTGTAAAGTTTATGAATTCTATTTTTAGTGATTTTCTGTGGTGAGTTTTATTGGGTAATCGTTTTTCATGAGTAATTCATGGACATCTTGTAATATTTCATGTCTGTGTGTAGGTGAAGTAAGTTTATGTGCTTTGTCTATATATCCGATTATTAAACTCTTTTTTTGTGATAAATGATGTGTACTGTTGTAGTTCAATGTTCTTTGTGAAAAAATTTCTTTTCTATGCCATTTTGTGATAATTTCATTGTTTTTGTGTATGAGAGTAATATCAAGAAAATTTAATGTATTGTTCGTTTCTTTTTCTAGAGTAAATTGTAATTTTCTATTAAAGTCGTTGAATTTTTTGAGAATATCATCAATAAAATCTTCTGATGTTATTATAAGGCAATCATCAACATACCTTTTGAAAGTTATAATTCGTTCATTCAAATTATTTAATACATTTTCTTCTAAATATTCTAAAACTAATTGAGCTATAAAACTGGAAATAGGACTTCCCATTGCTACACCATCAATTTGTTGGTAGAAGTTATTTTCATATTGAAAATAGTTTGTACCAAGAGCAAATTGAATTGCTTCTATAAAATCGGTTTTAGGAATATTTGTATAATTTTTGATAATATTCCATTTGTCATTAATTATTATTGGAACCAAAGAAATTGGAATATTGGTATAAAGAGAAACAACATCTAATGAAAAAAATTTGTAATTGTTAGGTATTTTCAAAGTTTTAAGATGGTCTACTAGATCGAGAGAATTTTTGATATAATAAGGATTTTGATTTACTATATTTTTTAATACTTAATTTTTTACAACATGAAAAAATTAAGAACAATAACCTAAGTAAAATTAATAAAAACAGACACATCAAAAAATTTAACAAACTAATATCTAACCAATCACCGCAAACAATAGTAGAAGCAACATCACATGAAAATAATGTAATTAATACCACTACCACAACACACTACTAGGACAAACTTTTCAAAATTTAGAAGAAAGATTAAAAGCACACAAATATACCAGAACACAAACCACAGCACTAATAAAACATAAAAACAATGAGAATCATACTTTCAACTTTAATAGAACAAAAATTTTAGAAATAGAAAAAGATCAAAAACGCAGAGTAATTTTAGAAATGTTACATATTCAAAAAAATTCAAATAAAGTCGTAAATGATAGAACAGATATCAAACATTTGAGTTCAATATACGCAGATTTAATTCTTTAATTTTTCTAAGAAACAACATAAATCAAAACAAAATAATTCAACAAACAACAAACTCTAACCATAAATACTCATCTTCTTAGACAATATCTAAACATCTAGAATTTTCAATTTTTCTAAAAAGAAAGTATAGTATAGTATAGTATAGTTTAGAACATGTGATCTCCAAAATTACAAGTAATGTTTTTTTAAAGACAACAATCAAATATATTAAACCTATTTTGTACATTACGTGGGTGAAGGTTTCTGTGGTTCCCTTCCCATCTAATATCAACAGACCTGTCTGTTAATATTGGACTAAATAGCACGTAATTAATAACTGAAAACGGCCACAGCCGCAATAAGAAATTTTTGAAAAAAAGATAAATAGTTTGACTCTTCAAAATCAAAATAATTTGAACCTATTTCGAACATTACGTGGGTAAAGGTTTCTGTGGTTTCCCTTACCATCTAATAATAACAGATTTGAATGTTAATATTGGACTGAATAGCACGTAATAAATAACAAAGAACGGCCACAGCCGAAAAATTTCAGTGAAACAGTAGTCTGTTTCTATTCAAATTTTTTCAAATCAATAAATGTCAAAGAAATTTCAATTTTTTCAAAATGTTTGATAAAGCCACGAATGTCGTGGCGAAACGTCAACTTTTTAATAAAATCGAGTTTTTTGAGATTCAATACGCCTGTTATTGCTAATAAATATCAAAATATTTTATATATATATATATATATATATATATATATATATATATATATATATATATATATATATATATATATATATATATATATATATATATATATATATATATATATATATATATATAATATATATATATATATAATATATATATATATATATATATATATATATATATATATATATATGTATATATATAATATACATATATATATAGGTATATATATATATATATATATATATATATATAATTATATATATATATATATATATATATATATATATATATATATATATATATATATATATATATATAAATATATATCCATTAGTAAGATTTATTGAAGTTCCCGTCAGCTTCCATCATGCTTATTGATTGCACTATTTGAACTGCTCTCTATTGCCACTTTCGGGTCCCATCCTGCCGGTATTCAAATGATCCAACTATGCGTCGGATTGAATTGTACCACAAAATCGAAAAGGTTTCCTTCCCAATGATCGTCATAAATAGATCTAGCCGGGTTATTTGAACAAACCTGCAATGTTTGGTGAAAGCAAAGCAAATCGGAAACAAATTAAGTTTCATTTAATGGATTCCTGGAGGCGTGCCATCGAATATAGTAAATATCACGAATTCTAACTCAAAATTAGTAAAAACGAACCGAGTAAAAAAATTACCAGTCCAAGGACCATGCCGAGCAATTTATTTTTTCTGAAAAGTAGGTGAATTCCAAGACAATAGATGTTTGCATAAAAAGATTATAAAACCCTTTGAGTCAGGTTTTCTCCTTCATAACGGAAACTAACAAATGTGTATATATGTATATACAGGGTGTACCGTGAATAACACGCCAGAGTGACGTTGGAGATAGATTGGCTTCAGGTCAATCAGATAACATCAACATGACCTCAGTAAAAGTTTTCTGGTTTTCGAGATATTGCCACTCTTATGTTTTTTTCAAAAATCTATACATCTTGGCCATTTTCTCGCCTGTTTTGAAAATAAATAAGTTCTAACTCATGGTTTTTTTCTTTTGTGCTATTATCAATATATGGTTGAGACAATCGACCTATCATTTCTAACTATTTATTTCAAACTAGCTCGCTAACCCTAGTTGTTTCAATTTAATTTAAATCCGAAAATCTTGAGTAAAGTTTGACTATTTACTGTGTGGTTTTTTCTTTCAAAAGTCTAAAAATTCCATTTTTTTTCATTGAAGTCGTGCTACTTGCGAAATACTTTGCGCCGCAAATTTAAGGCATACATTTAATATTTCCTAAGTTTTGACTGAATATTTTCTCAGGCGGTGATCCGATTTGAATAAATTTTTCACCAAATTGTAGCTTCGTTCTTTGAAAAAAGGCAATAGTTATAAGATGATCAAAAAAAAATGAATAAACTTATTGTATAGGGTATTTGATAAGCGACATGTTTTCTTCGTCCAAGATACATCCTTCTGCGGGCAATATCGGGTAGCTCAGGCAGAAAAGAAATAGACGGTGTTATAATCGCATGTCTTCTGAGTAATTTGTTCTTTTCAATCGTCTGTTTATCTCGTGACACTCGAAAGGTATTCATGTTTTTATAACCGCTCACACTTTTCAAACGAAATTTTTTAAAACTTTTTTGTTAATTTGCGAAGAAGGCTGTGTATACAAAATTTCTTTACAAGTAGAAACTGTGTTTATTTGGTTTTGTATGTCCCTCCATACTACAAGCCCCTTCCGAATATTTTCAAAATTACCGAACTATCTGACTACCAGTTTAGAATGGGTTTTTCCTACTTTACTAATTTGTAACCATCCTGTTATTTATCCTTTCTACACAATTTGTCATTTATTTATTTCTTGTATTCGATACAACGAAGAAACCTATTTATTAGTTAGCATGAAGCATCTGTAGAAGATGAAGTTTCACGGAAACGAGGGTCATGCGTTATTTTACCTTGTGTATATAAATGAATATGTATATTGTTTTTATAAACCATTGTTTTGATATCTTTTTTAATTTGCGCAGTGTATTTCGCAAGTAGCACGACTTCAATGAAAAAAATTGGAATTTTTAGACTTTTGAAAGAAAAAACAACATATGTTATACCGTTTTCGAAAAAGAAATAGGCTAGTTTTTAAGATCATTTGCTGATTCTGTCTGGTACAATATTTTTGTCACAGTAAATAGTCAAACTTTACTTAAGGTTTTCGGATTTAAATTAAATTGAAACAACTTGATTTTTGTTGAGGTTAGCGAGCTAGTTTTTAATGAAATGATAGGTCGATTGTCTCAACCATGTATTGATAATAGCACAAGAGAAAAAAACCATGAGTTAGAACTTATTTATATTCAAAACAGGCGAGAAAATGGCCAAAAAGTATAGATTTTTGGAAAAAACATAAGAGTGGCAATATCTCGAAAACCAGAAAACTTTCACTAAGGTCATGTTGATGTTATCTGATTGACCTGAAGCCAATCTACCTCCAGTGTTATTTACGGGACACCCTATATATATATATATAAATGAATATAACTGCACAACTCATATAGTCTTGTGTAGTTTCTTCTCTTTTTTCTTTTCGCTAAGACTAGTTTATTCAGTAAGTGGCAAGCAAGACTGGCAAGTTTTAGCGCAGCATCGATGAACTAATATGCGCAAGACTAGGGCAAAACCAATTGTAATATTACTACTTCTGGCTTACCTTATAATTGAACTGCAACCACACGATGGCGAACGATAAATTAGAGGCTACACCTGAAACAGAAAATAATCACATAAGTAAAAAAAAAAAACTCGTGAGCAGCAGAGCATCATCACTAAGGAGCGAAATGAATGGCGTCGACATGCGACTCTATCGGATTGAATTATATTTTGAAATATCAAGCTTAGCAAACCGAATTGAAAAGTAGAAAATTATTTATTTAATTTTTAAAAAATTCGCGAAGTTCATCGTGGTAGAGGAAAAAAGTTGAAACCATTGAAGAAACGTACCTCAACATCAACTCAATCCACTTCGACCCTTCTTTTAAAAAAAAAAAAGTGCAGCGCGCCTGAAAAAATATTTATTGAAACCCACAAAGGATCTTAAGTCGACATAAACTCAATGTAAGTACGAAGGTACCAAATTTCAACCTTCTAACTCAATCTGCAGAAGCAGACAGTGGAGCTCTGCAATTTTTCAAAAATCGCAAAAAAAGCAACAAATATCTACGTACAAATGGCGGCGGATGGAAAAGTTCAACCTGAAAGTGATGATTGTATTTTTACATATTGCACTAAAGTTTATAGTTGATTAACCCTTTCCGGCCCAAATTATTTTTTTGTGGAAAAAATATTATGTATGGTTTAATAATAGTTTATTAGAGATACTCGAAGAAAATGAAACAAATTTCAAGATAAAAAACACAAGGATTATCCTGCAGGATTTGGTCACTCCACATAACCAGTAGGAACATATAACCAAACAATATAACCTATTTTGCGTAATATAACATGAAACAGTTTTTGTCATGTTTCAAACACAATTCTACTTTGCACGCTGAACATTTCTTACAAATTATAGAACTCATCTGCAACTGCATGAAGATTTTCTAATATTCAGTTATTGGGTTCCCAACCCTCCCGGATTGCCCGGATGACTCCGGTAATAATGGTCAACCTCCCGACTTCCGATTAGAAGCACAGTAGGTATATATAAATTAAAAATAAATAAATGATTGATATTTTCTTCAACCCCCTCCCTACTAAACTCCTTAAAAAAATCTCCCGGGTTGGTCCTTTCGAAAATTGGCAACTCTATTCAGTAGGTAGGTACTCCAAACTTGCTTCCTCAGAACTAAAATAAGATAACACGATTACGTAAGTGCCCAGTGGTCACTTCAGGAGACCCCAACAAAATTAGTAATTTCGAAAAAAAGGAAACATTTAAGTTCAATATATTCATGAAAATGCATAAGTAAGATATAAGTAAATAACTTTGGAGCCATTTTTCCACCATTCATAAATAAAAATAACAAATTCACACAGTTTCAGCAGATTCTCTAAGTAGTGTCCAACTATAGTAAACAAATGCACGTTATCCGCGCTTCGACTTATTTCGGTCTGTCTTCGATGAACACGTCAAATTTTGCTATGTTAGACAACCCACAAAACACACTGGTATACTGAAATAGCCAACGAGCAGTTTTACTCATGACTAACAAACTGTGGTCTTCCTAGCTAACCAGTTGCCCTGAAAGGGATATATATATAACTCATATGTGAATAAGCCAATAGAATCCGTGAATTATGCATAACTACTGCGTATTGATAAGTGAATTTACCCTTGACGACGTCATATAATCGTTTTGGTGTTTGGCCTCGTGTAAAAATGTGAATGTTATCTTATTGACGATGTTCTGACGTTAGTCAAAAAAAATTAATATTTTTTATTCGTTATATAATCGTAACGATTACCAACTCGAGCAAACGAAAAAAATCGTTTTACTAACTTCGTCACTCGGCGTATTCTTTTGAAACATCACTCGAGCTGCGCTCTCGTGATGTTTCCAAAGTAAAATCGATTATTTTCGATACTCTTGTGGAATTATAACTGAATATATTTCTAGTATACTTTCGAGTGTGGAATTTGTTCAAACTTCAATTTTTGTATAACTCTAGGAAATATTTCAATGTTCAGTGAAGATAAGAGTATTTCATATTTAGTGTATTGTAGCTTCAAAAGTGATTCCGAAGTACAGGCTGTCCCATTTTCGATGTCCTTACGGGGTAACTCCCTTATTTTTAAAGATAGAGATTTGCGGTTTTCACGAACGTTGGCTACTCTTTTGTGAATCTCACGATACCGTAAACAAAATTTTCATAGCTTGCTTCGTTTTTGAGATACAGGGCGAAGTTGAAAATATTGCATTTTGGTCCCCCTCCTGTATCACAGCTGTCTTTTAACTTATAGAAAAAAAAAACTATTTTTTATACACTTTTTTACGTAGAATCCAGTGGCGTAGTCGGATTTTTGAAATGAGCTGTCATTGTTTAGGTATAACCCAATGTTATAATTTTATAAATGGAACACTGTATATTTTTCCATATTCAAAACATAAATGTTTTGCGCTTTTCAAAAATATATAATACTTTAATTTCAAGTATTAGCCCTGTATTTAGATAATTTTTTTTTTTTTATGTCGAGTCAAGACAAATATCACTTTGATAGATCGTTCGGCGCAGTAAACAAATATATCACTTCCATTTATATAAGTAAGAATGGAAAGTAGTCATTAAAAAAATATTATTTAATATAAGTTACTAAACAGAGATATATTTAATGATTATAACAAAAATAGAAACTTGTATGTAACACTGCTACAAAACAAAGTTCTATTATTTTTCTGTTGAAAATGTTTTGTAAATATTGTTCAAATTACTTCGAAAACTTCTCTCGTGGCATTCATCAGAGCATCTCGATTTTCGTGCCGCGTGTGGTTTATTTTATTTTATTAAAATGCAATATTTTCAACTTCGCCCTGTATCTCAAAAACGAAGCAAGCTATGAAAATTTTGTTTACGGTATCGTGAGATTCACAAAAGAGTAGCCAACGTTCGCGAAAACCGCAAATCTCTATCTTTAAAAATAAGGGAGTTACCCTGTGAGGACATCGAAAATGAGACAGCCTGTACAGGTGCATATTCATCTGAATATTTCCAAACTATTAGTTGAAAAAAAAGGACTCATTTTGAAAATTTTCCAATTTTCAATATTTTATAACTTTCTGATATCTTCTATTTCGTTGCTCGTATTTCAAGAAGAAACTTCAATATTCAAAAATTTTTCATTTAAACTACGTTTCGGGTTCACTTCATTCATGTAACTGCACATTCATAGTGAAATTAAGTTTGAATGAAAATCTATGGATTCGCTTATTGGTAAAATATCAATGCAATCAGTAAAATTATGTTCTTCGAATTTGAAGTCACTCTTTCAATCATAACCGTTCTCAGAATAAGACTTCAACATTGTATCCGAAGCCATTTGTGTGAAAAATCATAAGATGCGACGAAAGAGCCCACAATGAAGATCGAAGACACATCAGGGTATAATTTATCATTTCTTACGTTGATGGGCGTTTGTTTCACGGCTGTCGAATCGCTTTTTTCACAATCGTTTAATTTTTTGCACCAATTTTTTTTTGGTGTTCTCTTGATAAAGAACATTTTTTACACGAATATTTCAATTTATATATTTAAGTTGAAATATATTTTTCGTCGCATAATGAATAAATCGCTATAGGAGTACACTAATTTCAGAGTGAAATTCTTTAAAAAGTTGTGAACCTGCTTGATAAGATTCATTTTTGATTTTGGTTCTATAGTTTCGGCTTGTTCAGAATAAAAATTGCTATTTGGTTCTTCAAAATACTACGATTGGTCACAGGGGCGGGGGTAGGGGTTAGGTTTTTGTCACGTAGTCAATGTCCTCTGGAAACGTGTTCGTTGAACATGATTGAGATAAAAGATAAATGAGAATAAAAGAAAAAATACTTTTGTTTTAGTAAATTAAGTTCCTGGTACATATGTTTTTTCGATGTTTGTATGGAGTATCTCAGTAACTATAGAAGGTAAAAAAAATGGAGGGCGCATACTCAATCTCTTTTGTCGAGACAAATTCACTGGCGAAACCTAAAATTCGCTGTCTTCTTTAGTTTCCGAGTTATAAACAAAAATTTCATTTTTCCACTTTAAGACAAGTGTGCATAAAATGGTTGTTTGTGAAGTTACGAGATAATTACTTTTACATAATTTAGGCACTTTTTTCTGAATAAAACAGTGGTAGAAATTTATTTTTTCAAATGGGAATAATGGTTGGCTGTGGTTTGGTTGGATCGGATTTTTTCCGATATATGTCAGGTTGCTTTTGATGTGTAAAGTTTTAATAGCAAGAATATTTTAGTTCATTACCTTTTGCGTTTTTATATGTACCTATTCCATGTAGGCAGGTGACATCTATGACAGAGCTTGTCCATTTCTTCCCATCATAATGTCAACTAACTGATTTAATCGTAAAAACAGTTGTGATATTACATCTGAGATATATTTCAATGGCTATCCAGGAAGAAGACAACCTAATAAATCTATTTTCAACTGATTAAAAGAAAATCTAATTAATTGTGAATCATTAAACAAGCCAAGACCAAAATACTAGATATTTACATAATTTTTTTTATAAGACATTACAATTATAAACAACAATTCAAATTACAATAAATGTTCAAACTTACATAAGTTTCATTGCGGTTGATACATAAATTACATCTCTTTATAACATTCTGAACTGCATTATGAATATGAATATTTGAAACTGAATTCACAAAGTATAAAATTTACGTGGCTGTCGTGTTTTAACGTATCATATATATCAAGAAAATCATAATAACCAACGGTACTACGAAATTTTGAATCAGTAAATTATTGAGGAATTCGTGGACAATCCACCCTTAGTTGAGACACAAAATCAGTTCTTCCAACATGATGGTTCACCGCCTCATAATATAAGTACCTTTTCAGAATTGTTTAATACTAATTTTGGAAATAACTGGATGATGAATAATATTCCAGTCAGGTCGCCACCACAATACCTGACTTTAACACCACTGGATTTTTTCTTTTGAGGATATATAAAAGACAATTATATAAGAAAACCAGTAACAATAATAAAATAAACATAGACAAAATATTATTGAATTGTGAATTACATTTTCAAATAATGATAATATATATATATGCATAATGCAGTTTAGAATATTATATAGATAGGTATGTAATCTATCTATGAACCATAAAGTACATCAATTCTTCACAACATTTATTGTAATTTGTATTATTTTCTTATAGTTGTAATGTCTTATAAAATTAGATGTAAATCTCTAGATTATACAGAAAGTACCTTAAAAAAATGTCTCGTAATTTCACAAACAACCATGATATGCTCACTTCTCTGAAAGTCCAAAACTTTTGTTTATAACTCCAACAATAAAAAGACCGAATTTCGATATTTTGGGTTTTCGGCCATTAAATTTGACTCGAAAAAAGAGATCTCAAAAAATGCACTCTCCATTTTCTGTATCTCCTATAGTTACCGAGATACCCCATACAAACATTGAAATTTGCCCACTCTGTAAGCACTCTATATTCGTCACACCGCAACCGTTATATTAATAAAGACAAATCATGAGCCAAATTATTTTTTTTTAAAACTTTCTGTCTACACAGAAAAATGATTAAAAAAATATTTATGAATTACTACGTGAAAACTGGAGGGGGAGGGAGGGGGTCTTGGAATATACTACGGATGGTCACCGAGGGGGGGAGGGGGATAAAAAGTTGTAAAAACTAGGTCACGTAGTTTGGGTACGTTCCCTTACTTCACTGTATTGGAAATCAATAGTGAGTTGCATGTTTTTTTAGTCTGATATTATATATATATATATATATATATATATATATATATATATATAAATGAATATATATATATATTCTATCATATATATATATATATATATATATATATATATATGATTAACAAAACTAAATTTGAATTTACTACGTTTATTATCACAAAATATTTTGAAAAATATAACACTGCGACTGCAATTTCGGTCACTAGACCATCATCGGGCAGATTGAGTTAAGAACTGAATACAGAACAATTATAGATTTGTGCTTACGGGTGGGAAAAAATTATTGCAGCTACCTAAATAGACAAGAGGAACATATTTCAAGAAGGGCTAATCGAGTGAATTTCACAAATTGGTACAATACAATGTTCTTAGAAAAGTCATTATTGTTTAAATACACTCAATATAGGAGAATATATCAAGTCAATCTGGTCGTTCAGCGAGATATCTTTTGCATTATTATGCATGATGATGGTCTAGTGACCGAAACAAATTTCTAATTGTTCCCCAATATAAGTGGTGGTCGGAAACACTATCTGTATCACAACCCAGAGCGCCCTCCACGAATGATATTGGAAACCAACAATTCACCGTTCAGATCGAAAATGCAGAAATTCGTAACGAGAACACGTACCTCCTGACATGAAGATATCTACTCTACAACAGTGGCGTATATGATTCCAAGGGACAGTAACATAGTGATTCAAAACCTCTGGATTTACTCACGAGAGCGCCTCCGTAGATACTAGCAGCGTAATACGCAATAAACAACAATCAAATCAAGAAAAACATACTTGTTGACCAGAGAAGACAACACTTCGCAACCTAACTTATTATTTTGTTCGCATTTAAGACATTATTTCAAACTTAGATTTAAAGAACAATTTTGTATTAATTTTTCAAGCATTTATCAAACATAGTATCAATAATATTTTTGAGACAGAGACAAGCCACGATATTTTATCAACGTAAACTGAATATATACAAGATTGGCTAGAAGTAACCGGCATTCCATCTACTAGCACAGACGAAATAAATTGATCGAGCCATCTTACCCGCTGCGCCATCTCACTCGACTTTACCCTATTGTTCCAGAGCCAGTATTGGGGATGTAGAAAGTATTGTGAGAATCCGAATCAAAATCTGGGTTAAAGAAGAAGAAAATGACTACTGATCAGAAATACCTACATGGTCTCCGACAAAGTGAGACTTCCGCTAGAAGACCTTTCAAGAAACTCTCAAAAAACTGCTTAGCCTCAGCAGGACGCAATTGAGGGATAGGAGTCATGGCCGTCAAATCGCCACTGTACATAATTGGCTTATATGCAGAGGAACATACTTACTATGTAATCAGGAAAAAGAAATAGTTCAACACGTCATATGTCAATGCAATGACCTGAATCGCAAGATACAGGCTATTTTCGGGAAAGTTTAGCTAGGTCCGCAGTTAGCAAGGAACCCTTGTATTATTACGGACCTGTACAAACTAGTGCTGGCAAAAATAATGGATTGGTCACCTTAGACAGCAGGATGCACAATAAGCAATAAATGCTGCAGCGCAATGACTTGGTACTGGTGAAAGGTGTTTTTATTATGTTAGTATCTGATACTACCCGAGAAGAGCGCCTCTTCTCGGACTTGGGTGAACGATTTCTACCTTGAGCCCTATAAATAAACAAGAATGTTTCCTTTTTCTTGTAAGATTTCACGATGGATCGCGATATCACCTTCCTTAGACGATGAATGTTAGAAATGTTAAGATGTTTTGAGACTCATCAGTATCAACCATCCATCTACCGAATGTGATAACCAACCTAACATATCAAACGTTCTTGTACTTTCCTCCTGGCAACAAAATGGCATATAAATATGACACAGCGCCGCCAGACCGAAACAAATGAACCACGTCTTTTAGACAAGTAAAACAGTGCGCAACAAGATCTCGTACTCAGTAACACCAGAAGGTGGCTACGATATCTACTAAGCTAGAGTACGGTTGTTACTCATCATATCGATGTAATGCACAATTTGCACACCGCAGTGCAGTAGCAATCGCTCCGAATTTCATTCCTCTATAGGTAAATGCATACATAAAAATTCATAGTGTATATATATATATATATCAATATACACCACATTTTTTCGTGTTTAAAAAGACAGGTCCGTGACTATAAACTGAAGTTTGACTTCAGTGTATTATGTATATATATATATATATATATATATATATATATATATATATATATATATAATATATTATATATATATTATATATTATATATATATATATATTATACTATATATAATATTATATATATATATATACTATATACATATATATATATATATATATATATATATATATATATATATAATATATATATATATATATATTAATATATAATATATTATATATATATATATATACTATATATATAATATATTAATATATATAATATAATATATATATATATATATATTATATATATATTTCATATATATATATATATATATATATATATATATATATATATATATCTTCTTCTTATACTTCGAGAAGACCTCAAGGTCTGTTCATTGCAAAGGCTCAATTCGGTTGGTTATCCTGTGAGACAGAGCTCCAACGATCCTTCGATCTCTTAGGTGGTCTCCCTAGCGGTCGTCGGTCTGCTGGTTTTCCATCTCTAGCGGTATATGCTAGTTTTTCTTGGTTCATTCTGTCTATATAGCCACGCCAATATCTTCTCCTTTTCCTCCCCATCTCAATATGTCCTCCACCTTGCATGCTACGCTCTTATGTCGTTGTTTCTCACCGTATCTCTAAGTGTCTTCCCTGCGATGGTTCTTAATGTTTTCATCTCCGCTGTTCTGAGGATGTTTTTTTCTTCATTCGTGTCAGCTCTCATCTCGATACCATAGGTTAGCACCGGTTTAACACAGGATTTATATATCCGCACTTTACTATCAATGCGCATGTGGTTGTTTTTTCATACGATATCTCTCAGACATCCTGAGATTGTTGCGGCTTTGTTGACCTGTGCCCTTATGTCGTTTATCGGGTTGTTGCTGCTTGATGTGTCCCCTCCTAGGTAACAGAAGCTCATTACCTGTGCTATTGGTTTATTGTCTATTACGACTTTACACCTTACAGGTTCTTTGGAGAAGGTACTACATTTTTTTTTATCAATGGAGATTGATATGTTGTATTTTTCACTAGTTTGATAAAACTTATGAGTTTGCCTCTGCAAATCGTTTTCTGTTTCTGCCAGGATTACCGCATCATCCGTATAGCACACCAAGCTGATTGATTTGTTATTCAATGTTTATCCCCGGTTCATTGTTCACACACACTGTGTATAATCTCGTCCACGACAAGGTTAAAAAGGAATGGGCTGAGACTATCACCCTGTCTTATTCCTGTTAGTGTCGGTATGTCTTTTGTTGTTTGTTGGTCCACTTTTAATCTTGTACTTGTAGTGTTGCCCGTGTTCAGATTTCTGATTATATTTATGATTGATGATGGGATTTGTTTTTGTTGCTTTTGGTAGGTCTATAAGACACACTTAAGCAGGGTAGCCGAATACGATCGCCTTCTCCTTCACCTGTTTCACAATAGGTAAACAGGACATCAGTTGTCGATCTGTTCTTCCGAAATCCTTATTGATCGTCTTTGTTTTCGATGGTGCGTTCTAAAATGCTTTTGACAATGCTGGTGAGCAGTTTCATAGTGGTGCAAAGCAGGGTTATGCTTCTGTAGTTCTCCGGATTGATGTTGGTTTATGAAATATATATATATATATATATATATATATATATATATATATATATATATATATATATATATATATATATATATTATATATATATTTTTTTTATATATATATATATATATTATATATAATATATATATATATATATATATATATATATAGTATAAAAGGATATCGACCGTACGCGTATGAAATAGTAAGGAGCCGTTTATTGGGGTGTGCGGTCTGTTATATATAAAAGAAAACTCTACTTTTCCTAGCCTACTCAATATTTCGTCAAACTTTATTTGACATCATCAGGAGTCTAATGTAAAGATTGGAAAGTAAAACAAAAATAACACCAGAATACAAAAACCTCAAACAACTTACAGTTTAAGAGTAAAATTCAAACACAGAAGGCATCACATCGACATGTTAAACAGTACTGATCACCACATGGGAACAAATCTCCCTAACAACTGTCTAATTTTTTCTTTCATTCTCATAGAGATAACACAAATATGTGGTGATTTTATTAATTCATTTTCAAACTAAATGAACAAAAAAGTTTACGACGACATGTTAACTTTGACTGTACAATCAGGGTGTATGAAATAATAAATTTTTTTCTTCTATTTAGCCAATTTTAAAATATTACTGTAAATGCTGCTTTAACTGACCTTATCGGACTTAAAATTAATAATGGTTCTTATCCTTCTTTATGCAACACATTTCCAGCGAATAAACGGTTTCCATAATTAGACTGTTTTCAAAACACTGACATTATTATAAATCAAAGTTATGGCCTGTTTTTATATAATGATCCACTAACAGCCACAAAAGAATTTTTTACCCAATCGATAATCACTCCTGTGCTGTGTGATTCTCTGTTTAAGCCACTGGGCGGTTTGTCCAATGTAACAACCCTGACATCCCAAACAAGGTATTTTATATACTACATTACTCTTGAAATCCACTGGTGTTGGGTCCTTTACATTTGAAAAGAGCATAGAACTCTTAACTAAATTATATTTAGCGATCTTAAGCGCCGGAAAATCCTTGAAGAGGTACAACCAAATCCGTCAAACCCCTTACGAAAGGCAATCTTTTATATTTAAAAATCGCCTTATCTGTCTCCTCGGTCGGCCCGTCATAAAAACCAGAATTATAGATTAATTTATTCAAAATATTTTTAGGGTAGCCGTTATTGTGAAATATGAGAAAAAGTTTTCTTAAATTATCTTGTTTGAACTGCTCATCGCATATATGTATGACACGTTTTTTCATAGCAATGACCGTGTTGAATTTCTGATTTTTAGGGTGGTTTGAGGAATAATTCAAAAACCTTCCTGAGTCGGTTGGTTTCTCATACCAATCCAGAATTATTTTATTATTGTCCGTTCTTATGACTTTCTTGTCCAAAAATGGAACACTTTGCTGATTTTATTTTTCAAGGGTGCCTTGTGTGTTTGAATTTTACTCTTAAACTGTAAGTTGTTTGAGGTTTTTGTATTCTGGTGTTATTTTTGTTTTATTTTCAATCTTTACAGTAGACTCCTGATGATGTCAATAAAGTTTGACGAAATATTGAGTAGCTAGGAAAAGTAGAGTTTTCTTTTATATATTACAGACCGCACACCCAATAAACCTCCTTACAATATATATATATATATATATATATATATATATATATATATATATATATATATATATATATATATATATATATATATATATGTATGTATATATGTATATATATATATATATATATATATATATATATATATATATATATATATATATATATATATATATATATATATATATATATATATATATATATATATATATATATATATATATATATATATATATATATATATATATATTTCATTAACCATCAAATTTTGATTATGTTCTGTAACTCGATCACAAGAGATCAATATCACAACTTACTAGATCGGATATGAGTGTGCCATCTATCGCCTCCTTAAATTTATGACTATTCAATTCATGTAGTACTAAAATTGAAATTCAAATCGAAACAATATGTTATGTTATCTGTCCATTTGGTTGTACAAATTGAAATTGATTTCACATCATAAGTAGCGCTCCATTGCAAAATATTTCCCCATCTGATATGGCATGCATTCAGGGTTTTAATATGAATAATATCTACACAAACCCACTATTCAATTTGAAATGCATCACAATAAGGAAATTACAATATCGACCAGTTGTTCAAAATTATTATTATCTCAGTTAATTTTCGAAATTAGCATTGGCCAGTTAGTAATATGATTCGAACTTCGGTTGAAATGAGAAAATTGGGTTAGTGAAAAATTAAATTTATACGATTCCCTGTTAATGGAATTTTCTATATTTATGTGAAAGACAATTTTTGAAGATTGTTTAAAATACTTTGTTAATAATACCGGAATTTTATCCTAATCCAACTAGACTTACGTTTATGTCTGTTTCGAATTTTCCTCCAGCGAAAAAGCTGATCTGACATCATGTAGTAATTTCTGCAATACAATTCGCGCAAAAATATTCCGAAATTATTTTTTATCAATATAGTTCCACGTCTCTAGTGACCAGATTATTTTTTTTATTCGTATTTTTCCGAAATTAATAGAAAAATTAGTGCTGCACCGTATTGAAAGTTCACAGTGATTTGCGAAACATATACAATAGTCTTCTTCTTCTTCTTCTATTTGAAAACCCTCCCTATCGGGAGGGTGATATGGGCTAGCTGCTATGGCTATTTTGCCCAATACAAATCGTCTTGGGCCGGGTCTCTGTTACCAGAGGTCTTGGATTATACCAATACCCGGCTTGCTTGATTCAAAATTTTATTTTAAACACTTATTGTTCACCATATCACATTACATTTATTGTCACACACGTGGTTTTGACTTAACCTCTAAATCTTGGGATTCAGAGGTTAAGCGTGTGTTCAGTTTGACGCTCAACCTCTGCAATCCATATACAATAGTCTGTCCAGTGATAGTTGGCGTGCACGTCACAGTCATGCGCAGATAGAGACCCAATGCTGCCTACCGAATAAATAAAATTCGTAAGTGATTTTGAAAAAGTAGTTATTTGGTAATAGTGACCGGCTCATATATTTCGACAAAAACTTATCAAATCGTATGTATCTCTCAAACAAAATCAGCATTCCGAGTAATAAAAATAAGTTGAATGGTTGTTAAGTTGTCATTTTATTTAAAAATTTGCAATTTTGTCGGCCCCTTTCGACCAATGCGCCGGCAATTAGCATCTCACGTTTGACAGTTGCCGAGATAACCTAGTTCTTGGAAGATTTTGTAAGTAAAAGTTCGATTTATCGATCGATGAATAAAGAGTGACACTTCTGGTAGGGAATAATGTTTAATTTACCGCTAAAAATGCCTCCATGTCAAACATGCCAGATATCTCGTTTTTGTTGGAAATTGGATCAGCTAATTAGATATATGATTATTTATACGATCAACGTCATATACAATTGATGACGTGCAAGCCAACTCTCGCTGGACAGAATATATATATATATATATATATATATATATATATATATATATATATATAAATATATATATATATATATATATATATATATATATATATATATATATATATATATATATATATATATATATATATACTAGCTGACCCGGCAAACGTTCTGCCATATAAATTATTTTACTATCTAAAATATAAATCCGCGAAACCCGATGTGTGCTACGCCCATTTCTGCACCCGTCGTACGCCATAGATGCGCTATACCCCTTAATTTTTTATTTTCATTTTTCGGACAAAATTTTCCGTTGTATTTTTTTTTATGATTCAAAAATATATACAACCCTAAATTGTCACTTTTCTACGATCAACCTCTATTTTTTATTTGTTAATTATAAACTTCAATTTTTTTGGCAAGATTTTTATTTTTATTTTGTCATGACAGAATAAAAAAATTCATATTACTCTAAATTTTTCACCTTCCTACGATTAACCCTTATTTTTCCATCGCGATTTTCATTTTTTTTTATCCACAGATCCGCAATAGGGTTGCAAGATGGCAATAGAAAATAACAATAGTCGGTCTCAGAATAGGTCGTAATATATTTTTAATACCTCTAAGTGATTAGGTATAAAAAATAAACATTTTTATAAATTTTTTCGACAAAATTTTTTCTTTTTATTTTTGTATGATTTTGCATCAAAAAATACATACAACTCTAAATTTTCACCCTTCTATCAACAATCCATATTTTTTAATAGTCATTTTAATAATTTAAACAACGTTTGCCGGGTCAGATAGATCGATAGATATATAAGGTAATCGACCATTTATTGACACATAACCATTTATTGACAGTCTTCTTCAAAATGTTAAATTTTAAGAATTTATGCGCAGATAAAATTGAATAAGTGGCAACTATAATTAGTTTGATATGTTAGGAAACCCTGTAGCACGCCACAATATTTGTACGGGAATTTATTCCAGTGTATGAGTGGAGCATGCTTAGTCGTGTATCCAATATTGTGAAATTTGAGTGATATTTACGTTGAAATTTAAGGTGGGTACTTTTTTCAAAAGTTTATAGGGTGTATGTTTGTTGTTGTATTAATGTAAGTGAGCTATTTCTGCCTCAAGAAGGGTTAGTATAAGCCATAAACAGTTGCAAATCATTCCAGCATCGAGCATGTGTTCAGAAACTTGCATGCCAATAGTTGGTTAACTGAAAATCTATTTTACCAATTATGGACGCATATGTCCATAATAGGTTTTCATGTTCTTTTGGAGAATTCAATACAGTGTAAAAGTTCGTTGTATGTGGATGCTGCCAGTGCCGATTTTTTGCCCGAAAAATCAGTACAACCAAATATTGACATGGGGTGTCAATAATTGGTTACAAGGTGTCAATAATAGGTATTTCGAATAATTTTTCAGAAATGGCTTCAAGAAAGAACTATACTCTTGAAAATATGGCTCAAGCTCTGAAAGATGTGAAGAGAGGAGTTCCTGTGGCAACAGCCGCTAAAATATATGGTGTACCTAGAACTACGCTGCTTCATAAAAAAAGAAGGTAGATCTCCGTTAGTTTGCTCTCCAGGACCTGCAACTATACTAACTACTGAAGAGGAGTCTTTTCTAGTTGAATGTATTTTAGCGTTAGCGGGCAGGCACTTTCCAGGCACAGTTATTTGATTCGGTTCAAAAAATAATGAAAGAATCAAAAAGGCAAAAAGTTTTGAAAATGACAACCGACTCAGTGATAAATGGTACAGGTTATTTTTGAAACGACATCCAGAAATATCGCAAAGAATTTGCCAAACCTTAGCACCATGTAGAGAATCTGTGACTGAGGCCCAAATTAGAAATTAGTTTCATTAGATAAAATCATATATGATTTCTAAAGATATTTTACACGTTACAAATGATCCAATTAGGGTGTTCAACACAGATGAAAAGCTTTTTACCTTTCGCCAAAGTCCGATAAAGTTTTAGTAAGGAAGGGCGACAAAAGTGTTTATACATCTGCTGGAGATGAGAAAGAAAACTTGACTGTTTTGGTCACTACTAACGCTGCAGGAAACATATAAATGAAATGTAGAAATGAGGACAAAACAATGTTTGTTTTTAATGAGAATGACATATCAACGATAACCGAAGACTGTATTTTAGGAGTTCTGCCCACTCCAGAAATTTTGGGAACAGGAGAACGGCAGAAGTACAAATTCACTTTGCCTGTTGATATATATGAATCGTAAATTTTCAATTTTTAACTAATATTTTATATGTTTACATTCCATAATAACCTGAAATTTAGATGTCAATAATTGGTGTGTCAATAAATGATTTTTGTTGAAATATGTGTGTCAATATTTGGTTTGTAAGATATTTTTTAAATACTTTTTTATTATTTTTTTAAAACATATTCACATAGTTATTTACCAACATTTAGATTCACTCACTTGAAATCCAAGACAGTTACTTTTGTTGAACATTTGATTGGAATATTTGAGACAATTATTTTTCTTAAGATTATCAAATATAGGTGAGTATCCAATTTTTTTTTCTAAATGTGTCAATAAATGGTCTGTTACCTTAGGTAGATAAATAGTTAGAATGATATATAGATAGTTAGATAAATAGATAACTATCTAGATAGACAGATAGATAAAAATAATTTATATGGCTGAACAACGTTTGCCGGGTCAGCTAGTATATATATATATATATATATATATATATATATATATATATATATATATATATATATATATATATATATATATATATATATATATACTTCCAATGTATTTTCAAATTCTGTATGAACACAGTTAAAATCGGCAGATCTTGTGCTACACCCCTACAAGTTGTGGAAACATTCTTTTATCTAAAACATCATTCTGTTTTTGTGTAAATTCCTGGAAACCGAACAGTCAACCGCAAGTTTGAAGTTTCCAATTCGTTAGACCCTTTTTCCAATCGCAGTGAAATTTGGAATGCCTTGTAAGATTGTGTTTGACATTTGGCTATGTATATTGAAAATTCCAATTCACTCAGAAATGCATTTCCGGCTTACGGAAAGCAAATTAATATTTATAGAACATGGCATTTCCCGAAATGAATCATTCATGAAATGTCTGAAAAACTATTTACAAACAGTAGGGAAAATACGGACACAAAGGAAAAACTACTCGAAGGAACTTCTGCAAGAAGTGTTTTTATCAAAACAATCCATTTGTAGTAAGGATATGAAAGGTCATAATTAAAATGAAGTCAACAATAGAACAGCATCGACAGTTTTGCTAATAATATTAGTCATACCTTTCGTGAAAATAATCGTTCTTTGTTTCCTTGTGCAAATTTCGAGAACGTTCATAAAGAATCGCAAGCGCCCCGAGATGATTTCACGAAAATGGCGTGATTTACCTTATATTACATTATACTGGATTTACACCGCTGCAATTAGTACCAAACCAGAAACACCTCTGAGTAGGCTTGCCATATTTTTGGTGAGTGAAACCGGGACACATTAATAAGGGATGGCCTTACCGGAGGGACTATTCCATACCCCCAGTAGAGAGGGGTCACCCCCTGGAAATATTTTTAAAAATCGGTAGCAAAATGGTGAGTTTTAAGCCTTTTTCTAAGCCTCGCAAGTGACGGGAGCAGGGAATCTGGAACCCTGAATTGTTTGTCCTACACACCTTTTAAAAACAAAAAAGAAATTTTTGCTTCTTAAAAATATATATTTTTTCCTTTTCAATTATAATTTTTAAGAAGAAAGAAGCATACTTCATAAAATGTTCAATTGAACAATTACTAATAATCAGACAATTTTTTTTTGTCAAACTAAAAAACAATTGACAATGTTAATCTTTGCTTCCAAAAAAAAAGCGCTCACGTCTCTCTGTGCGATAAAGTGTACACCTCTTCACTAGGTAGTGCTCACCCTTCTCATAGGCCTGTTGTAGAATTAAACTACATACAGCCATTATCCATTACTTTTTATATCTTACACCCTTTTCCAGGACATCGATGAAAGCAGGCAGGACACCGGGACAAGAGCAAGATACCGGGACGTATGGCTAGTCTATCTTCGAGGGAAGATCGCTCCATAGATTCAATTGTGCTTCTTGTGGATAAGTGGAGCTAGTGCCGTAATAAAATCTGTAAGAATGACATAATTCGGCAATTTCCTGCAATGTTCGAGGGAATGGAGATGAACGGTTAACGACGGGAAGTTTATAAATCTCACAGCTATATTCTGAATCAAGTCGAGTGGTTGTAAGGAGTACACAGTGACAGAGCTCCAATCATGAGTATTTCAATGCTGGATGAACTTGAGTCAGATGTCAGATTAAATTGGAGTTCCTGAATGATGCAGTTTCTTGGTTGACTTAATAGTTTGGTCAACTGAAGATCGCTGAGAGAAATGTTTCTTGGTAACCTTGGGTGCTTTTGCTTGGTGGTATTAAAATCAAACATACTATCTGATCAGTCAGTGATTTTAAGGAAGCTATTCATACACTCAGCTTGTTCAACAATTCGAAAAATAAACGCGTGAGCAGCAGAGCTCCTCTCACTAAGGTAGTACCTATTTGCCCTTAGTTCTGTTCGTTCTCATATAAAAATAGATACATAACCCACTGAGTCGATTAAGGGGTTGAAGAGATTCACAGAGCTTGAAATTTTGGCATAAAATCCACGAAAAAATGGAATCTATACATTAATCAGGTTGAGAAAAATAATACTTCCTTTGCATTAACTAAACTACGTATTAATTCAACCCTGGCACACAATCTGCAGAAGCGCGCAGGAATACTGAAACCACGAGAAAAAAAAGGAAACTCTACACAAAATGGCGGCGGCAAGCGAAAAAAGTTTATGCTGCCAAATGACACTTTCTTAACATGAACTTAATCCACGTAACAATGTCAAACCACAATTCAGTGGGACATTGGGAGTGCCAAAATCATTCAAAAACCTGCATGCCCCAGCTGCATACATCCTTGAAAAAGACATAGAAGACTAATTTTCGGATATGTTATTCTACAAATATCTCCCACCAGTAAATTTTCGCTCATACGCCTCCCCGCCAATCCATTCTTTAGTTATTCTGCCACAGAACAATCCCTGATAAGGTAAATTGCCAGTTATTGACACATTAAGAAAGAAATTTGGATTCAAAAAATCATATTTTTTTTCAGTTGTAGTTTTTTGCTGTTCAACAATTATACCGAGTTGAAGTAATATCTAAGTCAATATAATTGTGGAAAACAAATATTATAAAATGTTTTTTTGATATTTTTTAATAATTAAAGAAAAAATGGGACAGGAGGATTAGTTATTGACATCAATTTTCTAGTGATTGACGTCCCAGTCATTGACAGTAATTAAGAAACCATTTTGTTGAAGAAAACTATTTTATAGCTTCCTCAAAAGCGAAAATTAGATCTTAACTCAAATGGAAAACCTCATATAAATTTCACACTACAAACGGAACACATTATTAAAGTGGATAGTCGTGGACATCTACTGATTCTGAAAACTCATATTTCAACCTTTCTCCTACTGCTTCCATTTTTGGAAAGTCCATTTTTTTATTAGTTGTGACAATTGGATAACTGATACATCATCTTCTTTCAACTTGAACGTTGTTTTTTCTTTGTTGCAACACACCATCCCCACTTCAGCTCATTTATGTTCTTGAAACAGTTCCTGCACTACACGCACATATAATTTTTTTTTTATTCTTTTCAGTTGGAAATGACACTAGAACGTAATCCCCTTCTTTTATTTCTTTCAGAGGTTCAGAAGCAGTAAAGAAAGAAGATTTGACAGATCCGCTGTATTCTTCTTCACTAAATTTATTTTCATCCATGCTGTCACTTGGCACCCACTCTTCTTCAGAAGTCGAGCTTTCAATTTCATATTTTCGCTGTTTATTTGTCTTGTTGAGTGCTCCCGTTCCTCTTCATCGAATACCTGCCTTTTCGCTCTATGTTTTTTAATTATGTTGTCCATTTTTTCTGTTCTCTCAAAATGGCCTCTTCTATCTGAATCGTTTCTTTTTCTTGTTTAGTATGATATTTTTGCCAAGCGGAACATGTTACCACGGAAGGTATTTTTTCTTTATTTTTGTTCGATATATATTTTTTTGACTGTTCTTCGGGCCAAAACTATGCATCTTTGAATGGGGATGGTACAAATGGAGCTGTAGTCTTCAAAGCTGGATTGTTTTTAACAATTTCTGGGGTGGAAGTTGATTTTATTGGGGTTTTGCTGCTGCAGCAACAGAAGATCTACATTGAACTAAGTCCAGAGCATAATTTATTTGCTCTTAAGTGTAATTCTTTTTAGGGACCATAATTAAGTAGCCTGCAAAAAACCATTCCCATGAATTCCAATTATTGACATCCCTGTCAAATACTGGATAGAATAATGTTTTCCTAAAAAAACTTATATTGGCAACATCACCCTTGAGTGCACATGTTTGTACTGTTAAAATAACTAATAGCTTCTTCAGACCAGTGTTTGATATGGGTGTCAATTACTGGAAATCAGCTTTGAGATTCCAATAATTGACATGTTAAAATTGTAATCTAAAATTTATAATAGATGATATTTTTCTAGCAAATAGTATTTTAAAGGTTTCTGCTATGTAGTTCAAGCAACAAAACAATTAAAAATATGACAGCATTTGTCAGAATTATTTTTTTAAATAGTACTTACCTTAACAATTTCAGTAACTCGGGTTACAATTTAGAACACGTTACAACAGAAACAGTACCCCTGTCTCAAAAAAATAAGGGAACAACATGTCCGACCAAAGCAGTGTTGCCAAATCACTATGATAATTGTAAATACTCATAATTATTGCAAATAAGCTTCTAGATATCTTATTAAATGAAAAAAAAGATGACGGTGTCAATTATTGGGAGGGTGTCAATGACTGGCAATTTACCTTACCTAATTTCAGAGAATTTGTGCTGACGGGGAAAGCCGCTAGATGCCAAAATGTACCAGGAAATATATGAAAAAAACTCTAAAATTACGGTCTAGCAGGTAAAAGGTATTTAAAAATCACTTCGGCACCTCAATTTTGAGTTTCGATACAGTGCAATAGTATATTATTTGAAAATACGACTACAAACTGTTTAATGGTAATTCATACCGAATAACGACATGTCTTCATCTTTTGGTAGAACAAGAGACACATAAAACTACTCAAACCGAGGTCTTAATCATCAAAATAGATCGCAAACAATAGATTGTAAAATTGACAATGTAATGTTGCCATTTTATATTATACTAATATTTCACACTTTTCACATTCGTTCACATCAAAATGTGAACAAAGTAGTAGTTTTTGACGCCAATTACAGTTACTTTCAGCCTTAAAATTTCGCCACGAATCCGTTCGTATCGATCATTTGTCACAGAGCCACATCCCAGAACAGTAATAAAATTTCTATGCCTCAGCCGTTGTCACCATCTGGTCAGGTTCGCACATTCAGTGACGCTTGTCCAAGTGGCCCAATCTCAAATGAACGAGCCCAACTTTGTATTCGGTTAAAGGCGGATAGCTGTCTATATTCAAAGGGTTGGTTGTCACGCCTCTCGGTTCGTCTGCCGCTTTATACACCAATTTAACTCGAAACTGAAATCGTTAATTCAAACTTGTATGAAGTTCGACCGGACTTGAAATAATTGATTGGAAGGTACTGGTTCTTTGAGATTTTGGTTATCAGATGTTGAATGTTTTTGGACGCCAAGAATTTTTAATTATTTACGATCTTTCAGCAATAGCGGAAGTTTGAAAAAAATAAACCAAATTTATTTAACAACTATTGAGGTTAAATAATAATAATAATAATAATAATAAATATATATATATATATATATATATAATATATATATATATATATATATATATATATATATATATATAATATATATATGTATATATAATATATATATATATATATATATATATATATATAAGGTGTTTGATATTTGAATGCTCATCCTGAAGCGCGATAATACCTGGGTCATTCCATGTCAAATCAACACACCCAATTTTTCTCACCATTTCAGATTTCGGTGAAATTTGAAATACTCATTGTGAAATCTGGAACTATATATATATATATATATATAATCTCTTGATAATTATTAGCAATAACAGGCTTGTTGAATCTTAAAAAACTTGATTTTATTGAAAAGTTGACGTTTCGCCACGACATTCGTGGCTTTATCAAAACTTTTGAGAAAAAATTGAAATTTCTTTGACATTTATTGATTTGAAAAATTTCTATAGAAACAGACTACTGTTTCACTAAAATTTTTTTCGGCTGTGGCCGTTCTTTGCTATTTATTACGTGCTATTCAGTCCAATATTAACATTCAAATTTGTTATTATTAGATGGTAAGGGAAACCACAGAAACCTTTACCCACGTAATGTTCGAAATAGGTCCAAATTATTTTGATTTTGAAGAGTCAAAGAATAATAATAAACAACAGTACACATCATTTGTCACAAAAAAAGAGTTTAATAATCGGATATATAGACAAAGCACTTAAACTTACTTCACCTACACACAGACATGAACATTACAAGATGTCCATAAATTACTCATAAAAAACGATTATCCAATAAAACTTATACAGAAAATCACTAAAAATAGAATTCATAAACTGTACAACACATTAGAAACATCAAAAAAAGAAAATATAAACAAAAAATATATTCCTCTTCCATATATTCCTCATTTAAGTAATAAAATTTCACAAATTTTAAATCCACACGATATTAAAGTAGCCCATACCGCACAAAATCAAATTAAACAAATATATTCTAAATTAAAAAGTAAAACACCTCTTCTGCAAAAATCTCATGTTGTTTATAGTATACCCTGTAATAATTGTAATAAATCATATATAGGACAAACTTTTCAAAATTTAGAAGAAAGATTAAAAGCACACAAATATACCAGAACACAAACCACAGCACTAATAAAACATAAAAACAATGAGAATCATACTTTCAACTTTAATAGCAGACAAAAATTTTAGAAATAGAAAAAGATCAAAAACGCAGAGAAATTTTAGAAATGTTACATATTCAAAAAAATTTAAATGAAGTCGTATAATGATAGAAACAGATATCAAACATTTAAGTTCAAATATACGCAGATTTAATTCAACAAACAAATTCTAACCACAACAACTCATCTTCTTAGACACAAAATCTAAACATCTAGAATTTTTCAATTTTTTCTGGAAAGAAAAATATAGTTTAGAACATGTGATCTCCAAAATCACAAGTAATGTCTTTTTAAAGACAACAATCAAATATTTTAAACCTATTTTGTACATTACGTGGGTGAAGGTTTCCTGTGGTTTCCCTTCCCATCTAATATCAACGGACCTGTCTGTTGATATTCGACTGAATAGCACGTAATTAATAACTGAAGACGGCCACAGCCGCAATGAGAAATTTTTGAAAAAAAAAAAGATAAATAGTACCCTATTATTATTATTCTTTGACTCTTGAAAATCAAAATAATTTGACCTATTTCGAACATTACGTGGGTAAAGGTTTTCTGTGGTTTCCCTTACCATCTAATAATAACAAATTTGAATGTTAATATTGGACTGAATAGCAACGTAATAAATTAGCAAAGAACGGCCACAGCCGAAAAAAAATTTTAGTGAAACAGTAGTCTGTTTCTATAGAAATTTTTCAAATCAATAAATGTCAAAGAAATTTCAATTTTTTCTCAAAAGTTTTGATAAAGCCACGAATGTCGTGGCGAAACGTCAACTTTTCAATAAAATCAAGTTTTTTAAGATTCAACATGCCTGTTATTGCTAATAATTATCAAGAGATTAGAAATAGCTCACAGGCAACAACAATTCGAATAAATATATATATATATATATATATATATATATATATATATATATATATATATATATATATATATATATATATATATATATATATATATATCATTTTTATCTCAAACTGTTTCCAAAATATGGCAGTGTAAAATTAAAAAATTTAGACCGAAAACTTACTTTTTTGAGATAGCGCTAGGAGCTATCCTAGTTGAGCTACAGAGCTGAAAGAGGTGTCATTTTGCAGCATTCTTTATGCTCTTTTCAGTGATATATAATATGCCATACGTTATAAAAGTTTTTTTGCCAAAATGTAGGGTGACCATCCGTCCGTATTTATACGGACATGTCCGTATTTTTAGCTCCGTGTCCGTATGTCCGTATTTTTCAATCAATGTCCGTATTTTTTCCAATTTTGCACAAAAAAAAATTTTTTTTTTAGTTTTCAAGGCCCGAGGGCGCCTAGAGTACCCAAAAGTTGTACGCGATTGCGTGTATCGACAGTGACGCGTGTGCATACGAACGAAATGTGTATAAGTGAAGTGTATAGTTGTGTGAGTGGCGTTGAACCCGTTGAACGTGTTTTGACTGTCAAAACACGTTCAACGTGGAAATGTCAAAATTTGACATTTCCATTCATTTTATTTTATAAAATTGTAAGGTAAGTTGATTGCAATCAGTGAATCAGTGTTCCATTGCTCAATAATCCCCGTGTAAGTATAAAATTATACATTATTTGATTATTTTCGACCATGATTCGTAGCGTTCTAAATATTTCGTGTTTATTTATTGCAGATTTTGCAGAAGTAAAAAATAATAGCTTTTCGAAATCTCCAAACATGTCAAAGCCACCGAAAAGAAAAGGCAGCAGCAGTAGCAGTGAAAGTACAGCAAATAAACGCAAATGTACATTTACAGATGATTTGCGCAGGGAATTTGCAAGTAGTTTTTGCAATGGCAAAAGTGAATGTTTTGCTCATTGCATAGTTTGCGATAAAGAAGTTTCAGTAGCAAATAGTGGTTTGTATTGTTTTTTGCTGGTGGAATCTTTTTTTTTTGTTTATTGTTTCTGTATTTGATAAGGGTGTTTGTGTTTGGAATATGTAAAAAAAGGGTGTAGGGTACAGGGTACTGGCTTTTACACTTTCGATTCTTTACCTAAGAATACCTATTGCATCACAATTCTTTTTTCATTTAATATTATAATACATTTGAAAAAAAAGCTCATTTTTATTGCTGCAGGGAGACGTGATTTGGAGGTACATTTGAAAACTACCAAGCACGAGAACAATGTGCAGACAGCATCAACTACGATTTCTATGAAAAAATTCACCTACAACAAGTCAACACCAGAAGCGCTAGCAGTGTGGGCCGCTGAAGGAATTATGGCATTTCATACTGTCAGGCATCATCAAAGCTATAGATCCATGGACTGCACCAGTCAACTAATGCGCAAACTTTTCAGCGATTCAAAAGTAGGAGAAAACATTTCTTGCGCTCGCACAAAAGTGGAAGCGATCGTTAATGGAGTTTTGTCCGGTCATTCTATCGAAACAATCCTTCAAGATTTGAAGAACATCCCTTTTTTAGCATTGGGACTGATTCGAGTAATCATGGTAGTCTAAAAATGTGCCCTTTGATTGTGCAATTCTTTGATCCTGATAAAGGAGGCATAGTTGTTAGATTGTTAAATGTCAAGGAAACAAAAAATGAAACATCTGAAACAATTGCTACCATGATCACAGAGGAATTGGATAAACATGATGGACAGAATTTGAGAAAAAAGCTAATCGCTTTGGGGGGCGATAATATCAATACAAACTTTGGTGGGCTGAAACGAAAAGAAGGAAACAATGTTTTTACTCATCTGAGAAAAGAAGTTAATGAACATCTTGTTGGAATTGGATGTCCCGGTCATATATTGCATAATTCTGTCCATCACGGCTTAGACCGATTCGGTTCTTTTGACATAGAGTCGATTGTTGTGAAAATCTTAAAGCATTTTTCTATTTACACCGTCAGAACAAATGAATTGAAGGGCTTTTGTGATTTTGTTGAAATCGAGTACCGAGTTTTGTTATCGCACGTCATAACTCGATGGCTCAGTCTCGCTCCATGCATTGACAGAATTTTGCAATTATTTCCAGCCCTGCAATCGTACTTTAAGTCAATTGACCAACCACCTGTAGTTTTAGAAAGATTTTTCAACGACGATTTTGCAGAACTTCAATTGTTGTTCATTAGTTCATTCATGACTATTTTTCACGATAATATCAAAAAAGTTGAAAGGGAAGAGAATTCTGTTTTGGAAGTGCTGAATGTTATTGATGAAATTTCGGAGATTTTAAGTAACAGATTTGATTCGAAATTCATTCCGTTCATAGTGAAACAGAAATTGAAAACGCTTGAAAATGAAGGTAAAGAAACTGAATGCAATAAATTCATCGAATCCATGCTTTCTGTGTATCAACAATCCAACCAATATTTACTCAAATGGAGTGAGTCATTGCGAATTTTAAAAAATTTTGAATGGTTGGATTTTAAGCCCGGGAAAAAGTTAAACTATGAATCAATGGAAAGAACTGTCGAATTTCTCGCATCGAAAAATATTGTCATCGATGATTCGAAATTATTCAATCAATTTGTGAATTTGAAAAACTTTCTGGCTTCGAAGGATTCAAAAGATGAATTTTTCAACAAATGCAGCAGTGCAAAAATGTGTGATTTTCTCAGTCAAAATAATTGTCTGGTAACTTGTTCGGAGATTGTCAAAATTGCGCAATATTTTTTTGCCATTCCCAGTCACAATGCTAATTGTGAACGTGTTTTCTCGTTTGTCAACATTCAATGGACCGACGAAAGAAGCAAATTTCTTTTCGAAAATTTGAAAAATCTCATTCTTGTTCAATATAATTTTAGGAAATTCGATTGTCTGCAATTTCACTCTTATTTGGAAAAAAATCCTGCGTTATTGAGAAAAATTGGAAGCGGTGAGAAATACTAAAATTTTGTACGTTGTAGAAACAAAAATGTTAACATTTTTAACATTTTTTGATTAATAAACTCTTGTTTTACTTGGAAATAGTGTTGATTCTTATTTTACATTCAAATTTTCCTATATGCATTTGAAATTTCAGCTACCGCCATCTAGGAAAATGAGATACAGAGTTGATGACCTTTTTTTTAGCTCTTTCGCCAAAAAAAATAGAGGTGTCCGTATTTTGTACTCAGGTCAGATGGTCACCCTACAAAATGCAAATTAATATTTTGACCTTGATTTTGACTTGATATTTTTCCAAAAAGTACATAATTTAAAATTTTCAAAATTATTCTACAAATAGTTAGCACTATTGTTAATCACCTGGTCAAATATAAAAGTGGGGTGGCAATGGCTTCATTGTCAAAAAAAGTTTACTTGGCACTTGTTTTTCTTCAATAAGCCGTTTTGCCCAAATTATAATACCCATGCACCTTTAAGACTTATATACTTTAAAACAAATTGGCATTTTATACCATTTAACACTAATATAAATAGATAATTCAAAAATCAAAACACTTACAACAAACTACAAAATAAAATATCCAATAAAAGATATGAAAAACTGTGAATATCAGTAACCTACTGTTAATCACTTGACAAAATTAAAATATCTGGGACGATGATGAGTTTCATTGTTGAAAGAAATTAATGACATGAGCTCGTTTTTTATTATAAAAACTAGCTTGCATAGCTGAATTTAACTGAATAGGCATTAACAAGAAACTTACCTGAGAAAAACTTTATTATTGAGTTATAAGTAGCTTTCCCCTGAATATAACTTTTTTTTTTGGGATTTTGGAGAACAGATTCCTCAATATCGGTTGTATCAATATCTGGCGATGAAGTTTCAGCAGCAACAAAAAATTTCATTAATGATATTTGTTGTGGCATAATGCTTAGATGCTATTTTTTTATTATCAATTGGGGACTCGCCTAGTTCTTAAAGGGATATGTTGAGTGCTTGAAAAACCATTGAGTTTGTGGTACAGTATGGGTGCAAAGGGACTGTTACCTCTGAAGCAGAAGAATATTCATTTTCAGCATTATTAGCGAGTAGCGCTGTATTCTTCAACTTGATCACGCCTTGTCTACATGTATCACGTATCATAGAGCCATTAGGTATTTGTGGAAATGATTCCAGCATCCCCACGATATTTTTCTGTTTTTTTTTGTCTCTACTGCATAGGTATTGAAGAATATATTCTGGAAAATCCCAAAAAATTGTACCTACCTACCTAATTGTTCGAAAGTTATTGTTAATGCCTATTCTGTTAAATTCAGCTATGCAGGCTAGCTTTTCGAATAAAAAATTAGCAAAGTGTCATTAATTTCTCTCAACAATCATCCTGGATATTTTAATTTTGCCAGGTGATTCATTTATTCATGACACACATATAGATAACACAGAATTAAAAATATAAAATACGAACAAAATAAAATAAAGATGTAAAGTTAACAGTATGTTATTGATATTTACACTTTTTCATATCTTATGTTGAATATTTTATTTTGTAGTTTCTTGTAAGAGATTTGATTTTTGAATTAGGTATCTATTTATATTAGTGTTGAATGGTATAAAATTCCAATTTGTTTTAAAGTATATAATTCTTAAAGTTTATATATTATAATATTGTTAAAGGTACTTAATTATAATACCTATGGGTATTATAATTTGGTCAAAACGGCCTATTAAAGAAAAACAAGTGCCAAGTGAACTTTTTTTTCAAACAAAGAAGCCATTAAGTACCGCCCCACTTTTATATTTGGCCAGGTGATTGACAATCTCGTTGACAAAAGTACTAAATATTCGTAGAATCATTTTGAAAATTTCAAATTATGAACTTTTTGGAAAAATATTAAGTCAAAATATGAATTTGTATTTTGTCGAAAACTTTTTTCTAATAAGGTATGACATATTATGAATCACTGGAAAGAGCATAAAGAATGCCGCCAAATGACACCTTTTCTAGCTCTCTAGCTCAACTATTACAGCTCCTAGCGCAATTTCAAAAAAGTAGGTTTTCGGTTTTTGGCCGAAATTTTGAAAGTTTACACAGCCATATTGGGGAAACAATTTGAGATAAAAATTTGAAATTTGGAATTTTTCGTACTTCCAGCATCCACAATGAGTGATTATTCCAAATTTCATCGAAATCTGAGATGGTGAGGTAAAAATTTAATTAAAATTGTGTTGATCTGGGTGTTGATTCGACATGGAACTACCCCCGTGTATGATTTCAAGAAATACTCTTCATATGAACATAGATCCGCAATCGCTATATTTCTGAGATGCAGGGTGTTGGAATTCAACAAAACAATGAATTTTAGTCCCAATATCTTTGAAACCGCTTTTTTTGATATTTGCATATAATAACAATTGCAATAAATTCGCATGGTGAGCATTATAGGCCGAATTCTTTGGATATTTACGAGGATATTTATTGAGATATGTATACTCATATTCTTAAGTGTCTAGACACATGTGTTTCTATAATGTAAAATTACTAATTCTACTCCTGACTTTTTTTTGAAACTTTTTCATCTTGAGTATGTGAAAAAAATTATTGTTGTGATATATGTACCTATAAATCTTTCTTGTTACTTATATCAAACCTAAATGAGTTGACTAAGAATATCTTGAAAGGAAACCGCGCAAATCAATTTCTTATTATTTTGTGTTAGTGATTTCTTTAATTTATAAACAACCTTTCAAAACGATCCTTACTTCTTGAAAGTTTTCGATCAAATCATGAATAACTTCATTTAATTCAAGAGATGTAGGTACCTACAAACGCTATATACCTAAACAATAGGAATTGTCGCAAAAACTTGCTCGTAACGAAGTATTGTGCAAGCAGCCTACAACATAGTGAACATCTGGAAGAATAATGAAAGTGAAATTTCAATTTCAAATAAGTAAAGCAATGATAGGTATCACTGCTTCACTTACATTGTTTATATATAATTTGGATCAAACTATGTATGTATATGATATCCTATTATTAAAATAATTAATTGAAATATTAATCTATGATTTAAACAGTAAACATATGAATTTTATTCGATTTGTACTTGCTTTAAGTAATCCATTATTTATTCAATTCATATGTTTGGAATTGGAAGAACTATTCGAATTTTGCCTATAAGTATGAAATATTGTACTCAAATACAATATGAAAAGAGCAGATTAAACGAGAATCATTGTTGTTACTTCAATCTCACAGAAATTTCAACATTCCAATTCTGATGCAGGTTCCTATTGTTAAAGATCCCATGAGTCAAAGATTCTCACTTGACAGTTTCAAACTATTTTAATTTTAATGAATAGATAAAAGACAAATTTATTCAGATTATTTTGTACTATATCCACGTTTGTATGCATTCAAATAAGCTATAGTTATCATTTAAGTTTGAACTTAGAGGTTATAATCAACATAAACAAATCATGTTATGAACAAAATAAAAATCATAACCAAGAAATCTGTTAAACTCACCGATTATTCCAGGAAAACGAAGGGTTTTTACAGAAAACAGACACTCAAGAATGGAAAAGTCAATTGAAAATCATTACACATCACAATTTAAACCCGAACTCACAATAAACCTTAAAATTAGCAACATTTCTACGAAGAAACAAGAAAATCAAGCGAACTAGGCGGCCATGAGTTCTCGATACACTCGCTAAGAGCACCCTCTAACGTCCTTCTCATGAATTTACGGATGCCGATAAGATAGAAGTCATCTGCCACTGAGTTTCCTCTGTTATTGAACATTTACGGGTTAGTGATGTAACTAGAAATAAAGATTCCGGGAGTCATATACTGCTCAACTTGTATTAAGTCTGACAGCTGTCTAACTTACTTCTAGCTAAAAATAAAACAAGTGGATATTAATACAACACTGTCAATTATAAATATATATATATATATATATATATATATATACATATATATATATATATATATATATATATATATATATATATATATATATATATATATATATATATATATATATATATATATATATATATATATATATATATATATATATATATATATATATATAATATATATATATATATATATATATATATATATATATATATATATATATATATATATATATATATATATATATATATATATATATATATATATATATATATATATATATATATATATATATATATATATATATATATATATATATATATATATATATATATATATATATATATATATATATATATATATAAATATATATATATATATATATATATATATATATATATATATATATATATATATTCAGTGGCGTAGATAGGGGGGGGGGATCAAGGGGATCAATCCCCCCCATGAGCCAATAAAAATTAAAGTAGAATTGAATAAAAGTCTTCGTATCTACGTATTTAAGAATACATGAAATTTACTAAGCACTAGCACCTCTTTTGATATTATGTATGTGCAATTATATAACAAATCATCTAGATATGTTTTCGTGACGACTGTGCAATGTAGTATTGTATAATTTCCGCGCTTCGAACAGGCCGACCAATCAGGAGCCACGAAATGGTCGCTCGCTATAATTATGCTCAGATTGAGCACATGCAAAGTAAAAATCTATTCATAATCTTAACATAATAGTAAATCAAGAAATTGAATCGTTTTTCTAATTTTGGGTACAGTAACTAGTAGTTTTGAGCATATTTTATTCAATGTTTAATTAGTAGTTTAATCGGTCACTATGAGCAAAAAACGTGTTTAAAAAATAGTATAGGTAGTATAAAATTTTGAAAGAGAAGAAGTGCGAGGAGCTTTTGGTTGACTTCTTCCTTCGTAAATAAAATTTTTCATTTCACATAAGTTTTTTGGTCCTAGTGACCGATTGAATTCCTGTTTACATTCGAGGAGCGTGACTTCTGCTTTTGGAAGATTTTCAATCAATATTTAATATCTCGAATATTTTTTGAGGTAGAGTAGGTATCAAAATATATATTATTCTCAATTTAAATACTCCATAATATTTTAAAGTTAATAAAACTTGTCGAGTTAGTAAAAGTTTTCTTGTGATGGCGTTCAATCCATTTCTGGACTTATACATCATGGATCTTGGAGAAAGATTTACTAATCATGAGAATATAGTCTAGTCAACAAGTGCTTTTTTTATTCAACTTTTTTCATGAGTCTCGGAAGAATATGAACAAGGTGTCATTCGATTCGGAAGAGCATGTAGATATTTTTCCAAAAAAGTTAAGTTCCGTTTAAGAAAATTGTGAAAGTTATAATTTACTGAAAGAAAAAAATATCTCAAAAACTAATTGATATTTTTGATAACTAAATGAAAATACAAAAAGAGGAGCATATTTTCTAAAAGTCTCCCGGAACTGTAGGATTTATATTTATAATTTTCTCAGAGGGGTAAATATACGGGCGAAAACAGGTAATCTGGCTTGAGAAAGTAACGCCCATTTCGGTCACTTTAACAATAAATATTATTCAACTAAGTATATTTAATTAAGGAATGAAAAATTTCAGGTTCTTACTGGATAGGTAAATGAACAATAATCCAGCCACAAAACATTTTTATCGTGATTTTTTAATCAGTTATGCAATAGTTTTTTGCTGCTTGAACAAGAACATTGCAAGTGTGATAACTGTTAAACTATAGATCTGATCTTTTTTCTTTCTACTTTAATAAACATAACTTTTTTTTCTTAATTCTCTTAAAAACAACGCATTCGTTTATGACAATTTTTTAAACAATAGGAGATGAATATTCAAAAAAAACCATATCCTTGTAGCTTCCGATAATAAAAAACGGATCATTAAAATTATAAAAATAATTTCATTTTGATGTTGAAAAACTACGTAAATTGTTAAAAAACAACTGTAAAATTGAAATTTTATTATTTTTTCAACGGAGATTTACTCTGAAGCTTCATAATTATAGCTCCAAGAATGAAAAAAAATCTCTGTTCTATTATAGTGAACAGTTGTCAAACTCACAATTTTCATGTTCAAGTACTTAAAAATTGTTAATTAACTATTGCATAACTATTTGAAAAATCGCTATTATCGCCAGATTACTGCTCATTCACCGATTTATTAACTGTCTGAATTTTTTCATTCCTCAATTTTCATATTTATTATGGTTGAATAATGTTTATTGTTGAAGTGTCCTTAATGCTCGTCACTTGCCCAAATCAAATAACCCGTTTTCGGCCGTATTTTTACCTCTCTGAGAAAATATTGATCCTCCAGTTCCGGAAGTTGAGTCTTTCTTTTGGGAAATTTCCTCTTCTTTTCGAATCTTTCTTCAGATTTCAAAAATCTCAATTAATTTTGGACATATTGGCACAAAACCAAACCCCATTTTTTCATGATATTGTTGATAACTTTCACAATATTCGCGAGCGAATTTTTATTTTTCTCAAAAAACATATACGTGCCACTCCGAATCGAGTGACATGTTTTGCTCATATTTTTCCGAGCCTAGCGAAAAAAGTTGAACAAAAAAGCACTTCTTGACTAAATGTAGTAGAAAGATTTTCGGTGTTTTTCAAGCATAATTTATATGAAATTGACAAAGCAGCTGATAAATTCACCAAAACTGACGAGTTTTATCAAAAATTTCTTACTACCACTCCTGTTGTTCTCGTTAGTTGAAAGTGTGGAAGAAATATTTAAATTATAGTGGCGATGTTAAGTCTAAAAATTCATTAAGAGAGCTGGATGATTGCCTAGATTTTTTTTTCGAATATGATGTTGCTCAGAATATTAGCTACGTTGCCGATATCGACGTTTGAAGGGAATAAAAATGATTAAAAGAAGTACCATGAAAGAAATGGACAAATTACAAACTCATGTTTGTCCAATTTTTTGTTATTGAAAGGTTTGGCTGCTCCGGCAATTCATCGTGACAATGGAATCACAGCTGACGAAGTCATAAATTGATTGTCAAAAAACGCCGATTTTCTGCTCTGATTTTCCCAAGAATATTTTCAATGATGTATATATCCAATTAAATATAATTCAATTTTTCACTGATTTTTTATTAATTTTTTCCAATTCAAATAATTTGAATTTTTTGCAATTTAATTCAACTTTTCTGCTTATTTTGTACTACCTACATGAAAGATTATTTTTATCAACAAAAATAGGACTTAATATGAAAAACTTATGAAATTTTGCACTAAGTCATATCCCCCCCCATCGCAAAAAGCTTTCTACGCCACTGGATATATTCATTTTTATATATATATATATATATATATATATATATATATATATATATATATATATATATATATATATATATATATATATATATATATATATTATATATATATATATATATATATATATATATATATATATATATATATATATATATATATATATATATATATATATATATATAATAATAATACCTTTATTTAGCATACAGCTATTGATAACAAAAATAATCATTACATCCATAATGTCCATCAAGAAAAATTTTCAAATACATATACTATCAGAGATTTCTTAAATACTCTATAATTTTTACAATATTTCACAGAACATCAATACAATTTATTGTAATATCATAAACATCATTAATGACCGTTTACACAGTGTGAGAAGTTGAAGTTGTGTCAGATCTCGTACTGACTTCCTAATTGCTCTAATTATTCATCCGTCATACTGCCTAGGGTTTTATTTTTTTTCTTTTTTTCGTTGTGTCAATTGTCATTGTGTCAACTGTCATTTTCTAAATTTAACTTCACCGTAAAATGAGCTCTCCTATGTTTTTCACATTTTAATTTAATTTTTGTCTGGTTTGTAATGCTCAGTAACTTTTCAATACACTCATATAACTTGCTGATGCACTGGGGTTGTCATTGATTGCTGAGTCTTTATTTATTTTTAATTGTAATTCATTAATTGTCCAAATTTCACTCACATGCATTGTTTGTATGTGAGTGAAATGCTTTATGCATCGGAGTTCTTATGTATCAGATTGCTGAGTTTTTATATGTTTTGCTCACTCACAGAGTAGGGGAGACTGGGTACAAAAGTAACATTTTGTACTTTCGCCTTGGTTTCTCGTTAGGTGTTATTATTTCGGTGAAATTGATATAGCCATACATAAATTCCTTTTATGTTCTATACATTAGCATCTTAAATTACCTTATAATTATGTATTTTGCATGAATCACAGAAACTTTCAAAAAATTTGTCATTTGTTACTTTCGACCACGTTAACGGGCCGAAAGTAAGACGTTGTGGGTCGAAAGTTAGGGCAAAGGGGTTTGTAATGAATATTATATGATATATTTAATCAAACAAGTATTTATTGGAAAATTCAGTGTCAATCTTCTCTATTCAGACTCGCAATTATGGCACGCATAATTCATTGACGCATTCAGTACCTATGAGACCACATTTTGCATTTTAAACAATGTAAACTTTGCTCATTCAGTCGACTATTGCTAAAATTTTCTAAACAAACGAGGTAGAAGCAATCTTCGTCGTCAAATTTATTTTCCTTGTCTACAACTGCGCTAGTTTTTGAATTTTTTTATACATCTATGCAATGTAACGTGGCAGACGGTCAATTTTTTTTGCCATGCTCTTATTTTTTCACCATCATTAAAATGCTCTTCAGCCGCTTATCGATAGACTTCCATGTTAGTTTTTATTCGTGCGGTAGTTATTATGCGTTGTCGCGGCATTTTGTTGAAATAAACACACACATATAAAAAGTTTACTCAGGGTAAATCAATACGGGGACAAAAGTAACATGTCACTTATGTAACCATAGGGCTGCGTTACTTTTGCACCCTACAGCATTTTTGTTAGAACATGAAAGATAACCTTGAAACGTAACATGCTAGACAAAAACGAATTTAAGCAGTGTAAAATCAATCAAATCGAGTATCAATTTACAAATATTAAGATTACTATCATCCCTTTAATACAACATAAACATTAAATAAGTAAACATCAAAAAATTTACTTTTGATTTGTGAAATCACGTAGCGTCCTCTCACACGATTCAACAGTGCGTGGCGCGAGCGGCGATTGAATGCAACTGAAGGTGGCGCCACTGGCTATCACCTGACAGCAGCTAAGTGGTGTTTTAACAATTTTTCAAAACTACAGAGCGTTTGTTACTTTCGACCCGCCATTACTTTTGTACCCGGTCTCCCCTAGTAGATTATAGCTTGGTGATCATCTTTTTTTACAATTAAGAAAAATTTCAAAAATCTGAGAAACAACTTTCTAGAGTTAATTTTACTTAACATTTTCGTGAAAGAGCGGGATCGCTAAGTCCATTATTTTGCGAGAATCAGCCAAAAATAGCCAATATACGAAAAACACATTTCACCCTCTTTCAACCCCTAAATGATGATCAAAAAATGCAGAAAATGGTTTTTTAATAAAATTATAAGGAACATTGTAGTGAAAGAACGGAATCGCTAAGTCCATTATTGTGCCGGAAATAGCCAATATAAAAAAAACAGACTTACTCCTTTTGCACCCCTAAATGATGGAATTATATATATATATATATATATATATATATATATATATATATATATATATATATATAATACACCAAAACAACCCCAAGAATATAGGTCCAGGGGGCAGGTCAATCACCCAGGGCCTCGATCTTGCATGGGCCTCTGGCAGCAAACCGAGTAGATATTTAAAACTTTTTATTTAATATCTCATTATTATTAGTTATAACAATGAAATTAATTCAGTTTATTTATCGTGAAAATCAATAGACATTAGAGTTTTCGGATTTGTACTTTTCTTCCGAACGATGCTTCATGATGGACATGAATAGTATAAAGAATTGAATGTGTTTGTTCGTGCATATGAAATATTTACATCATCTTGGTGCTTAAACATATAATACAAAGAAATTTTACTGATTTGTACTGCTCTGTCGACCTAGATAATAGAATTATTACCACTGCAGCTGTGACAGTTACGACTGCAGACTTTCAGTTCTTGCTATTTATTCAATGAAACTACGTTTTTATTGAAGCTATTTGTCTAAGGAAAAGCAGTAAACTTTTTTTTTAATCCAGTAGTAGGTATATTTTTATGTAGGTGCTTTACGTTATCATCATAAATAATTTCGTGTCTCTAAATTTGTAAATTCCAATTAATATTCTAATATACTTACTTCAAAATTGTTTGCAAAAAAGACACCACATTCGTGGCTTTTTCAAATTTTTTTAATGAAATCGAGTTTTTTGAGAGTCACCAAGCCTGCTAGTGCTAATAATTATTAATTATTATATTATTATATAATATTATGTTAAGTTAAAAATAGTTCACAGGCAACAACAATTCAAATAAATAATTATATATATATATATATATATATATATATATATATATATATATATATATATATATATATATATATATAAATATATATATATATATATAAATATATATATATATATATTTATATATATTATATATAATGTATATATAGTATATATATATATATATAATAGATATATATATATATATATATATATATATATATATACATATATATATATAATATATATATATATAATTATATAAATATATAAATATATAATATATATATATAATATATATATATATATATATATTCCGGTTAAATTCGGTCGTCGAATATATTTTCCAAACATTTTACTATTAATAGGAAGGAAATAATACATGCGGCTTCATAATTTTTTTCTCAAGTTCTTTTATACTTTCGTATATCAATGCTTCTTTCTTAACATAATTCACCCAAATACGATGAGTCACATTAACATACGAGCTACTTCCTGCTGATTCTCAACGTTTAAAGGAAAAATAGTTGAATGGAAGTTTCCGGAACATGAAGTAGAGTGAGACGCTTGGTAACAAAGCATAGCCTATTTGCAAACTAGACAAGTTGAAATAACTGCAGGCGGATCTATTCCATTGTTGTCTCCTTCAATTATTTCTTGTTCGCTTTTCCGGCTTGCATGGGAAAACTGTCTGGACAATTCCTTGGCTAGATGTGGGTCGCATGGCGGTGGAACGTACACGAATTTTCCTTCAGGAACTTCGGAATTATCGAGAATAGCGGCAAGTCCAAGTCGGAGTTGAATTGAATTTCGTTTTTCTTTTTGGAATATCTTTGAATTCCTTGGGAAACATGCGGTGTATTGAATAAATATGAAGAACGTCTTTCTGGGTGCATTCTTGTTTGAATTCGTAATAATAATATTATAACATAAATAGAGTTTTCGTAAAGGTGTATTTGGTGAAAAGTTTACTTCATTTTGACGAAGAGATTATCAATAAAATAATTCTTATAATAAAAAATGTTACATTGTGATAATTATGTATTTACATCTGAAAAGTTAGAACCTCAATAGTGTGATTTTACAGTGAAACTAAGGAATTTTTTTATTTACAATTTTGAAATCGTCCATGAAGATTTAATGATGATATCTTTAATTGGATGCCTTTTCGTTATTATTTTGAGTACATAATTTTATTTATATATATGTATATATATATATATATATATATATATATATATATATATATATATATATATATATATATATATATATATATATATATATATATATATATATATATATATATATATATATATATATGTATATATATATATATATATATATCCAATTTCGACGTCAAACAATTTTTTTAAAACACTCATCGAAGAACGCGTAAGCTTCAGTGCTCCGTCTGTGATATCGTATGATTCTTGTTCTTTCTTGAATACAAATTCTCAGTCGCCTAAGTGAATTAGAAAGGTCACTAAGTAGAGAAATTTTCAAAAGACAGTGAAGCTATCAATTGTTACTTTTTCAACATTGGAATTTGAATTTGATTTATTTTCAAAAATCACTAATTTTGTGGAATAAAAACCCTCGTATGTGTTTCTGATTCTGTCAGTTGTGGTGAAAACTAATCTTATAAACTGATAGAATTATGGATATTTCACTAGATTCATTAGATTTTTCATTTAAGATAAAAATCTGTGCAAAGAAATGCTTCTTGGTTTATTGTGTGAAAACGACAAGACTTAGTTATAAAATATTTTAATACCATTCCAGAGGTAAAAGCAAAGCCCTTTCCTGGTAAGTTCAACAACATGGCGTTCTTTTTCAATAAATTTTGGTACCTATAGCCCCTCACAGTTCTTGATTTATATGCTTTAATTTTTGGTTCACCTGTATAAGATATGAAGTTTATTATAATTGAGATATAAAAAATTATCCATTACAACACTTCACTGTATATTTCGCTTACATTACTCAGATATTTCGAAAATATTTCAGAAATGAAAATTCAGTTTAACTAAGACAGAATTCAATTATTTGAAAAACCTTAAGGTTTTGGCATTGTAAACTTCCTTGAAACAGAAATTATTTTGATCTAAAAATGGAACAAAATACAGAAGTTTCCATTTGTGAAATACACCACTTTGATAGTTTATGGGCATTCAATTCTGAAAAGTATCGAAAATACTGAAAGACGTATTTTGGTGATTATTTCACTCATTCCATTTTTAGTGAGTAAGTTTCCTTAGCAACTCTCGTTTCACAGCGATAAGACATGCAAGCCGGCAAAACTTAGCAGGTTAGTATTTCATCGATAATATTCTGACATTTCTCACATTCATAGGTTATTTTCTTGACTTTCTCAAATATGACCATATACTGTTAGACAAAGTTATTCGTGAAATAGTCATACCACACGAGATGAAATTTAAGCAGGTAAAATTTCTCTCTTGTAACATTCAAGTTTGTTGCTTAGACAATTTCGCTCATGAAATTTTTTCCAAAATGTCATTCGCGAAATTGCGTAAGCAACAAACCGCCGGCAAAATTTCATCTCCAGTGGTATTATGCCCGCCACATACGATACGGTAGACCGGAGAGGTCTACCTGTGCAGGTATACCTGCGCAGGTAGACCGGAGCGTATGTGGGAATAGTATTTCCAGGTTTTTGAACCTGCGCAGGCGACCGGAGCGTGTGTGGATGTATTCCGGTCGCCTGCGCAGGTCGCGTCATTTTTTTCTATTGTCACACGCCAATGCATGAAAATGGCTCCGTCAGATTTAACAAAAAAATTATTGAAGATTTTATTGAAATATATAGGACTCATTCATGTCTTTGGCAAATAAAAATTCAAGAGTACCATGATAGAGACAAAAAAGAAGCCTCTTATAAATTACTAATAGCAAAATAGGAGTAACCATTGTGAGTAATTTCAGGTAGGTTTTTTCGTCCATTCTGAGATAATTTCTAAAATCTTCAGGTTGGAATTTCAATTCATTCAATAAGTTGACGTGACTATAAGTTCGCCTTTTCAATAGCCAAAGCTTACATAATTTTGTTCGCACCCTTTCCACTGTGTTTTCGTATTTTTTCTTCAAAATAAACGCTAGGCCTATCAATGTCAGTATGTCATCGTCTTCAATCGATGACATCGGGAAAAGAAATGAAAACCGCTACGGTATACCGGAACGTCCCCATACACGTACACAGACCTGCGCAGGTATACCTGCACAGGTTTCCTATCCGGTCTACCGTAGCGTATATGGCGGGCATTACATATGACTATTTCACTCATTCCATTTTTATTGAGGAAGGTTCCATAGCAACTCTCGTTTCACAGCGATAAAGCATGCAAGCCGGCAAACTTAGCAAGTTATTATTTCATCGATTATATAACTCATGTATGAACAAGCCAATAGAATCCGTGAATTTTGCATAACGACGTAGTATAGGTAAGTGAATATACCCTTGACGACGTGATATAATCGTTTTGGTGTTTCGCCTCGTGTCAAAATGTATATATATTTTCATATTCACGGTGTTTTCACGTTTGTCAAAAAAAATTAATATTTTTTATTCGTTATATAATCGTAACGAATACCACTCGAGCAATCGAAAATAATCGATTATACTGACCTCGTCACTCGGCGTATTTTTTTAAAACACCACTCGAGCTGCGCTCTCGTGGTGTTTCGCAAAATACGTCTCGTGCCTCGGTAGTATAATCGATTATTTTCGATGCTCTTGTGATATTATTACTGCTAATATTTTGACATTTCTCACATGAATCGTTATTTTCTTGACTTTCTGAAATGTGGCCATATTTTTGTCAGACATATTTTCTCGTGAAATACTCATGTCGAATACCAGTCGAGATGAGATGAAATTTAAGCAGGCAAAATTTCTCTCTTGTAACATTCAAGTTTGTTGCTAGACAATTTCGCTCATGACATTTTTTCCAAAATCACGAGCCGTTAGGCGAGATACCAATGTCATTCGCGAAATTGCCTAAGCTACAAACTTTCATATTAGAATCGAGAAATTTTGCCGGAAATATTTCATCTCTAGTGGTATTATATATGACAATATTTCGTGCCTCCAGCGTGAATAACCCTGAACTTATATGTCTGAATTATTTCTGCCTGTGCTGTTTTTTACTCATTTATTTTTATAACCATTGATGTTTGGAAATCGATTTTATTAATGAGTCAAGGTTTATATATATATATATATATATATATATATATATATATATATATATATATATATATATATATATATATTTATATATATATATTTAATTTTATATAATTATAGATACATATATATATATATATATATATATATATATATATATATACAGGGTTGCGATAAAGTATGGAACCAAGTAAATATCTTTCGAACGAAAAGGAGAATATTTATGAAATTTTGCAGGTAAGTCCAATGGCGCAAAATGCATCTGATGTATGATTTTTTGTTGATAATATACTTCCGGTTGTACCGGAAATAGACCCTAAGTCGCTTATTTTAAATGAGATACCCTATACATTATTACATTTTTGGATTCTACTCAAGATTCTAGACAGATTCCATGCATCATGTCCTATACCTAAGTCTAAGCGTTTTTGACATATTTAGGTTTTTATGTCAAAAACGACGATTGCAAGCCCTAATATAATTATCAATTGTTCCTATAAGGAAGCCTTTTTTACTTACTTTGGGTTAGATTTCTTGTTGAAAAGGACCCACTCTAATAGATTTTGAATAATATTTGGATAACTAGTTATACAGGGTGTGCAAAAAATAAGATTTAAAATGAGATTGAGAAAACTGACAAAAATCAATTTTTTCAAATGGAAACCCCCCATATTCTTTATTTTGTAGTATTAAGCATTCAAAAAGAAGGTAACTTTGTATGAGGTTATCTTCACCTAAAATTTGAAGTTTTCGAAATATTGCCAATTTGATATTTTCATATGGCAATTTTGCATTCAATCGTTAAACAATTAGATCTAGGATAGCAACGATCGTATTTGAATTTCAAATCATCGTTATACTCATTTATTACTTACTACATATGCATACACATAACATCAATTTTTTTATCTGAACGTTTTTTTACGGTAATGTAAAAAACTCAAAAGAAGTTGAATTGATTTTTGTCAGTTTTCTCAATCTCATTTTAGATCTTATTTTTTGCACACCCTGTATGACTAGTTATCCAAATATTATACAAAATCTATTAAAGTAGGTCCTTTTCAACAAGGGATCTAACCCAAAGTAAGTAAAAAAGGCTCACTTATAGGAACAACTGATAATTATATTAGGGCTTGCAATCGTCGGTTTTGACATAAAAACCTAAATATGTCTAAAACGCTTAGACTTAGGTATATGACATGATGCATAGAATCTGCCTAGAATGTTAAGTAGAATCCAAAAATGTAAGCGACTTAGGGTCTATTTCCGGTACAACCGGAAGTATATTATCAACAAAAAATCATACATCAGATGCATTTTGCGCCATTGGACTTACCTGCAAAATTTCATAAATATTCTCCTTTTCGTTCGAAAGATATTTACTTGGTTCCATACTTTATCGCAACCCTGTATATATATATATATATATATATATATATATATATATATATATATATACATATATAATATATATATATATATATATATATATATATTTATATATATATATATATATATAAATATAAAAATATATATATATATAATAATATATAAATATACATATAAATATATATATATATATTTATAAATATATATATATATATATATATATATATATATATATATATATATATATTAATATATATATATATATATATATATATATATATATATATATTATATATATATATATATATATATAAATATATATATATATATATATATATATATATATATATATATATTATATATACATATATATATATATGTTTATATATATATATATATAGATATGTATATATATATATATATATATATATATATATATATTATATATATATATATATATATATATATATATATATATATATATATATATATATACATATTCTGAATTCAATTGGGATATATCTGAAATTAGTAAACATTATTTTTCAACATCAAGCGATATTTCCATAAGATCAAATTCTGATTTCGACCTGTCAATTCTTTTGGCCTGCCAAATCTGGTAAAAAGCATATATTCAGAGCAAAAATCAAATCAGGGTAACCTAGAGCTCCGATTTTGAATATCGTAAAATTTTTTTTAAAAATATTTTTAATATTAATTCTACCGTTCCACTAGATTTTATTATCAACAAAAATGTGATTTGTATTGGAAATCATCAAAAATTTTTCAATTTGATCATTTGTTTTCACCGTTTACTCATTTTCATTAATTCGTAATGAAGGTATATCTCAATAATATAGAAGGATGCACGGACGTTTTCTGCTGTTGAAAAATAATGTTTTAATAAATATTTTTTTTGCTGCTTCAATTAGAATATTTTGGAATAACCGAAACTCTCCATTCTTTGGAAGCTGAAGTATTTAAGTTTTTGCTTCAATATGCAAATCACTGCTGAATTATGTAATCCGAATTAATCTACCTTCATTCTCCTTCTGGAAATCATTTGCTTTTCAGATTTAAAACATCAAAACATCAGAATTAATAGAATGTAGGTAAGAACTTATAATCTAAGAATTGTATTCATAAAGATTTTTTTCACTCTCTCATCTATTAAGTCTTTATGCCTGGTCCATTCAAACTAATTCACCTCGATTTATCTGCTTTCACTTCCACTCTATTCCAATATTTTATAATATCTATCTTTTGCAGTTATATTTTGGCTTATTTCAGAAATGACATCTGAGGAATTATACAGGTTAAATTTCGTTTGAAAATCTCAATGTCACCTTCACTGCGAATTCACATGCTCTTCGAAAATACCCATGAAATGTCGCATGCGGATAAATCTGGAAACCTAGCAGGCTACGAGACACATTAACTTTCAGACTACGTAGTGACTTCTCATTCAACTATCTTGATTCTCATCATTCCATTATCTTTAATTCTGGTGCTTCACATATTCATTCGCATAAAAATATGGATCATAAATCATAAATATGCTTTAATTGAAGTCTTCATTACCTATCATATACACGTCGCAAACTTCTAATCAGCAAAATAACGGAAAAAATTTAAAAAATCTGTATATATGAAACACTACTACAGCAGGGATGATATACGCAGA